>NQII01000799.1:511474-665225 GCA_002778355.1 Clitarchus hookeri | reverse complement strand
CACACACACACCAACACACACACACCAACACACACACACCAACACACACACACACACCAACACACACACACACCAACACACACACATGCCAACACACACACACACACACACATAAAAACATACACGCACATAGACTTGCTGTCGGGAAAGTGATCTTAGACTAAAAATTAGTAATATTACCTTAAACGATTCGTTAGGTGGGTATGCGCCATTGAAAATCGAGCTGAAACACGAGTTTATTGCAATGTAACAAAAATCTTCTATGATCGATTACTGGGAGTCTGAAATACGTGTACATGTATGAAGATCTGAAACAATATAAAAAATACTTATATATTATTTCACTAAAAAATTTGGGACTTTCATGCTATTGTTTAATATACATTTAGTGAAGCGAAAGCATAACCGATGTTTCATTGCAAGTGTACGAGTTAGTACTTGTTAGTTTACAAAAAAGAGCCACTTGTATGTGTTAATACTCCTTTAGTTGTCATGATATTTGTGAATGTTTTAAATTTCGGGTAGTGAAATTACCCCATCCATGACGTGTTCAGTTGTGTCCTAAATATATAATTTATCACAAGCGTTTTATAATTATGTTATCATATAAGTACACATCTTACTTTTGGTTAAATTGAGCTTTAACATATATTTTATACAAAAATTATAATATTTCATTTATAATGAACATGATTAAATACAGGGCGAAAATAGGTGTCGATAATGCCTCGTAAGAAATTGTTCTCGTGCAAAATATTATTAAAGTGTGTTTCGGTGCGTTGTCCTTTTGGTGTGATTTTCTAAACTACGTTGAACTTAGTTTTCATGAAGCGGAGGAACAGCCTGAAAGTAGAACTTTAGCAGGGCTTCAGAAAAGTTGGAAGTGCCGTAGTCAATAATGTACTATAGGTATGAATTAATGCATAATTGATTCACTGATACATTATGAAGCCCCGCAATGTAGCGGTAATTAGGGTCGCTACTGTTACAAAGTCCCATCCCGATCATTAGTACAAATCGCAGCCTGTTGTGTTCAAAAGTTTGTTTCAAAGGAACTTCTACAAGTTTTCCCAAGGAGGGAAAGCGGTGCGGTGCAAACGGGGGTGAAGTTTGCTCCTTCAGCCTATTATTCATCTTTTTGAAAAATAAATTTNGGGAAAGCGGTGCGGTGCAAACGGGGGTGAAGTTTGCTCCTTCAGCCTATTATTCATCTTTTTGAAAAATAAATTTTACGGTTTAGTCCTGTTTACACAACAGCTAGGTAAAAAATATACGTCAATAGCAATTGTCTTTAAAGTCGATTAATTTTTTTAATACTGAGGGGGAGACAATCATTTGATTCTTTACCCGGCCCAGTTTAATGAAAACTTCTCATTCCATTCTGTGTTGCGAATAAATAAGTCCATACATTTAATACGCAACTGCTGATTCTAAGCATTTCTTTAATTGCATGTAAACATTACACATTCGTCATTCGTAAAACTTGTGTATTTAAAATATTAACATCTGCTGTACAAAGACCTGAAATCTGTATCTAGCGAACTGCGGAAGTATGTTTAATTGCCTGAATATTTGTACTTGTTTTATTGGTTTGTTCTACGCCACAAGCAAGCAAACGTTTTGAAGTATTTTCGTAGTTTTGTTTAGTAAAATTCTGTTTAGTGATCCGGGAGGTATATATTATTTAATGACTTTTAATTGCAAAATCATTTAAAACTAAATTAGTGAATTTTAAGGCCAGTAATTATGTTTATCGTAGTAATAATTATTACAACTGGAGTTTCTGGGAAAATATTTAAGACAGCAACTCACAGGACCGAACATGTAAGGTGTGTATGTGGATGGGCGAAGTGTCCAGTCTTGGTGTAAACACCCCATTGTTTTGAATTCAAACAGAAAAATATTGAAGTCAATAATTTATTACGTCGCATTACGATGCATTTTTTTAATGGGACGAAGCAACCTAAGCGCACTTTCCAGCTATAAACATATTTTATGTATGTCGGTGTTTTACGAGAACGGCAACGTGTCGCGTAACTCGATCGTAACGCTTTTGCCCGCGTGTCTCACGAGAAACACGTACACACGCAATTCTGCTTGCAGTGTCGATAGCAGTGACATCTATGGAGGAAATTGGCGTTCGCAGCGCCCGTCGCCCAGTTCGAATATCGAAAGCGGTCTGTGTCGACTGAGGTGCCATCTAGCCTGGAGCGTCTGTACTAAGGTTTGACAGTAGCGGTCCCGGTCAGTTGCTGTCGCAGCCAGGAAGACGGGGAAATGGTCGTGGCATTTATCCAATACGTTCCGTAGTGCAAAGACGAGGATTTCTACATATAGAACGGTTATATTTAGCAATGGGGCTTGTGGTAGGAAAATTGAACCATGTTTTTGTTTTCTCCGGACTACCAAGACCAAGATTTAGAGGTGTTCATGGCTGGTGGCTGACGACGACGACTTTAGCCCTCCATCTTCTATGCGTGTTGCGGCAGGTCATGAAAGTGACATCTGACAGATCTGCAACAGGTCAGTTGAATGGCACTGGTGTATTGATGAAACTCAGTGAGATACGGTGATTAAAATTCGTAGTCCACGTGTATTTTTTTAATTCGATATATTACATTTAAACTAAGCTAACAAAATGTGTGGCATAATTTGTTTTTTCTTTAAAAATGAATTAGAAATATAACGAGTGTATCGTGTTCAACAATATAATTTCGAGTTACTTAAGTCACCAATTTTTGCAGATTTTTTTAAGTTGCAGCTCGTTCCCTTACATCGTGTTAATACCATCGCGGATGTCGTGTTCAATATACTGGCGCCGCTTGACAACGCATCCAAAATGTAAATGAATATTCCAATATATGTGTCGTGTATTCCGAAGATTATAAGCCTTGCTTCTCGACAAGACGTCTGCAAGCTACTGTTACGTACCGAGTTTTAGATTTATCATAATACAAACGTAAAGAAATATTTCATAACACGGATGACGACAGCGCATGATTTGTGGAACATGTCTTGAGCCCCATTGTTCTGGTTTTTATCAGCGTGGCTTTGTACAGTTAGGCTTCGAAGTCACGTACATAATACTGACGTTTATCGTGTGCTGATAAATGCACGGTTAATATTATGATACTTTCTACGCATTCACGTAAGGAAAATGCTCTAATGTGTACCGTAAAGTGGGGTGAAATTAATCACATGATATACATTAGGGCCAAGTACATAAGTGGATTGAAAATGATCAGCATGGTTGATACGTATAACATGACGGTTCTTTGTAAATGTTTAGGTCAGATACCATATCTGATATTAATATTTGTAGAACATTTTCATGTGATCAATTTCACCCCATTTTACGGTACCCGAAAAATTACAGTTCGGGCAGGCCACGTAAAATGAAGTTTTTTTAAATGTATTTTTCGTATTGGAAAAGTTTGTGAAACAGCACGAGTTTAATGCACTTACTTTGTTTTTATTAAAAGCATACTTAGGTCGTGTTCAGCTCAGAGTTTGGTCATAATGTTTTACATTAAGATTTAATAAAAATATACTAAAAGTGTTAATGAACATTACGACTCTTAACATTTGAAATCCACGTTATGTGATGGAGTAATATATTCCAAAGGTTAGACATTTAAAACATAAAGTTCAATAGTATTGCTTCATTATGTTCCACTAAACCCGGCCAAATTATTTTCTATATAAAAATAGAGTTGAGACAAGTAACACTTTAAATTTGTCACTGGAAAATTAATTACTGAAAAAATAGCACCGATTTTTTTTTTTTTTACTGGTGGTTAAGGTTATGGATGTAGCACGAAAAACTTGGCGAACGCAGATTCCTTGATTTACATGAAGCGACACGGAATTGCACAATAGCCCATGTGCTGTCTCCGCTGAACGCGACAATATTTCGTTCACGGACTGTCCTCCAAGGGAAGCAGCGTAAGTAATGTTGACAGGCTGGCGTCACTTTCCGCCTCCGGTGACCTCTATCCCCTACTTTCATCAGGCGTTGCGTCACCACTGTTGGCGTGTGCTAGGCCGTAGTCTTTACAGCGCTCTAGACAGAGTTGCCAACGTTGTGGTTTTCTTACCAGATCTGGTGGCCAAATTTCATATTTGCGGTCAAGTCGAGAAGTTTGTGTTTTTCAAATAGAATCTGGTGGCAGATTTGATTATTCGATGGAAGTTTTTTTTTTCTATTATAGGCTGTTCACGGTAAAAAGAGCACTTTTGAGTCCCTAATTACTTTTTCCTTTCAGCCATTTTTTTTTAAAATCCTTTAATTACTTTTTTAATATAATTATTGCCGTTGAAGTAATATACACAGTGTGTATATTCCACCGCACTATAAAGGTAATGTCTACGGCTAAATAAAAATATATTTCTTTACAGATATTACAAATGAGAGGAAATTTTTTTTTCTAACCTATCCTATTGCTAAGTATTAAGTGTACGTCTGCCGCGTTACATCACTGGAGCAAGCTCCTCAGTGCGGGGGTAGTACAAGTCCCGTGAGGGGCCCTTGTCCACCCAGTTGTCTTGCATTTGAAACGAGGAGGTAAATAGAAGCTAACCCCCTCCCCCCGTAGCACTCATAAAATTGTAGTCGTGAGCCAGCTCTTTTTGATGCTAGGGCAAGCTAGGTTCCCCCAGCAAGCCCTGGTTGCCATTAATATTTAACCTCCCTCCGACTCTGCCTGCACTGAGATCGTGGGAGGAGGTAGCAGTGATGCCGCAACCAAGTATTGTCCCATTTGGTATGTTGAATAAGCTGGTTAAGTTATAGGCTGGACGGGAGTTTATTAAAAAAAAACCCGGCCAGTCTTTGGTTTTTGTAATCTGATTCTAAGCCTGAATATTTCCGTGCGTTTACTCGCGTAAGGTCTCAGTAAAGACGTTGCCTATTTTAGGTGAGATGGTAATGATTGTGATCATGAGACGTTGCTTAAAAATATATAAATTAATATACAAGTGTTGTTGTTTGATCAGTTATTAAAATTCTCAATCATTTCTCAAACCCTGAGACGCTGTAAAGTACCAGAGTCTGAAAGACAGTCTGGAAACTTATGTTGGCAGTCTTTGTAATATGTTTTGTTTTTATTGAGGTTAATAATAATTTCAGTAAATTAAATGTTTTTTAGGAGACAGTATTTCGTGAAAAAAAACACGCCTGAGGGGCGGGACTGTGGGCGCAAGTGCCTTTGAGGTTGAACTGCTGTCAGTATTTCTGCGTAGGCGAACCAGCACAATAATATTGACAGCAGCTATTGAATGCAGGGTCCCCCTGCTTCTCATCGAGTGCGTCGACAAATTGGGCAGCTCAGTCATGGCACCTACTCCATCTTCGCTGTTCCGCGCTGACACCAGGATCTCCACGCCGTGGGTGAAGGCGGGGAGCCATTGCGTGATGAGCCACCCCCTCCCCATCAACCAAAGTAGTCCGTCGGTCGGGGTGAGTTCTGGCTCGGCATGACATCCAGGACCTACCAGGCATGGTGGCGAATCAGCTGGCCCAGGAATGAAGGCTGACGGCAGGAAGCTTCCAAGGTCCGACGCATTCCATTCCATTCCTCACGCATCCGCAGTCAGCAGCCTGCAGAATCCAGCAGTGAGGTTTGCTACACTTGGCCCGTGGCACCTCGAGATCCCCCTCCCCGCCTTGATCATTGTGCTGCCTCCTGTACGATGCGCTTCGTCATCTCATACTGAGCTACCCAGGTTCCCGACGTCCACGATGACTGCGCTGTCGCACCGGCCAGTTGGTCCGCGGGCTGGTATTCGAGTATCCCCAGCCACCCCAGGGCCTGGGGATTCCCTATCCGTCACCTGGGGAGGCGATGAGTTGCGGAATAGCCGCCGCACCCAAACAGCTGCAGTCCCGCCGCACTCGCATAAGTCCTCGCCTTCGCTGGTCCCAAAGGGCGGGCAGATCCCGGCGAGNTCCCGCCGCACTCGCATAAGTCCTCGCCTTCGCTGGTCCCAAAGGGCGGGCAGATCCCGGCGAGAAAGCAGCCACGAGCACGATGTTCATCCCACATCTATATTAGAGGGCTTTCAAAAGTGCTCATTTTACCGTAAGAGGGGAATATTTTGGAATGAGATGCCTATTGTGCACATGTTTTATTGGATAATCTGTTTATAGGTGGTCTTGTGGACTCTGTCTTGCGCGAAAAACGATAAGAGTCATGTCCGGACCGCTGCGAATCAGGTTCCTAAGTCGATCACGTGACCAAGTTTATGCCCTAAATATTTGGGTATTTAGAATCGAAATCTATTGGAGTTGGAGAAGCTTATTAAATCCGTTAATACCTCCGCAAAGGCTTGTACAACTGTTTGTTATTTCAGCCCTTTTACCTTGCAAATTATGTGAATTAAATTCAATAACAAAGAGGGAAAACTTAACGAAGAATCAAGTTCGTAATACTGATCCTCACTCATTTTCTTTGTACTGGTAGAAATTATATTTGGAACACGTTTTGGTAACAAAATTCATAACATCGTCAAATGTTTTTTTTTGTGTGAGTTTTCTTTAAAAAGGTGCGCGTAAATAAAACTGTTTTGTTATTTTCCGAGCGAAAGTACTTGTAAAACATCTGGACTGGAAAAGTACTTGAGGTGTATCCGATAATACAGCTTGAAAGTACTGTGTGGTTTTGCGTGTGTTTAGCGAGTAAATTATTAAAATATTTCAGGTGTGATTTTTTTTTTTTTTGGTTGCTTTTCCTTACAAATTGTATGAATATCTGGCAGTGGTATTTTTATACATGGAGGTAATCAACTGTAACGAGCATTAATAGACATTATTTCAAGCAAGGGGGGGAACTTATGTGTTTGTTAAAATTTAATTAGAAACAGACTAAGTTTACAATCTTGTGATTTTTTCAAATTGATTTAAAATACTTCTTCTCGAAAAATTTGGCAACTCCCGCTCTGGAGCATGTAAACTGCTTTCAACACGGCGTCGTCGTGGTATTTGCTATCACGTGTTCCTGTATACGATCTTAAACTTCAGTGTGGTGGGTTTTGACTGCTGGGATTAAAGTAAACACTTCTTTAATAATTATTTCAAATTTTTGTGGGGAAAAAATTATTACATATGTGATTTCTGACTTGCGTTTGTATAGGTTTTTTTAAAATATCAAATTAATTAATAATCAAAATGAAAGCGCTAATAACTAATGGAAAATTTTAATTACTGCACTGATTGCACTCTCAACGAGTGCATTGGTGAAGTCAAGGTGAAGAGATTTCGACGGCTCTTAATAGCGAGGTATTGAGAGCCGATGAGGTTGATTTAAGTGAGTATGCAGCAGCGCCGGAATGAAAGGACGGGGGAAACGGAAGACTCCCGAGAAAACCCACCGACCAGCGGTATCGTCCGGCACGTTTCCCCCATGCAAAAATCCGGGAGAGACCCGGCCGGGCATTGAACCCGGTTCGCCTTGGTGGGAGGCGAGCAAGCTAACCGCTCAGCCACCGCGGCCCCGAGTGCATTGGTTTCAATTTTCCAATCGTCGTTTGCATAAAAAAGTGCACTCCGAAGTCACTCCGACTGTTTCAAGTGCAAAAATCGTCGACACACACCACACACACGTTTAGGGCAATCGCATAATACTTTTGTTTTCTAGTTTTCAAGGCACAATTTGTGCGTGCCCAATATAGTCAACGGAAAAATGCAATTCATTTAATTCTAAGACCATCGGATTAATTTACAGCTNGAAAGCAGCCACGAGCACGATGTTCATCCCACATCTATATTAGAGGGCTTTCAAAAGTGCTCATTTTACCGTAAGACGGGAATATTTTGGAATGAGATGCATATTGTGCACATGTTTTATTGGATAATCTGTTTACAGGTGGTCGTGTGAACTCTGTCTTGCGGGAAAAACGATAAGAGTCATGTCCGGACCGCTGCGAATCAGGTTCCTAAGTCGATCACGTGACCAAGTTTATGCCCTAAATATTTGGGTATTTAGAATCGAAATCTATTGGAGTTGAAGAAGCTTGTTAAATCCGTTAATACCTCCGCAAAGGCGNAAGAAGCTTGTTAAATCCGTTAATACCTCCGCAAAGGCGTGTACAACTGTTTGTTATTTCAGCCCTTTTACCTTGCAAATTATGTGAATTAAATTCAATAACAAAGAGGGAAAACTTAACGAAGAATAAAGTTCGTAATACTGATCCTCTCATTTTCTTTGTACTGGTAGAAATTATATTTGAAACACGTTTTGGTAACAAAATTCATAACATCGTCAAATGTTTTTTTGTGTGCGTTTTCTTTAAAAAGGTGCGCGTAAATAAAACTGTTTTGTTATTTTCCGAGCGAAAGTACTTGTAAAACATCTGGACTGGAAAAGTACTTGAAGTGTATCCGATAATACAGCTTGAAAGTACTGTGCGGTTTTGCGTGTGTTTAGCGAGTAAATTATTAAAATATTTCAGGTGTGATTTTTTTTTGGTTGCTTTTCCTTACAAATTGGATGAATATCTGGCAGTGGTATTTTTATACATGGAGATAATCAACTGTAACGAGCATNATAAACATTATTTCAAGCAGGGGGGGGGGGAACTTATGTGTTTGTTAAATTTAATTAGAAACAGACTAAGTTTACAATCTTGTGATTTTTTCAAATTGATTTAAAATACTTTTTCTCGAAAAATTTGGCAACTCCCGCTCTGGAGCACGTCAACTGCTTTCAACACGGCGTCGTCGTGGTATTTGCTATCACGTGTTCCTGTATACGATCTTAAACTTCAGTGGGGTGGGTTTTGACTGCTGGGATTAAAGTAAACACTTCTTTAATAATTATTTAAAATTTTTGTGGGGAAAAAATTATTACATATGTGATTTCTGACTTGCGTTTGTATAGGTTTTTTTGAAATATCAAATTAATAAATAATTAAAATGAAAGCGCTAATAACTAATGGAAAATTTTAATTACTGCACTGATTGCACTCTCAACGAGTGCATTGGTGAAGTCAAGGTGAAGAGATTTCGACGGCTCTTAATAGCGAGGTATTGAGAGCCGATGAGGTTGATTTAAGTGAGTATGCAGCAGCGCCGGAATGAAAGGACGGGGGAAACGGAAGACTCCCGAGAAAACCCACCGACCAGCGGTATCGTCCGGCACGTTTCCCCCATGCAAAAATCCGGGAGAGACCCGGCCGGGCATTGAACCCGGTTCGCCTTGGTGGGAGGCGAGCAAGCTAACCGCTCAGCCACCGCGGCCCCGAGTGCATTGGTTTCAATTTTCCAATCGTCGTTTGCATAAAAAAGTGCACTCCGAAGTCACTGCGACTGTTTCAAGTGCAAAAATGGTCGACACACACCACACACACGTTTAGGGCAATCGCATAATACTTTTGTTTTCTAGTTTTCAAGGCACACTTTGTGCGTGCCCAATATAGTCAACGGAAAAATGCAATTCATTTAATTCTAAGACCATCGGATTAATTTACAGCTNCTTTGTGCGTGCCCAATATAGTCAACGGAAAAATGCAATTCATTTAATTCTAAGACCATCGGATTAATTTACAGCTGCAGAAAAAATGTAAAATTTATTTAAACCAAATTGTTTGAAATATTGGTCTACTGCAATGGCGATTGCACTTTACTCTACGCCGTTATTGAAGATAAAACTTTTCCGGATTTATTTTTTTGCATTTCACTATGCAAGCATCCTGAAATAAAAGAGTTTTTATTAAAGCATCGCAGTACGACAAAAGACATAGACAGACTATTGCACAAATGCAGGTATGTGGATGTTGTTAGTTTTACTATATATTGTTTCGAGTAATAAGCTCTTCTTAGATTAAGTGCCCTTGCAGCATTTATAACGCAACGAAGCAAGTCATTATGTTGAACAATGCTTATGGTCGTAAAGATAACTTACAGTGTCAGTTTATTCAGTGGTGTTGTGTTTTCCGCGATTCTCAAATGATTTTGAAGGACATATAGATGCACTGCAACTGGTGAGTAGTGCCATAGTAAAATATCGTACTTAAAAAGAAGGGCATTAGCAGTTGAAACGTATCCGCCAGACATTATTTTGAAATAGTATGTGCCTTGTGGCATAGTCTGTTTACAGTGTCTTCACTCTTTTTGAAACAAATCTTCGAAAACATCGCACCAAGTGCAACATGTTAGTTTGTTTTTTCAAATTAATGAATTAGGCTTTTACAAACTTTTAATGCTGGCATTGAAAGTGTTAATATGTTCGATTTAATGAAACCATCAGTTTTATTTTGGCTATAAAGTATAGATATTGTATGCTTTTTGAAATATGCCAGCATTGTTTACATTGCTTGAAGAGTGCTGGTCACCAGAAAATTCATCACTTGTTAGTACTCTTTGGTCGCATAAAACTTTTTAGATCTCATAGTTTTTGCATTACGGAATGTCAGAATCACGATTTGTGTTTTTGGGACGTGAATAAAACATTTACAGAAAATTCAAGAAAGAACATGTCTTAATTAATTTTCAGGCAGAATTTGTTTTGCAAAAAATCACAGACTGCTGCAAAGCAAAAATATGCAAAAAAATTCTTTATTTTGAGCAGTTTTTGAAACTGACGAAAACATTTCAGTGCGTGATTTTAAATGTTTAATAAAGTAGCCCGTGCGATCTTGTTTCAGTTTGAATTGTCTAATTTCTGTAAATGAGTTAATTTTTATTGTTTGTACTTTCCAGAAACACTGAAAATTTTATTTTAACGTGCTACTATGCAAAAATTATGCAATCAAAAATATGTTATGCCTTAATGTTAACAAATTGAACAATATTTTGTACAAATATAATACATTTTTTGGTGACCAGCGCCGTGAAGAAAGTAAACAAAGCGTTTGACAGTTGAAATAAGTCACATCGCCATATTTTTTGTTTACATGTGGCGAAATGCTACATGATCGATATCTGAAAGTATATCATTGGCAGGACTTCAATAATTGCCAAGTTACCGTGAATCGACTGTATTCTTCGTATCGTTTGTTAATGTTGCGAATCGAGGGCGCCTTCTGAAAAATCAGTTCAGAATTGTTTTATGAATAACTGCGGGCTGCTAAATGTGTTGGTCTTGGCTGGTTTAATACGGACGTAATTGGGTTACTGTTTTCTGGATTGGACCCTCCCTAGAACGACTCTATGAACATCGCTTAAAAGACCCTCGTCCTGAATGACTGTGCTGTAGTTATTTGCTAAAGTGTCTTCGTAGTGCCGCGAATGAATAAAGTACAAATGTGAAGTGTCTGTGTCAGATTTCAGTTTATCAGCGCATTGTGCACTATGAAAAAAAAGATAAGTTTTATGAAGCACAAAGGATAACGCTATTTGTGTATTTTATTAACACTTTCACACAGTTAACGTTTATACTGTGTGGGGAATCTCTAGTGAAGACTATTAAACGCCTCAAGGTCACATACGGCTATAAGGAAACATTGCGACGGCGATGGAAAATAGCATAAACAAGATTCGCGTGTGTTCTGTTTCCTCTGAATTTTACGGGGTGATTATAGGGTTTTAATACAGAAGTATGTTGACAAAAGCGACAACACTGTGGCTATAGTTCAAAACATTGTTCTACAGAAGAATAAATATCGAAAACAGAGCGCTATACAGCAATTTTAGCTGATTTCGATAATTTTCAACGATCACATTTGTGTTTCAAATACCAAATTTAGTAACGTTCAACAAAATATCTACATCCATTTCTGTCCGGAAAAAAAATCACCTCTTGCGACGAACAGGGTGAAGACGCCAATTGCTACTGAAGGCCTCGTATAAGCATAGTAAACCACCTTTACTTATACACCGAAGCTATATCCACCATATCATAAGCATCGCCTCCGACGACGAGTAGAACAAGGTCAATTACACCTTAACCCATCTTGTAAGCATAGTTTACCAACACTTCCCATCCACCGAAGCTACAGTCACCAAACATTTACTCCCTTTTATTATTCGCAAGCGATGCACGACTGATAACGACGTTTTGGGAGAGAGACACTCTTAATTTGTGATCGCAAATACTAATTGTTAATTTATAATTGCATATCTTATTACAATACTAGCTGCAGTGTTAAGTGACTAAAATATGTGTGTGTAGGTGTGTGTGAGTGCGCATGCAAGCCCGCATTTTTTTTTTCTGATAACCATTGGAGCTGCGAGAGCCAGCGAACTAAGGAATAGCTGTCGGAAAGGACGTAAGTAGGGGGCCCATATGCTTCCAAATTCCATCGATAAACAGTACCACGATCGCCTACAGGATTCCATTACAGAACGAACTTCCATCAAGAACACCTCACATCGTGCACTCATATCCATTCGGAAAGACNCTTCCATCAAGAACACCTCACATCGTGCACTCATATCCATTCGGAAAGACCAGAGTGCCCACGTGTCCCCATTTCAATAAAACCTAGCATCCCGCTATTATTATTAATACAAAAATCCTTTATACACCGTACCACACTTCAAACTACATTAACAATATATCATATACCAAATAAAAAAATCATTATTAGCAACATAAATACCTCTATTACATCGTATATACACTGGGGCGAGGACCAGTGTACTGGCGAGCATTTTGCATCTGTCCACCATCCTGCTTTTGTCCAACAGTGATGTGTCGGGAAATCATATAGAACATGGGTCGCAGTTGTATACCAGAGGATTGCGGACATATCGGTTCTGGTAATCATCTAGAACATGGGTCTCAGGTGTGGACCAATACTAAATACCTGGGAAATTAGCATTGTATTATTCTTCTCATTCGGTGAAGGTATGCATGCATTCGTACTCAACATACTCGATACCTCTTCGTCAGTGGTTTGTATCGACTTGAAGCATACACAAATGTATGCACTTGTACCCCTACCGAGACTAACTCCCACCGATACAAACTCTTGCTGAAACTGACTATTAACACTATATCAATTCGCAAGTAAGTTAAAACTGAAATTTTTAGTATAACGGGGAAAAAAAATCATGGAGACGAAAAAAAATTAACACTGATAGCTATGCAACATGATATAATTTTTCCTGACTGTGTTACACTGCACATCGCAAGTCGTCCAAAATGTTTGATATTAACAGAAGAAGTAAATCGGATGTTATAAATACTTTACTTTATTCTCCTGCGAAGCGGCCCTAATTACTTCGTTGTTAAAAGTAATTCGTATGTTAGACAAAAGATTAATCTATTCTTGTTTGGAATTAATAATTAAACCCGACACCATGGCTAACCCATTTTCGATCCCTAAAAGTAGCTTCTATCAACACAAATAACCCAGAACTTCTTTCTCCCACCCCGAGAGGGCATAGTGAAAATTACCAAACGCCGTTCAAGCAGTCAAAAACTTATAAGCTGTCCTGACCTATGGGAAGTTTAAATAATATTCAACACTCCACAAAGATACCGATCTTGTATATCTGCATAAATAATTCCTTCTCGCATGTGCACAACACGAAATACAGTCTGTCTACATGCCTATTCGCAACAGAACGAAGAAATCCCTGGCTGTCTCATGTGCGTAGTGTTTTTTCAAGTAATTACTACTTAAACAAACACAACACATTCTAGGAGTTGGTAAGACACCGGAAGATTACTGCAGCAAAAGAAAAAAAACAAGGCACCTTCAAAACTGAAGGATGTACAATAGTAAAGAAAAATGGTTGTCTGATAACGACTTAGCGGATTAGACAGCGATAGGGTTGATGAGGACTCATAACAATCCATCAACCATGCTATTTTGCAGATACATAGCAACAAACATCTACTGAGACACTCGAGATGGTCAACATAAACTGCTTGTTGTTGTATAGTGTTGATACAACATAAGCATGCGTTGTGTAAGAAGGTTTTCAATTCGTTGACGGATTGGTGGAAGGCAGGTCCTCACTTTATTCATCTACTGAATAAGCTGTTGTAATATGAATAAGGAATATATGGTTGAGGACATGTCGACATCGGCAATGGTACTGCGAAAGCCCACGGACTCAGGGGGTCGAAGGTACGCAGCAGCAGTGACCGACTGCAAATATTGTGGCAAGACAATCATGAACAGCTCCAACACCAGGCGACATGAAGCTACTTACTGCTTATTCATCACCTCATACAAGATGTATCCATGAGATAACTGTGGTGTCGTATATGCGAATAGGAGTGGATGGAATCCTCACAACAGGATTTGTTCTATAAAACAAACATCAACATAGTGTTATACCGATTGAGGAATGAGTTAGATTGTGTAACCATTATTACGTTTTTTTTTTTNAAACAAACATCAACATAGTGTTATACCGATTGAGGAATGAGTTAGATTGTGTAACCATTATTACGTTTTTTTTTTTTTGTGTTGTGTCAAGTGTGTAAAATAAAGTTAAAGTTTATAATGTATTTCTACGCTTTTCATTTATNTTTTTTTTTTTTGTGTTGTGTCAAGTGTGTAAAATAAAGTTAAAGTTTATAATGTATTTCTACGCTTTTCATTTATTTCAGTGCGTGATAATATTAATATTTTAGGGAGAAACTATTAACACTAATCTGAAGTATATGTACATCAAAGATTGTATTCATTTTAGCATCAAATACACTTTNAGGGAGAAACTATTAACACTAATCTGAAGTATATGTACATCAAAGATTGTATTCATTTTAGCATCAAATACACTTTTTCCGATGGTCGTATGCAGTGCCTTGGTGCTTATAAGCTCTGATGATATAAAAACATAAAAGGTATATACATACATGCTTAGTATATCCAATAGCATGGAATGTGAGAATTCATTTATGATTTTAGTGGAAACACATACACTAAATGGCCAAATTATTATGACCACCCCCTCAATACAATGTGGGACCACCTTTTGCCCTTAATACTGTNTCCGATGGTCGTATGCAGTGCCTTGGTGCTTATAAGCTCTGATGATATAAAAACATAAAAGGTATATACATACATGCTTAGTATATCCAATAGCATGGAATGTGAGAATTCATTTATGATTTTAGTGGAAAAACATACACTAAATGGCCAAATTATTATGACCACCCCCTCAATACAATGTGGGACCACCTTTTGCCCTTAATACTGTATGGATTCGTCTTGGCATGAACTCTACGAGATGTTGGTAGGTGGTATGAGAAATTTGAGACCATATCCGATGAACTGCACTTTCCAATTCCCAAAGATTTGATGGTACTAGATCCAAGCTGCCTGATGCCCCGTTCGATCTCATCCCACAGATTCTCAATTGTATTGAGATCTGGTGATTGTGCAGGCCAACTAAGCAAGGTAAAGTCTCTGTCATGCTCTTCGAACCATCTGCGGACAATGCCAACTTTGACAGCATTGTCCTGCTGGAATTATCTATCCCCGGTAGGGTACACCATTAACATAACAGGATGTGCTTGATCTGCGATAACACTTAAATACCCTTGGGCATTCAGACGTTGTACCTTAGGAATTAAAGGACCCATACAATACCACGAAAACATCCCCCAAACCATAGTATTGCCTCCACCAGCTTGAAGTGTTGTGGCAATGCAGTTGGGGTCCATGCTTTCGTGCTGTTTTCTCCATATTCGCACCCTGCCATCTGCATAGTGTAATTGAAAACGCGATTCATCGGACCACATGACCCTTTTTCAGTCATATACTGTCCAATCCTTGTGCTCCTTTGCGAACTGGAGACTTCTGCTCTTGTTCAAGGCAGACAGTAGAGGCTTTCGAACAGGTCGTCGACTTTCATCGCCTATACGGTGTAATGTGCGGCGAACCGTTCGTTCGGAGACCTTCGCAGTTGCTTCTTGATTAAGATTCCCCACAATTTGACGTACTGTTGCTCTTCTGTTGGACTGGACAACTCTGGCAAGTCTCCTTTCAGATCGAGCATTCAGTAGCCTGTGGCGACCACGAGCCTGACGTTGAGACCCGGTTATCTGCTTGGTAGTCCACTCACTGTAAACATGAATAACTGCTGCTCTCGAACACTTCACAAGTGCAGCCGTTTTGCTGATACTTGTTCCGAGGCTTCGAGCACCTAAAATCATCCCGTGTTCAAACGCAGTTAAATCACGTTTTTTGCCCATTTCTTCGCAAGCAACACGGTGCAATTGATGCTTCACTTTTCCTGCATTCCTTTTTATAGCTATCTCGGCCTCTAGCGGCAACAACGTAAAGTTAACGCCGATCTGCGTATAAGTGTCAAGTGTTCATAATAATTTGGCCACTCAGTGTATAAGTATAACTGAAAAAAAAAAAAAACATGAAAACTTTATTTCAGCTAAAATCATACACACTCAGCTTATCATAAGAAAAAATAGTACAACCACCCAACTTTTCATGTTTGCTTTACCATTAGTTTAAATAAACGATAATCAGTCACGGGTCGAACTTCCTTCACACTATACTATGAAGGGCTGCTAACAATCATTAGCTCCCGTCCCGCGCTCCGAAAGTTACTGGCGGTGCTTATTTCATATTCTGTACCAAGGAGACTAAAAAATCAGGAGGGAAAATGTGTGTCATATCACCTCGACATATGCTAAATGCAATCATACCAATCTAGTGACGGTCAATGTAAATAGTAATAGAGTACTCGCAGATTATAATAGCAGTAGCAGACCAACATACACTTCAGTTCTCCTACTCTCCTAGCAGAGGTGAAACAAATGGTAGATGGTAAGGTCACAGCCCGCGAGTTATTCCTTTATACTCCTAGCGCAATGAAAACACATTCCATTCTCAATAGAATCAAGCTATACCCACCGATTAAAATAGTGCACAGAAACGAATTGGCGTGATGGTTCCTTTGATGTGGGTGAACCAATTCGCCGATTGCCTTAACAAAGCTGTGTGTGTGATTGACTACCACATGCTTCAAGCGATTCACTAATGGCTGCCAGATGGCGAATAATTTACCAGGCGCTAATTAGCGAACAGCATTCCTACGTGTTGCTACTCAGTGAAGCCAATTTTATGACTTGTAAAGCACCTGGAGTTTACTGTATACGCATACGCAACCCTTCTGAGCTCCAGTGAGTTCTGCATTCGATTAAATTCGCATCGGACCCGAATGCATAAGAGTTTTGGGGTATTATTATTACCGCATATATTGTGTTGGTCAACAGTCACACTAGCAGCCTGCGTACGGTCAAATTGGGCACATTTTGAACACCTCGTGTGGGACTTACAACATAAATGTAAGCAATTGCATTGAAGATAATAAATAATTATATTTGTGTTTTTATTGCATTTACGTCCCTGTAATTCTGAAATGGGACTGCATAGCCTACTTGTGTATATTACATTTTGTGTTGCCAATGATCTGTATAAAACGCTACCGAAGTAAGTCGGTCGAGTCGTGGAAAATTCTGTATAATACACCTAAGTGATTGCAGACACCTCCTAAGTCGCCCGATATCAATCCTATAGATAATTTGTGGCACACCTTAGAAGAAAGAGTGCGGAAGTATCCTATTTCCTTTATGGAGGACCTGCAAGAAGCACTGCCATTGGAGTGGCGGAAAATTTCGACAGAAACGACAACAGCCAACTCAAATGTACGAATAGCATTAAATTAACAAAATTACCCACTTCACTTCTTTAGCTGAGATAAATTTAGTTATAATAAGTAGCTAGACTTCACGACACTCTTTGTAGAAGGTTCACGATACATGTCTGCATGTATGATCTGGACCAGAATACTAGGTTCTAATTGAATTTTCTTCTACCCCAACTTCAAGTAACCCTTATCTTCAGCAACACATTTATGCTTTTGCTTTGCAGATGTCGTCACTTCATCATCAGTAGAATATGCATATTCCACATCATCACCAACAGTCTTGGAGTTCACATTCTCGTTCTCACCCTCCTGGATAGTTGTAACATCTCCGATTTTCACTTTACATGTTAGCGATGTGTGTATATTGTTTAAAACTTCTGAAGGTTCCTATAACTCGCACTTTCCATACTGCATGTCTGCAACACCCATAATATTCCCTTCATCGCACACTGTTTTGGAACATGATACATGCCAGGGCAATGTTATGGGTACTCGAACCAACGCCAGTTTACACGACGACTCAACATGAAGGCTAGACATAGCCTTGTCTTGCGCCAATATGTGCATGCATGCTGCCTCGAGCCAAGCAAAGGTGTGTTACCTTTACACATACCAGTATGTGTCTATAGATGCGGAGTCAGCACTGCTCAGTAGTAAAAGTGTTTGATTTCGCATATGCTTGAAGATGATGACAACCACTGAAGATGTGCAATCCAGTATGTCCTGTCCGAGTACATGCAAACCTTCACCAAGTGTTCAACTGTTACATGGAAAAACAATGTAGGTACTGTGGCAAAACCTCTAGTAAAAGTAGCAAAGCACGTTGCCATGAACAGAAGGCATGTTCAAAGACGCCTACCTCCAGAATACTAACATGTGATATGTATGGTGCAGCATTTGGTAGATGCGATAACCTGTAGACACATACTGGTATGTGTAAAGGTAACACACCTTTGCTTGGCTCGAGACCGCATGCACTGAACTTATTGGCGCAATATAATGCATTGTCTAGCCTTCCTGCTGATTCGTCAAAACCTTTGGTCATGTCCATGCCAAAGAGGCTGCTAGAAATTATCAAAAGTAAAAGGGGTCCCACAAAATATTAAAAGGCAAAATGACTTAAGATGTTGGGTTCTTGCGTTCGAGACGAATACTTTTTTGAGTTGCATTAACAATCAGTACTGTGATCATAGGGCATTAGTTTGCACTTCTTCTAAAGCCATTATTGCTGGACTACCTTAATGGCCCGCAGGAAATATTTTCACCTCTGTTATTGCCAGTAAAAATTAGTGAATTTGCAACAATTTTACTAATTTAAAGAAGGTATTGTTTTTGTTCTGTTTTGCGTGAAGTCCAGCAAACCTGTCCAAGTAGGAATTACATTCCAACACGACATGGATCACACTTAGATAACGGCCAGGTGCATGGGCAGAGACGCCGGCAAAAGTGAAGAAAGACGACATGCCGAGCGAGGTGTTTTTTTTTTCACCGATAACGACTGTGTTACACGTGTATGTTGTTAGATAGGGCTGTAGGCGACCCCCTCTGTCGCCGTCAAGCCGAGCCGTCCGTCATGACCGGAGGCTCCGCGTGGGGACGAACTTCGACCGTGCGCTCAAAAGTTGCAAGCCTCGCACACCCACCAAACGTGTTGCGTCGTCGCGTACCTTTATTCTCGGAGCAACGAAAAAGAATTAGGGCGTAGGGCTCGTTACGTATGTGTTTTTAACAAAAACAATATTACTGGCGTGTGCCCGATTGTAAATTCCCAGAAAATTACGGTGTTAATTGCCCATGTAGATAGAGTTAAAGTTGAAACAGATAATCTTGTATTCACTGTGTTCGCGTGCAATCATTCTTCCCTGCTATAACGTACCTAACAACTCTTCAATTTTTATAACAACTTACCAAATACGTTTTAAGACGAAATGTTACGTCAATTTGTAATCAAGGAAGGAAAATGGATAGCCTCATGTTATATTTTTGTGTCTGTATATACAAACATGTAGGGTTTGATTCGATACTACATACAGCGGCTCACATTAATATTCGGCCACCCATGATTATCGCAATTTCATGGCCTTATGCTACATTAGTAATGAAGATAAACATAAATAATTTGCACAATCATTCTTGTGTGCTTTAAATTAAATATAGCGGTAGCCAATAACGGAAATGAGCAATGCAACTTAACAAACAATTTGATTTTGTCATCTCATGCTGCATAAGTACGCCAATTTAATATTCGGCCATCATCATTCAAACACAAACACAATCCTCTTTGAAAACTAAACACACAGTTTTTTAGTACCTGGTAGCATGGCCGTTTTGTCTAATTACTTCTCGCAGGCGTTGTGGCATATAAGCAATTATATTCCTGGTACATTCAGAGCCAATCTTACTCCATCATTCCTTGAACCTTTTCTCTAATTCTTTTGTGGACCTAATTGTTGTAGTACGCAGTCTTCTTTTGAGTTCATCCCACAGATTTTCTATGGGATTCAGGTTGGGTGATTGAGGAGGTGTGTTAATGATTTGGGACAGTTGTACAAAAGCCAGCTCTTGACAATGTATGACTTTTGTTTTGGGTCATTATCTTGGTAGAACTTAAACGTTCTAATGTTCCTAATGCCCAGATTATTATCCCTCTTGTGTAGGTTTTCTGTCAGGGTGTTCTGGTGGTCTTCCTTTTTCATTGTTCCATCGACACGTACAGCCTCTCCAGCACCTGCTGTAGATATACAGCCCCAGATCATAATACTACCTCCACTGTGTTCCACAGTAGGTTGTATGCTCCCACGTTTTAGCTCCTGATTTGGCTTGCGCCATANTATGTTCCCAGGTTTTAGCTCCTGATTTGGCTTGCGCCATATTGTTATCCTGCCATCTGAACCAAACACATTCAATTTCGTCTCATCANGCTCCCACGTTTTAGCTCCTGATTTGGCTTGCGCCATACTTTTACCCTGCCATCTGAACCAAACACATTCAATTTCGTCTCATCAGCAAAAATAACATCATTCCACCAATTTTCATCTTTGTCAGCGTGGTCTTTTGCGAACGTAAGTCGTTACTTCTATTTGCCTCATTAATGAAAGGCTTCTTTCTAGATACCCTGCTATTATATCCTGCTCTTCTGATAACTCGTCGTATGGTTTCTGGATGGATGTTCTTTCCGCATTCATTGAGTATCTCCGTTGTAAGTTTGCAAGCACTAATTTTCGGACCTTTCTTTATTTTCCTGATTCCTTGACGTTCTTCTCTCTCGCTTAGTTTCTTTGGCTGTCGTTTTTAAGATACCGAATCTATTCTGTCTTCCTTC
Organism: Clitarchus hookeri; assembly: GCA_002778355.1. NCBI lineage: Eukaryota > Metazoa > Arthropoda > Insecta > Phasmatodea > Phasmatidae > Clitarchus > Clitarchus hookeri. Next base: position 644,334 of record NQII01000799.1, on the reverse strand, counting down.
TGAAACCTTATGATGTCTCCAACAGTGCGCCTCGGCAAATTCAAGTGCTCCGCAATTTCTCGTTGAGATTTATTCTGTGCATGATGAAAAATGACCAGCTGCCACTGTTCAAACGTTGTATTCCTGCCCTACGTCCCATTTTCCTGTCTGACGCAGTCAACAGAGCTACCCAATAGAACCTCTCAGCGCAGAGAGCTTGCAGGGAATGAAACGAGATACGAACGCAATGTGCATCATGCCTGTGCCAAGCGTCCACCACAACTGGTCAAATATTAAAGTGGCGTACTTATGAAGCACGCGAGGACAAAATATTGTTTTTCATTAACTTGCACTGCTCATTTCAGTTATTGGCTACTTACTATTGCATTTCATTTAAAGCACACAAGAATGATTGCGCAATATTTTTTATGTTTATCTTCATTACTAATGTAACATAAGGTCATGAAACTGCGATAATAATATGTGGCCGAATATTAATGTGAGCCACTGTAGGTAATTCGATGACATTTATAATTCAGTGTGTCGTGTATCGTCTTGCAAGTCTTATTATATTATTACAAAATGAAGTACATCAAAAATATGTGCAGAAGTCGCCTGACTGATAAACACATCGACGATATTGTGAGAATTGCATGCTACACAATGGAGCCGGATTATAATAAATAATAAAAAATGTCGTCTAGTTTCATCAGTGACTTTAACTGTTAATAAATTCGTATTATGTGTTACTTTTTTTTTGTAACAGACACCCNTGAAAAATATCGTCTAGTTTCATCAGTGACTTTAACTGTTAATAAATTCGTATTATGTGTTACTTTTTTTTTGTAACAGACACCCTAAAAATAATAATTTGGTAACTTGTATCTACTGAAGCTGGCGAAAACAGCGCGGGCACAGTGAACGGGCCCGCGGGCCGCAGTTTGAATACCCCTGATGTAGACCAACGAGTAATTTACAACACACACTAGATACTGTAAATTATAGAACACCCGCGACGGCGAGTAGAAGTTTTTATCTTAACTGACAGTAGATAACATTCCCTATAACCATCGAAATTTGTAACTGTTCTAATATGTTTGCTTTTTCGCTTTTCTTAATCCATTTATTTGTTTTCTTTTTATATATGTGACCACCTTAATGTGTCAATACAGTAAAAGTAGTCAAACTGTTTATTGTTGTTGCTGATGATCACCACCCTCCCCCCTCTTTTTTCCCTCTCGCGATGAACTACAACAAGGAGGCATTTCTAAAATTTCCAGACCTGTGTTAAAGAAACTTTTGTTATTTTCAACCTCTGGGTGTGATAAATATTTTCCCAACGTATTGCCTTAATTGTAAGTATATTCTATACATATTTAAAAAGATCCTGTGTTTTAATTTATTTACTATTGATGGAACTGCAGCCTCCTTTTGACAGTGTTATCCAGATACATAGTGTGCATTTTGCTGTTTGTATGTCACAAGCTTAACACTGCAGAGTTTCGTGAATAAGCTTGCGTGCGTCAGAAGCACCACAATGTCTAATGAAGTATCACTACACTGTTAACCGTGTCAGGTTCGCCGGTCGGCCTCGAATATACTAAGTTTGCCACGAGACAGTCGTTAACACTGTTTCAATTTTACTTAGAACCATCTTGGGTGATATCGCAGGTAATCTCGTATTTTTTGACAGCCAATGAGTGTCATCATTAAGGTAAAAATTCCCAGGTGTTAAGCATTCAAAACAGATGTGTAGCCAGTTGACTGAGCTGATGCGAAAATAACGTTGGCTGCACTGCGGAGAGCGCAATAGTCAACTTGTTGGTAACTCCGTTACCAATAGCTTTTTTATGTTTCAACGATGTATTAAATTTACAAAAATTGGTTTTAGTGTAATCAATAATCGCATTTTATTAACATACTCAGGTTTAAGGGGCAATCCTACATGGAGCTGTTTTCTGTGTTGGAGGCCGAGAAGCGCGGAAGCGATAAGGGTGATACTACCACGCGCATGGAGTGCACCTTCGTCTATAAGCGCAGGCCTATAAATTGGCGTGCAGTGTTCTCGTTGTGCTGTGAATACCTATGGGACTTAGAAGCTGTTACCCTATAATTTTATTGGTATAAAGTCTGTTGCAAAATCCGATAAAGGATGGATCTTATCGTAGTTTCGATGTGTCCTTGTGGTATGTTTTTAGATACGGCAGTCTGAAGAAAGCCGCTTTAACGATGTTGAAGGTCTTCTAAATAGTTTTTATTGCACGCGCGATATATTGAAAAGTATTATTCAGTCCTCGTCTCGGGTAGTTTTTCTGTCGTAAGTTAACATATTGGAGACACTTTTAATAGTTTCGTCAAAAAAAAAACGTATTTCAAACAAACTGCGATGTATGTCGCGCGCCAGACGGACTCCGTAAGTATGTTAGGTGCTTTAGCTTATCCAGACTATTTCTCATATAAATCGTCATTAAAAAGATTTATTTGCGTCTGTCGAAATGTTGTTACATATGTTTCTCGCTGCATGGAGCGTGCCTTCGAACGCACCGTTAATTCCCCCCGCCAATTTAATTATTGTCTTGTGCGAATAACTTCAATACCTGTCAGTAGACTACCCTAGTGGGTAAACTGGCTGGTCATTGCGCAAACTCGGTGGCTTAGCCCATGATATGATTCGTTCGGAGTTGACTGTGAACCGTGTAAACAGTGCATTTTATGTTATTTTTATGGTTAATTACCCAGTATATAGCTGCGAAAGGGAAAATAATTACATAGCCTTAAATAAGCCGTAAATGAGTGTTTTATTTCACTGAAATAAAGCTTGGTGCATGCAGCCTCATTAAATATTTTTTTTTTATTTATATGTGTTTATCTAATATTCCATTATAAATTAAACATGCAGAGACATATTCTATATTAGCGATATTTGTTACGTGATTGGAACGTGTTAAGCCACTGTCACCCGTCACGTGTGATTCTAGCTCCTCACGACTTGCGACACGGTTTATGAAACTTGTTGCGTGCCCTATCGGAAGTGGCCTTGACATTGTTACATAGGATGTGGAGCTTCCAGCATCCTAGAATTGTCTTCGTAGCCGAAGATGTGGAATATCAGACAACGATTTGAGAGTTACGCTGAGGGTATAGTTGAGTCAGCGAATTTGTCCCGAACATCCAAAATCGTTGATGACGACGACTCTAAGTGCTGTCCAAGTCCCAAGTGTTCTGTTAGTTGTGCGTTGTGCGTTGGTGAATGTGTGGGACTTGTCGTGGTGCTCTCATTTGGACAGCGGGGACGTGAAGATCCAGTGAAAGACGAATTGTGATTGCTGTGCTGTTTAGCGTAATGTAGCATGTAATTGATTGTTCATTTGTCCTGCGAGGCATGTGAATCATCATGTATTTTGTGATTTAATGATTGATTTTGTGTGAGAGTTAGTATGAATCTGTTAAACGCGGTAAATAAATTTTAAAAAAAGCGTATTTTTTATGGGGTGAAAATATACTCTGTTCAGCTGCAAGCACTTACAGCTCCAGAACTTACATCAGTGTAATAAATGAGTTAAAGCACTTTATAAAAATGTATTCTATTTTTCTAAAAGAGTTGTTTTTATCGAAGTTTTTAATTAATGCGCTTATTGCATTGCCAATCTTCTTAAAACAGCATTAATTAAAATTATGGTACATTGGTTAAGGGTAAATAACATTAATTGGAAATAGTGTTGCTTTAACCATTTGGAGAGGCTGGACATGCAAAGTAGGATTACGTGCTTCAGGGAAGAAAAATTTTCAACTTCCTTTTGAATTAGGTCCTTAGTAGTTATTAAATGTCTGTTCACGCACTGCTGGCTGCGGTGCTGGGGTGCTACGACTGCCATCTTTGATGACGCTACGCCGAAACCTCCTTCTCTGTCATTCCTCGCCAATGGCGGCCATTTCCCCTCAAAAACGCCCAAAATATCCCGAATTTTCCTCCAAACATCCAAAATTTCCTGTAGAAAATTTTTGCCTAAATTATTATTCACTCAGTTCGAAAATAGCATGACACCACAATGTGGCTAAATGACACCATTTTGGTGATAAGGGGTTGAGGGGTCACCCTAATATTCACGCTCTGCTATTTCATGACAGCACCATCCATCTTTTCGGAAGAATGTTCGAATTCATTATCCCGTCATGCGACTTCATGCACAACCTTGTCACAATCCTATATTCTACGACCTATGCCGAGTAAGCATATGCTAAGTACACCTATGAAAATTGTACATATATACTAATCGCACTAATGCTAATCGCACACACGTCAATCACCCCGTCATCTTGTCTTCGTCCCCCGCCATCTCGTTTTCCCACCACCAAACTACCATTCGTGCCAGCTAGAACATAGCATCCAGGTGGTATGGTTAAGGATGCCTTAAGCCCTCTTACAAGCATAGTCAGCTGTAATTTCTGAACTGTTTATGATATAGTCGTCAAATTCATAAAATAAGGATCATTCCTGACGTCAAATAGGGCGGTAGACACAATTACGCCTTAAGCCCACTTATAAGCATAGTTGGCTGCCATTTCCAAACCGTTTAAGATATAATCATCAAATTAAATACAGATACATCAACCTTGATGCTGAATAGTGCGGTAGAGACAATTATGCCTTCAAGTCCTCGTATAGTCACTAAAGTCATACCATAGACATCACGCCCAACGATGAAAAGGACCGCAGGGTGAAGTACACCTTAAGCCCTCTTATAAGCATATTTGACCACCATTTCCCATCTGCCGAAGCTATAGCCACCAAATTCATACCATAGACATCGCCTCCGAGACGAGTAGCATGGCAAGGTCAATTATACCTTAAGCCCTCGTATAAGGATAGTCTGTCGCCATTTCCCATCCGTCGAAGCTACAGTCACGAAATTCATATCGGACGCATCGCTCCGGACATCGACCTGGTGGCAGGGTACATTAGGCCATAACCTCTCTTATAAGCATAGTTGACAACAATTTCCCATCTGCTGAATCCGTAGTCATCAAATTTAAATTGTACGCATTGCTCCGAAAACATAGAACAGAGCAGCAGGGCAATTATGAATTAACTCCACTCAAAACCATTAAGGCCTGTCATTTCCTATCCGCGAAAGCCACGACCATCAAATTCATATCACTGGTATAATTCCTGGATGCAATCAATACGGAAGGATAATTAGTGCCATAAGCCCTGTTATAAACCTAGTATGGCATCATTTGTGAACTGTTTAATTTTGGCTAACATGTAACAGTCAGCCATACATGTATAGAAAATAATGTCAGGTATACATACAATTGCATTGCAAGCATGTAGTAGCAGTTAGTCGTTACTAATGCATGTAGGAGTGCAGGGAGGCCTGAGATAGCGCACATACGCGCAGGTCCGCGCGCACTCGTCAATCACCAATCACCAACCACCACTACCATTCTCGTAGTCTGCTAACGCAAGGTTTATATGTATATAAATAAACGTTAGCGCGGGTAACACACAACACTCAACCATATGTGAAAAAAATGAAGTTATATACAAATGCGCTGCGAGCCAGATTTATGTAGTCGAGGGGAGGGGGTTACATGCATATGCATATATAAACAGTCAGCCTGGCACGTGGGCCAGCGTCCCGAGACCTCGTCGGCATTATTAATCCTTAACAACAACCACCACCACCCATACTTTTGAAAAATAAAGGTGTATACAATTGCACCAGAGCAAGGTTTTAGGTAGTTACTTGTTGCATTAAAATCTGTAAGAGTTAATACAAGTAAACACCGTCGGTCTAACAAGTGGTGTCGCGGGAACCACGTACAAGATGTGAAACCATTCTGTATATAAAAAATCGGTCACATTACTATAAAAAAATACCTGTTGGTTCTGCAGACCGTGATAGTGATATCGTTATCAGTGCACCAGGAACTTTGGTAAAAAGTTGAAATGCTCAAGGACATGAAAAGAGCATACACTCTCAAGGACCAACCTCAAAAATGACTACAATGCGTTAAGTGCGATACACATTAGCCGACATGTAAAGATTGTGTTACTTTGCTTGCTACGAAACAACATACATTTTAAACTATTAGTCGCACAAGAGTGAGACGAAGCTGCTGTGTGCTGATACAAACAGATATAAAAAATAATTATAAAAGCAAGGGGTTATAAGCATTCACCAACCAATGCATATTGCTCGGGTTCGAGTGATGTACATTATGCCAAGCCAAAATAATTTAAATTTGATGACTATAGCTTCAGCAGATGTGAAATGGTTGTCAACTATGCTTATAAGAGAGGTTATGGCCTAGTGGACCCTGCTACCAGTTCTATGTCCGGAGCGATAAGTGTGATATGAATTTCGTGACTAGCTTCGATGGATGGGAAATGGCGACCGACTGTGCTTATACGAGGGCTTAAGGTGTTGTCTATGATATGAATTTGGTGGCTATAGATTTGGTGGATGGTAAATGGTCAACTATGCTTATAAGATGGCTTAAGGTGTACTTCACTCTGCGGTCCTTTTCATCGTCGAAGGTGATGTCTATGGTATGAATTTGGTGGGACTAGGACTTATACTAGGACTTAAAGGCGTAATTGTCTCCACCGCCCTATCAGCACCAAGGGTGGCGTTTCTGTATTGAATTTTATGACTATGTCTTAAACAGTTTGGAAGTGGTGGTCATATATTCTTATAAGAGGGCTTATGGTGTTATTGTTTCACCATCCTATTCGTCATCATGGATGATGTGTATGTTATGAATTTGACTACATCTTAAACAGTTCGGAAAAATCCAGTCAACTATCCTTATAAGTGGGCTTAGGGCATACTTACCCCTGTAATTATTTTCGTTGTCGGTGATGTCTATATTATGAATTTGCTGGCTATATCTTAAACGGTATGTAAATGGCAGCCAACAATGCTAATAAGAGGGCTTACGGTGTATTTGACTCTGCCAGCCTATTCGACATCAGGGGTGATGCCTACGTTATGAATTTGGCAAGTATAAATTAAACGATTCGGAAATGGTGGCCAACTATGCTTATAAGAGGGTTTAAGGCATCCTTAGTCCTACCACCTTGAAGCTATGCTCTAGCTGGCACGAATGGTAGTTTGGTGGTGGGAATCTAAGTTGGCGGGTGGAGAAGGCAAGTTGACGGGGTGATAGACTTGTGCGCGATTAGCATAAGTGCGATTAGTATATGTACAATTAGCATACGTGTGTGATTTGTATAGGTGTCCTTAGCATATGCGTACTCGGCATAGGTAGTATAATATATGCTTGTAACAAGGTTGTGCATGAAGTTGCATGATGGGGTAATGAACTTTAACATTTTTGAGACAAGATGGAGGGTGCTGGCATGAAATGACAGAGCGTTAATGTTAGGATGACCCTCAACCCCTTATCCCCAAAATGAAGTCATTTAGCCACATCGTGTTGTCATGCTATTTTCGGACTGAGTGACTCATAATAATTTTGGCAAAAAAAATTCTGCAGTAAATTTGGGAGGGTTATAGGAAAATTCTGGAAATGTTCGGTTTTTTGAGAGGAAAAAGGATATTCCGAGGGGAAAAAGGAAATGGCCGCCATTGGCGAGGAATGTCACAGCAGGAGGTTTCGGAGTGGTGTCATCCACGGAGGGGGCCGTAGCACCCGGGTACCGCAGCCAGCAGCCAGGTGTGCGGGAACAGACATTTGATAACTACTCTCCTTTGTTACAGACATGGATTTACGCTAGTTTGCCTTTATTTACTAAAGTTTCCGCCCACTGAAATAATTAAAAAAAACGTACTCGTTCCAGTGTTTGTAAGCAATGTGTGTTTACAAATGGTATCTGTTTCGGGCGAGGTTTGAATTTTCATATGTGTGTGGAAGATGAAAGGTATATTATATTCTGTGGCTACAGAGCACACAAAGTATTTTACACGTACCTTAGAACCATGTTGCTAAGGAATGTCTCTGGATGTACAGTACTCAAGTTTTGCGAGAGTGTTCGTGTAAAATCCACTTCCTTAGTTTTCAGATGTGTAACTGAGTGAAGTGAACCCGCCGACGGCGTAAACAACCACTCCTTGTTTCTTAGCCAACTTCTGAGGCAGTCTTTACGCTCGTTGTAGTTCGTATGTAGACCAAGTAGACCAGCACGCGTGATGTTAGAAGTCCGCGCCCTTATAAACAGTGGTTATATTTTTTATTACTCCTGCAGGAACTCAAGCCGGACGTCAGTATTGTATTGACGTTTCTTGTTGCAAGTAGAAAAATGTGAGTCGCCGTAATCGAAGTGTCGCGTCCGTAACGGCACAAGTTACGCTAGGAATTGTCGCTCTTGGCCTACTCGAGTCGTTTTTCCTCATCCGTCACTTCTGCATGTGCAGCGCACTTAAGGTAAAAGTAGAGTGCCGTCGAATAGAGTACGCTACCTAACCNCCGTCCAATAGAGTACGCTACCTAACCTTACACCATGCTGAACTCGTTAAATTGTAGTACACGCACTAACAGTATTGTCAGAAAAGTACGATTTATTTCCCACGTGAAAGGAAGCTGCCCATATTTTGTAACGCTCTTCAATAGTTTACTAAAATTTACTTATTTAAATGTTTTATTTTTTTTAAATGAGTAATGCTGATTTTAATAAAATTCAAATTTTATTTCCTTTCTTTATGTTTTAAGCTGCACACTTTTTTTTTATAAACCCCTGGTCAAGTAGGACAATCAAAATAATTACTATGGTTGTATGTAAAAAATGTATTTAATAATTTATTTTTTGCGCGTCCATTTTAGCTGTAAAAATGACCACTTTCGCTGCTAAATTGGATGTGCATAAAACAATTAATATAATAGATTTTTATACATTATTTTTTAATTTTGTATTACGCACAACCTGAGTAATTATTGTAACGCTCTCGCTTCAAGTGTTTTTTGCAAACTTGACTTTTCGAAGCATCCATAATGGAAGTACGCTCAAACTTTCATCAAAGATAGATTCTAATAATTTGTTTTTTTTTTTAAGCATTTAAATAAGTACATTCTAACAGCGTATTTTACACCGATACAAAATGCATGCTTTCTTTCATATGTGGCTTAATCATACTTTTCTGACCATTTCGGTAGTGTATGTACTATTACGTGGTGTGTTCTGCCTGTTGCACAGTTCTGTGCATGTGCTCCAATGGAAGTTACTCTCCTTATACCTTAAGATTCTTCATTTCATATTACACTGTAATGTTCATAATGCCGGCTGCCACGTTATCGTCTCGCATTCTCATACCACGTATTCTTGTTTATCTGGAAAACCTTCCCTTTCATGTGTGTGTGTTCACGTCAGCGGTGTTGCAGCGAATTCCGGTATAAAGAGCCCGCGATATTTGTCACGCTGTTGTACGTATATATTAGTGGCTAATTCGTCTGCAAGAGCTAGTTGCAGTGAATGGCTCGTCACTAATTATTCCTTGTTATTTTTATTATTATTATTTTGAATTTTACAAACAACGCCACTACAGCTAGATTATTTTCCTGCGGATGAATGACGAGTAATGTGTTATCAGACAACCATGTCTGTAGAACGAGCTGAATTCCTATTGAAGAGTTATGTTACTTCCGTGGGACTTTTCCAAGCATTTCGAAGAGGTATTTTACAGTAATTTAGTTTAATTTATTTTGTATCTATTTTTTTTTTCTCTCCCAAATATCAGTTTTCTAAAGTTTTAGCGCGTTGCGACATCTTTAGTGAGCAAGATGGATATAAACTGGCTCACATAAGGCACCATGAAATAATTTGTGTAAACCATTTACATGGATCGTTTTTGTGTTTTTATTTTGGTAGTAGGAAAATCTGTTTTTAAAATAGACTTAATTAAATTTATACAGGTAAAATTGCTTTAAACTGCATTATAGTTTGGCGAGGTATCGAGGTAAAATAGCAGTAATAACAAATCTAGACTTGCAAACTTATATTGACTCTTAATTTAAATTAACTTATACATTATCAGAAGTAACATCATCCAAACGTAATATGTACTATCTAATCGATAAATTCGCCATTTTTAGTTGGGGTTTTGCCGTAAAGGGAATTGCCAGTCTAATTTGCTATTTGGCTTACAATTTATGTTGTGCTGGTCGCAAATATGTAAGAATTCCTTATACTACACAAATTATATAAAAGTCTAAACCTACGAAATATGTTAATTTATAGCAAGTTTTGATGTAGTCTGAAGTCTTGAATACGAATATGTCGTCCGTGATTAAAAACAAGCTAACAATAAGTGGAATCGGACAGAAGTCGGTCGAAAGTCTGTAGCAAGGATTTTTTAGTTAGTTCGAAAATAAACCAGGGCTATGTTTTTATGGCAGTTTGCCCAATATTTAGCGGCCGGGAGGAATCTTCAGCTGTTATTTGGAGTGCTTTCTTCGAGACGCGTTCAACCGACGTCGCCATGGGAAAAGTGTGATACACTCTACAGATTACTGTCGGATAATGCTGATGTTTCGTTACATGTACAGTGAAATATTTCAAGCACATTTTCCTTTTATTTGTGAAGGAAGAATTGATACCGCAAGAAAAATGGGAGTAAGTTATTTTGTTTGTTGTAATTATGGTCGTGTAGTTTTATTCCCCTTCTTGTCCTTCCATTCCGCGTAACTTTGCGATTAATAAGTGACTGCCGGTGTTCTTATTTCGTTCATTTTACCACGAATTCTGCGACTGGCTAAATACATTTAGTGTGTGTATGTGTAATATAAATATATATATATATATGTTTAAAATGTGTGTATTCGCGTACCTCAAGAACGTTTACTTTTGCAGTTCCAAAATTTGAATATATATATATCTTACCGCTGAGATTTTTTTTTTTTTTGCGACGATGCAAGTGAATAACGTCAGTGTTCAAACGTGGGTGCGCTCAGAATTAGATGATACTTCTGAGATCTAAGTACTTCGTAGCCCACGTTGTGTTAACAGTCATTAATCTAGTACAGAGGGTTGGTTATGGAGTACAAAAGGATATTTTTCTTACGTGTTTTTTCCTAAGTGATTGCTTTTTATCGCAGTACGAAAACATTTTCCTCGGAGGTCTGATAAAGTTATCGACACACAGCCGCTGTGTACCTATGTAAACGAAATATCGCGGTTTANCATTTTCCTCGGAGGTCTGATAAAGTTATCGACACACAGCCGCTGTGTACCTATGTAAACGAAATATCGCGGTTTAACACCATAAAATATTTGCAACGTTCGATTTAAACATTTACAGTTATACTAGAGTTTTTTTTTTTTTGTTTGGTAGCGAAGGATGCATTAATTTGGTATTCTCCAAAAAGCTTTCATTATCGTTGGTGTTTATAAAGCGTTCTTAACGTAATTAAAATTTCTAGGTTTTATAAGCAACAGGAATTCTGAGGGATGTTGTGGTGCTAGTGTTTCGGTAACTTGAGGAGAACTTATATATGCTCTAGTCAAGTTGATATTCTGTGTTTGGTATGGGTAATTAAACAAGCGAGTATTGTATTTAGTACGTATAGTAAACTTGAATAAACAAGTGAGGCTATCGATATTATTTTGACAATATTTGCAGTGTCACTGTTCTAAAGCCCTAGTTTTGTTCGTGTCTCATTAAACTCGCATAATTTTTAGTCTGCATATTTGGAGTTACTTCACAGGTGCCATGACGGTAACTTCATACTTTAATATAAGTCGACAGNGGGCTTTCGCGCCTTCACTTTTCAACCAGCAGCGGCGTCGCCCCTCTGTGTTTAAAAACAGTGTGGTTGGTCGCTACTTAAGTTTGAAATAAGTATTTGTAACATACAGTAGACTGTGCTTGCCTCATTCTCTCCAAGATATATCTGGTTTATAGGTCTATACATAACCAAACAACATTACAATTTCAACAGGAATTCATTTATTTAAATATTTAATACCTTGCCTCGCATGATACAAGTCCTACGTACGCAAATAACCGCATGCACAAACATACGACGCACAATATAAAGGAGAAAAATGGGTGGAGGGGGGAGGAGAGAACTGTAATATTTCAGTGAACACAAGTATTGCGACAGAAGCTTTGTNTTTTTAGTTGCCCTTTTTTAGAAATAAGAACTTTGTAATAAACGTTAATGTAAACTCTATTTCAAGTCTGCAGAGAACAAACTATTGGTTCCAAGATAAAATATATTTAATAAAAACACACACTCTCTCTCTCCTTTATTTTTCTTGGAAAGTGAAGCTATCAAACCCTGGAATAGTTTACATTCATCAGTGCTGTTTTAAGTCGAAAAGTTTTAATTGTTTGTGTTTTAATCGGACTTTAAAAATCCATACAGTTAATCCTCTCCCCTTTCGCGGTGCCAGTGGACTGAAATAATATGCACCTGAGCGGTTTAGTTCGTGTAATCCCATTACAACAAAAACTTTTTTGTGACTTGACGTCTTATGTACTAATCTGTTCATACCGGTGATTTTGACTTTTCAGTGGGCTCTTTATAGCTGAACCCCATTCGTATTACAATTTCAGGAACTTGCTCTTTCACTTATGAGTTTGTAATAAACAGTGAGAATGCAAATTACAATAAGTGTATATAATTTATTAATCATATCATAAACTATTTTTTTTTTTCAAATGCGTATCTGTTTGTTTTCCCACTTTTTTTACCCCGACTACGGACTAAAACGCTTAAATATGCGTAAATCGATTGTACCATTCTACAGTGAGGACATCCACAGAAGTATGTATGCATGTGTGCATAAATATATATATATATATATAAATTTTTCCAACTGGAAGACACCAGATAAATATCATGTTACCGGAGTCAAATAAGCGACAAATATGCCACGCCGTAATTTCCCCAACATAGAATCTCTCTCTGAGGACAGTAGCACTAGTAGGTTTGAACAATTGGAATTGGCTTAGATCTTGTTATAATATGCAGTGACAATGGTTATGCCACAGCCGTCAGATCGGTTTGCAGAGATCGTATTTAACTTTCCTGTTTATGGGAGATGCTCCTCGTATCGTGTATTATTTTCAAGACAGTGCTAAAAAAATGTTCTTAGTGGTTAGCCCATAAAACCGGAAGTGCACTCGTATAAGTGACAACATAGGTTGAATCAGCAGCATTATAGATATATTGCACATTAAAACCAGCGACTAGAGCGCTCGTGTTCGACCAAGGCGAACCTGGTTCGATTCCCGGTGGTGTCTCTCCCGGATTTTCGCGCGTGGGAATCGTGCTGGACGACGCCGCAGGTCGGGGATGAGGAGTTCCCAGGGATCTCCCGTTTTCCCCCGGCCCTGGCATTCGGCGCTGCTCCATTTCTATCTCGTTTCACCCTCACCGGCTCTCAAGAGCCCAAATCTCTTCATTATACGTTGCAATCAATTGGCCACCGCCTCCTGACTCGCAGAGTACACTCGGCGCGTAATCCTACAATTTAAACTATACTAGCAGTGTCCCTTGTAAGTATGTATCGTTCCTAACAAAATGTTCTTGAAATTAAATTTTAATTTCCTAACTTAAGGGTGTTTAAAACGATGTGCGTCACATTTTCCCCAGAATAAAGCAGCATAACGTTAATTCCGGATAGCAATAGAACTTCGATTAGCACAAAACTCTAAACGCTGTTAATAGGCTGGGAGTCGATAGATCATGACAATGATCAAGACAATGTAAACTCGTGTACTTGAAGCGGATATGTTGTTTCAGCTGCGTAGCGAGTACATGGAAAGGCCTTCTGTTTGGAATTTTTTTTTTTTAAGAGTAACCAATTCTGTGCATCGAAGGGTAAAAGATCACTATGTACATTTTTACAAACCCGAGGTCTTGACATTGTGTTACTGTTTTCCACGCTCTTTTCCGGAGTACAAGGCACTATCTTCTACTACACGAAATAATAAGCGATTTATCCATTAGAAAAGGGCGCTTTGTGCCTTTATGGAGTTGAGATCAAGAGCACATCTGTAAACCTCCATATTTGAGACATACTGACCTTTATCTCCGATGCACAATATTATACTTCGAGGAAACACCACGCACTTAGGGAACGAAATGTTCGACGAGTTAAGCTGGGCATCTTTATGGCCTAATCACCTTAACGAAAATTAGGATGCAAAATGATGGTAAGTTTGATTTCCATTTCCTGGCGTTGGGCACGGATGTATCTTCCACCTCACTGTGCAAGTTAAAAATTATTGAGTATTGACAATGCAAGTTTAGGTATTGCCAGGAAGCCAGCTTTGATATAAATTGGCCAGCGAATATAAGTAAATAGTGTCATATACTGGAATTGTAGGAAACTCACAATTTTGAAAATAAATGGCCAATATATTACCCAAATTAAAATTTTAATACATTGAAGAGCCAAAAAACTGGTACACCTGCCTAATATCGTTTAGGGTCCCCCGAGCATGCAGAAGTGCCGCAAGACGACGTGGCATGGACTCGACTAATGTCTGAAGGTATGCAGGAGGCAATTCACACCATGAATCCTGCAGGGCAGTCCACAAATCCAATCTGCGCCAATTTGAGAAAGGGTTGCACGTCTGTCACGTTTAATAATTCTCGTCAGTCGTCGTTTGTCCCGTTCTTTCACGATATTTTTTCCAGCCGCAGCGATGTCGAAGATGTGATGTTTTACCGGATTCCCGATATTCACGTTACACTCGTGAAATGGTCATACGCGAACATCCAAATGTTATCGCTACCTCGGAGATGCTATGTCCCATCTCTCGTGTGACGACTATAACACCACGTTCAAACTCACTTAAATCTTGATAACCTGTCATTGCAGCAGCAGTAACCAATCTAGCTACTCTGATTGGTTCCATACCTCTGTTATTTGAATGCGCACGCCTATGCCAGTTTTTTTGGCTCTTCAGTGTATATAGAATTTCTTCTGCATACGAAATCGTTATTCCTTTGCACACTCGACTACCTGCCTACTGCGCAGTACTGAAAGACCCCATTTTACCAAGTGGAGAGAGGAAATCGCTGTAGAGTCTAGACTGATATCCAGACTGCCATTTACACAATAACGTATCCCAGTTGTTAGGAAGTCAACTTTGTATCACTTGTGTTTTTGGGATAGGGAAAGCCGTAAATTTTGATAGGTGGAGCTGATTATTCTACAGAATTGTTACCAACAAAATGTGTTCAGCGTGATGGAAGTATTTATCATTATTCAGCCAAAATTACGAACCAAAAATATTTTATTTGCGTAAAATTATTTCATAACATTTACGTAAAAAATTTGTGGATAATCAGAAAAAGTTCTTAAAGATATTATCTCGTATTTGGAAGGAAGGATGAAGTGTTAATTTTTCTGTGAAGTTTATCTTTGTCCTAAGTGTAGTTTGATTAATTTGATATCTATTGGATTTTATTTATCAGATTCTTATAAATGCTGGCCAACAGACGGTGGAAATTACATGCTAGCACGTTAGTGGATAAGGAAATGAATTAATAAATTGGAAATGCGCACTTAGAGGAACTGAACCGGCAGTTTCCCAAAATTGGGGATGGAAAATAACTGGGAGATACACCAAGCCCATCCCCTCTCTTTTTTGCAGATTGCGAGCTGCGGTCTGCATTGAGCATAACCGCACACACTCGTGCAATTGGATTGTATATGTATTATATTTGCTGGATGTTCAAGTTTCTACACACATTTAAGGTAGCTCATGTAAAAAATATTGTTTAAGTCCAATACGAATTCGTAATCCGAGGATTTGTGCGCAATTTTTGTTCTGCGTTACGTTTACTTCGGTGTTTACTTACTCTTCGCTTACTCTTCACATTTCTTACAAAATAGTGTAATCTATATGCAAGAGTAACTAACTTTCTAAACTCGTTTATTGTTTCGAAGTGGTCTTGCCTTCTACGCCATTCTTAATTGATCGCGTGCTGACATTGCGTAGTTCCCTCGATTGCTCATCCGATCGCGTTCGCTTGACGGACATGACACGGAAACAGCTCGCATGCAGCTGTTCACGGTAAAGTGAGTACTCTTGAGGCCCTAGTTACTTTTTTCTCCCATCAGCCATTGTTTTATCCTTCCCCGCATTTAAAAATAAATATTGCCATGTTAAGTAATAAAAAGTCAACCGATTGTATATATTTCANTTTTATCCTTCCCCGCATTTAAAAATAAATATTGCCATGTTAAGTAATAAAAAGTCAACCGATTGTATATATTTCACCGGACTCGAACGTTAACGTCTAAAGCTTCAATAAAAGATATCTATTGATTATTATTCGAAGTGTTGAAGGCTTACAAAAGTGCTAACTTTACCGTGAACAGCCTATAGCGTCAGGGAACGCTCGTGTCGCCGGGAGAGACGTCACGCTCTTCGTGTGGGTTCGTTTCAAGGACATCGGCAATACCATCGTGCCATTTTTGTAAACACCGGCCAGCGGATAACGCCAGTGCAGCGAGAACTGCCGTCAGCATGCACGCTGCATCGCAAGAACGTGGTCCTGAAACTCCCAACTCGTTCAGAACTACCAGCGGGAGGTTTCGCAACATCCGCAATAGCGCGTTATACAATTAGTAAACAAAGCTGGTGCTACGAAGGTTGTAAACTTTATTTCGCCTCTCTGCCAGCGCAAGTTCNCGTTATACAATTAGTAAACAAAGCTGGTGCTACGAAGGTTGTAAACTTTATTTCGCCTCTCTGCCAGCGCAAGTTCGAGATGAGAATTTCTTCTATGTAGACGCTTTCCAAAGAATTAACCACAGAGCCGACGGGGGGACTACTGGCGCATATCAATGAACAGCTCCAGATGTTATTCTTGGATAAGTTCAGGGGTGTGCGTTCAGTGACATTACTTACGGAGTTTTGTTAATCAGACACAAGACATAAATATAGTGGCGGCAATCGGGAACTTTTGAGACTGTTAAGTCAGTGGAGTTTGCTGTGGTTTTTACATGTGGGAAACGTGGTGGATGTTGCCGTTAGCTGGTGTTTTCTCGTGAATTTCCTCGTTTCTCTCACCCTTGCATCCCACCTCTGCCCAATCCTCATAGCCGAGCGAGGTGGCGCACTGATAAA
This sequence comes from Clitarchus hookeri, assembly GCA_002778355.1. Taxonomy (NCBI): domain Eukaryota; kingdom Metazoa; phylum Arthropoda; class Insecta; order Phasmatodea; family Phasmatidae; genus Clitarchus; species Clitarchus hookeri. Next base: position 627,298 of record NQII01000799.1, on the reverse strand, counting down.
TCACTGGACTCAAACTCGGGAAGACTCTAGTTCGATTCCCGGTCCAGCCATCCGGACTTCGGTATTCCATAGTTACCCGAATTCACTTCAGGCGAATGCTGGAGTGGGTCCTTACTGCAGCCATGGCCGATTGATTGCTTTCCCGTTCCCAAAATAGTTCATACATTTAAGTTTTAAATTTTAAAATTGTCAAAATTGTGCGATGCGAAACTAAATTAGATATATAAACTTCAAAATCGCAAATGCGCCAAAATAATTATCTTAAAATTATGAAAATTATACTATAATAATATTGAAATACTTTTTTTAACCAATTTTTTTAACAGAAACTTTAAAAAATATTAAGTTAAAACATCAGACTTTAAAAAATATATAGTTTAGGTAGCTACTAAAGTTGTATAAATTTAAAAAAAATTATTTTTGCATGTGTACTGATTGCGCGGTTTCTACACTTTATAATACAAAAAAGTATGCCATTTCTTATTTTCAAAAAATATACACTGTATTAACTATTGATGTGTATAATGGTTTTGGTATTTAAAATATATGGTCAATAGAACAACCCCCATCGAAATATATCAAGCAGTTTAGGTTCAGTTCTCGATTTTTATAGCTCGGAAATTCACTCGCAGCATACCTTCCCGTAACCCTTGTCTGNCACAGCGTACCTTCCCGTAACCCTTGTCTGTTCAAGCAATACTACAGTCGCAGTGGGGCCGCGGTGGTGTAGTGGTTAGACTACTTGCCTCACACCAAGGTGAACCAGGTTCGTNATACTACAGTCGCAGTGGGGCCGCGGTGGTGTAGTGGTTAGACTACTTGCCTCACACCAAGGTGAACCAGGTTCGTTTCCCGGGGCGGGGTTTCCCCTGGATTTCCCATGTAAGAATCGTCCCGGACGATGCCGCTGGTCGGCGGGTTTACTCGGGGATCTCCCGTTTCCCCCGCCCTTGCATTACTCGCCTCGCCTCACCTTCATCGGCTCACGAGACCTGAATGTTAAGAGCCGCCCAAATCTCTTCACTCACTCAGCTGCAGCTCTCGCTGATGTCCTAGTGATTCTTTTAATATGCGGTACACGTGTTCCGTTCAATGACTGGTTGCGACAGGGGAGAATGGTTCAAGTTCAGCCTCAGTCCTCTGGTTGTCTTGATGCCATTGACCTCTTTACATAATGACTATGTTATTTTCGGAAAGAGAGTGTGATATCGGTACTGATATTTTTGTACGTGTGATTGTGTATACAAACACGTTACATCTGCACTCGCCTTTGCTTTTACACCTTTCATTTGCCACAATTTTCCCCCCAGACGTTCAGACTACTTATTTTACAGGCTATAAAAAGTTTTTTCCCGGCTGTCACTTAATCGTAACCTTAAGAAATTCCCTTTTAGAAAATGTATATAGATGCGCATTATTTTGAGCTAACAGCTCAGCTCCAAACCATGCTAAAACGTATTAATTACACCTTAGATACACAGTCATTAATTATAATTATTAATCTTACTTGAGTTAAGAGCTCTTCAAATACACGTCAGTTATATCAGCCTAAAAATGTTTTATCCGTGTAAACAAACGTAATATTTTTAATGTCATTAGGAGATTATTATAATGTGTTATAACAGTGGAGTTTAAGAAATTTCCTGTATTGTCTCGTGAAACTGATTCTGTTTTCCCACCCACTTACAAGTAGCCATGTACCCGCACTTCTAAAGAATTTTCTTTCAGAAAGATAGCTAATAGTTGTGAATGGCCGATTCTGGGACAGGGACAACCAGTGGTAGTGTGAGGTGCCAAGTGCAGGCCGCCATCTTGGATTATGTTACCGCTGTCATCTTGGAATTACAGTTTTCCCTCAATTTTCTTTTAATTTGTTTTTCCCTGAAAAACATTCAAAATTCCTAGAAATTCCCTTAAAATGTCTCTAATTTACTTCCAAACATGCAAAATTTTACTTACCCAAATTTTTATGATTCACTCACTTCGAAAATAGTGTCTCTCTACAATGTGGCCATGATGAATCTATTTTGGAGATGAGGGGTTCGCCCTGACATTACCCCACATTTGGCCCGGGGCCAGATGCATTGAACACCTTCTACCAGAATATTCTAATAAAACATCTGTAATCTGTCAGCTGCTGGGACAAATTGAGGTGGTGTGAGGAGCCAAGTTCCGTGGCCGCCATATTGAATTTCTATTTTCATAGTCACCCTTGTTCCACCTCGTGCTCTGTCGTTCCTCCTTGCCTCTACGTCTTGCCTCTCTGTCTACCACCATCTAAGTCGATGAACGGCACACCAGAGTGTACATCTCTCGCATGTTCGTCTGTCGCATGTGCTCCGCACTATTACTAATTCTGTCGCAGGCGCTCCACCTTATTACTCTGTTAAACAGTGAACGTAATAATTAATTTCGTTTTTAAATATGATATACATGTGCTTATATTTATTATTTAATATGTATAGTCCTAGAACTGTAAGCTCCTTATGAAAGAATTACCCATGATTCAGTTATACTAATTAAAATTTAGATATCGTTCACTCCAAAATTTTTATTTATATAAAAAATTAACTGTATTAACTCTGTAATGTCGAGTAAGGAAGCATCGCAACATATATATTTCAACTATGTATGTACTCAGTTAGTAGGCCTTTCCAAAACATAAACAGAAGAGATTTACCTTAATTGGAAAATTGATGTCACTGTTTCGTAAACACACAGAAGACCTGGAAATCACCTATGTTAGCATGGGTGCAGTCTCCCTCCGTCTGCTCCGCAGCCCCATTCGCAGAAGGATTCGCTGAACTGTTGCAGTGGACCCATGTCTACCGGTGAGCAGTTCCATTGTAGCCTTTTGGTTGGCCGCCGTAGTCGACGTTCACCTCGGACATCAATGGCGCGTGGAGCTCCGCAATTTGCACTACGGTTATTACTTATGGTGCCATTCGTCCACTCACGATACACCTTTGCTACAGAAGCATGTGAACAGTCAACAAACGTCCCGTTTTGCAACTCGGTTAAATCGCTTCCCTCACCCATGACAGCAGGAAGCGCAATGTGTGCAGCCAGTCTGTCGGCCGCATTATATATCCACTTCACTAGCCCACTTCAAGGGCCATACGTCATTGGCTACGCCCTGCAGATGGCATTTCTAGCAGGGGGTCATAATAATTTTATTCGACTGTGTACTAGATGTCACAATAAAGGGATTTTTGGAATGGTATTTTTTTGGAAAGAATGATTCAAGACAATGAAATGTCTTATTGGCATTAAGAATTTTTTTTTACTGTGCCGAAGGCGGTTCCAGAAAGAGTATTATAAGGACAAAATCCAGAATTTCTACATACTAGCCCTGTACCATTGATTATGTACGTCCCATGTAAATACTGAAAATGTGTACAGATACTTCAAAGCCTTAAGAGTATGTAGAGCATTCTTGAGCCAAATGATGAAGTACAGTTGAAAGCATTTATTTCTGGTACCCTGCTCACAGAAAAACGGGAAAATGTAACCATTCGAAAGGAAGTCCTGTGAACCACATATTTTATACAACATGTACCCAATTGGATTTTAAAATCTGTTTGTAATCAAGACGGATTACAAAGTCACATCCGAATAATCACAGGTATGTCAATTAGGTATTAGTACTCCGTGACTTCAGTGAATGTGCCTGGTTACTTTGGTTCCACTGCGAGACCAAAATTTGCTGGAAAAGACTCGATCAGTGCGACATTATTTCACGAAGTCTAGCCATCAAAACGATGGTACAGTGGAAAACTTTGACATGGGGAGCAGTATTTTTATATAAACAATCTTGTAGTATGAGGTCATATGGAAACGGGTGATACACCCAGACAAGTTTTAAAAACTATATCAAAGCCCTTTAGACATAGCACAATGTCGAGCAAGGGCTGTAGAAAATATTTCACAGACAGGGTCATGTGTGTATACTAAAAATCTAACAAAGAAGTGTGCAATGTGTGCGGAAAAGGTTACGAACAGAAAGGAACCGCTACTGCCATAAAAATTATTTTATTGGCAATTTCAAAGAGACTGGGTGGATATTTTGAAATGGTGGTAGATGGTTTCTAATCATAATAGACTTGTTCGCAATATTTGTAACTTTATGCCTACATTAACCAGACAGCTTCCACTGTAGTACGTGGCAGTTGTAGTTAAATATCCCCAGTCGCAGCTTATATATATATATATACATATATATAAGAATTGTGCCAAAATATATCACTTCAAACTAGTGATGTAACCCAATAGCTAAAATTTCAAGAAAACTTTTAAAAATGAAGCCTGCATTGTAGCACTCTTTGTTGATCTAGCAATGCCAGGAATAAATAGGTTATCTTTGGCAAAGAATCTTATCAGGAAAATACGTACGCCTACAAATGCACCTGGGCCTGTTGAAACCAAGAATTGTTGGTCACAAACTCATCGAGAATGCAAAAAATCAAAAATGTTAATAAAAACATTTTTGTGTAAATCTAAATACCCCTTCCTTGCCGCAACTCCACATAGGTCTTCTGTCCATGGGAATGACAGGGAACTGTATTGAGATTCTGAAGATAAAGGAAAAGGGATTTTGAAGATAAAGCTAAATTAATTCTGAAGATAAAGCAAAAGTATCTAATTCCTGTAGGATCAAGTTATCTGAAAAACGAATGTCACAAACGATCATAATTTGGTTAAAACACCATAGGAAGTGATTTTGAAGCCAGAGGAGGGGGTGACATGACACGTAATATGGGTCCATCTAGGTCCACGAATATGGGTAAAGGGCCTCTTAATGAAAGTTCATCACGAATTGACATCACTAAACTGTGAAATGTATCTGACCTCCAAAAAAGGAAAATCTTAAATTCTAAAGTTTAGAACTAGTGCCATCGGCATCAGTTGATGTTCCCATCCAGGAATGTAACACACATTCCATTCGAGGTATTTCGAAAGCATAGGACGAATAGCGAAGCATGGTCGTGATCAAAAACACTAAAGAGTTTTTACTGCAGTCATTTGGGGATTTAATGCAGAACGGAAGATGTATATCAGGATAGAATGTATGAAACATTGCAGTGTGTTACAACTCTGTACCTGCCGATAGCCAAATTGTGTATACTAGACTTTAATGATAAAAAATTGAGGTAAATACTCTCTGTAACATACAGTATAATGAAAAGTGATTTATCCTTTGCCATTGTACAGTATTTAGTACGACACAACAGATGTTAGGACGGAATGTTTTATGCAGTTTCAATTTTCACATACAAATGGATATACCTTAAATTCTCCATTAAAGGTCATGTTATTGCTGTCATTATACTGTGTACATACAGTTAATGGGCGATATACTGACAAACCGGTGGAATTTACATACTGTGATTAAGGGTGTTTCTACCTACGTTAACACATTTATTCTTCTGAATTTATGTTCTCACTCTGGTCGCCCATGTTTCTTAAATAATTGAAGATTGCAGTTGAAATTAAAGACTCAGTAATTTACTTTTACCTGTCTCCCCTCGTCGATAATAACTAGTGATTTTATATNTTGCAGTTGAAATTAAAGACTCAGTAATTTACTTTTACCTGTCTCCCCTCGTCGATAATAACTAGTGATTTTATATCATTTACTCAACGCCACATGATTGACAATTTTATTTGCCCTTGGCATAACTTTCTGCTTGTTTATTTAAAATTTTCTGGTTAATGCTATAATTGACCACTCGAGACTCGGAAAAACTGATTGTCGGCCAGACATCGCGTCACCATACTGTCCCATCCTCTCTCTTTTGGAGACAGTCCGCAACTGTGTTTAAACTTCGCGCTAATAAATATTCTGTGTATCTTCCGCAGCTGCTAGCAACAACTTTTATAAACAGAGCAGGCAGGCGTACCTACATTTTGCTTTTACTTTTCCTTGAGAATCATCTGGATTGTCTGAACTAGTGCATTGTTTCCTCCAAACCAAAGTCAGGCCAACACATTTTCATGCTCGTTGCATATCACCTGAAACCGACCTATTCAGCAGGCGAATCATGAACAAATGTAGTACTCAACTTCAGTGTGTCCTTGGAATGAAGTTATCGCATAATTTTTTCACTTAGTCCTTATATATTTTATAGTGATTTTTGAAAGTTACTCCCAGTCTTACATAACCAAGTTGCGAGTAGTTTAAATGTACCCAGAACTTATCTGTCTTACATTTCTTCCAAGGAAGTAATATAAACAGCGACCAAGAAGATCGATCATTGAGATTGTGGTGAGCTGGAAATTAAGTGGTATTCAGAATGTAAAAAAATAGAAAAAATTGTTTAGCTGACGAGGAAAGTCTGTCTAATTTCCCACAAAAAAAACCTGTTTTTATTATCAGTGACCTGAAACGCGATTCTCGTGTATTGCCTCGAAGGAAAGTGTGTCCTGTTTTGTCCCAAGAGAATATTGCATTGAAGTAGCTCTTGAACTTTTATCCTCCTTAATGGCATTCTCAGTGGCGTTAATGCTGTGTTATCNCTGTTTTGTCCCAAGAGAATATTGCATTGAAGTAGCTCTTGAACTTTTATCCTCCTTAATGGCATTCTCAGTGGCGTTAATGCTGTGTTATCTCCGGCAGCAAAGGGGCCGGCCAACGCCGAGGACCATGAGGAGGTCTCATTCGGTGCCTGAAGAGTCGCGGAGGCCAGNTTGCAGTTGAAATTAAAGACTCAGTAATTTACTTTTACCTGTCTCCCCTCGTCGATAATAACTAGTGATTTTATATAATTTACTCAACGCCACATGATTGACAATTATATTTGCCCTTGGCATAACTTTCTGCTTGTTTATTTAAAATGTTCTGGTTAATGCTATAATTGACCACTCGAGACTCGGAAAAACTGATTGTCGGCCAGACATCGCGTCACCATACTGTCCCATCCTCTCTCTTTTGGAGACAGTCCGCAACTGTGTTTAAACTTCGCGCTAATAAATATTCTGTGTATCTTCCGCAGCTGCTAGCAACAACTTTTATAAACAGAGCAGGCAGGCGTACCTACATTTTGCTTTTACTTTTCCTTGAGAATCATCTGGATTGTCTGAACTAGTGCATTGTTTCCTCCAAACCAAAGTCAGGCCAACACATTTTCATGCTCGTTGCATATCACCTGAAACCGACCTATTCAGCAGGCGAATCATGAACAAATGTAGTACTCAACTTCAGTGTGTCCTTGGAATGAAGTTATCGCATAATTTTTTCACTTAGTCCTTATATATTTTATAGTGATTTTTTAAAGTTACTCCCAGTCTTACATAACCAAGTTGCGAGTAGTTTAAATGTACACAGAACTGATATGTCATACATTTCTTCCAAGGAAGTAATATAAACAGCTACCAAGAAGATCGATCATTGAGTGTGTGGTGAGCTGGAAATTAAGTAGTATTCAGAATGTAAAAAAATAGAAAAAATTGTTTAGCTGACCAGGAAAGTCTGTCTAATTTCCCACAAAAAAAACCTGTTTTTATTATCAGTGACCTGAAACGCGATTCTCGTGTATTGCCTCGAAGGAAAGTGTGTCCGGTTTTGTCCCAAGAGAATATTGCATTGAAGTAGCTCTTGAACTTTTACCCTCCTTAATGGCATTCTCAGTGGCGTTAATGCTGTGTTATCTCTGGCAGCAAAGGGGCCGGCCAACGCCGAGGACCATGAGGAGGTCTCATTCGGTGCCTGAAGAGTCGCGGAGGCCAGNCGGCAGCAAAGGGGCCGGCCAACGCCGAGGACCATGAGGAGGTCTCATTCGGTGCCTGAAGAGTCGCGGAGGCCAGGGCTGGACCCTGACTCAGGTGAGTCCCACTAGGATGTCCGTGTTATCGCATGCTTTCACACTTACGCACATACCTGTAAGTGAATCACTAGTTTGCGCTCAATTCTTAAAACCGATGGTCATAATCGCCAGGAAAATATGTAAGGCCACAGCTACATGTTGAATATTGTGTTGTCAAAAACAAAACACTACTTGGATAGTATCTATCTATATTTGACCACACAGACTTGTGATATTCTGGGTTCAAGTCTCGGCACATTTTGCAACACTAGCACATTTTAATACAATTTAGCGTATTTGTCTTGCAGAATAACATCCAGTGTTATTCAGAAAATATCAGCGAATTTCGCAGTATGCCTGTGCACCGAAAATACAACCTTGGAACTAAAGGGTTTGTTTTTTGTATCCACAATTCTGAATTACTTTTCTTTCGATTTTTCTTACGATATCAACAGATGTCTACAACCTTGATGCATCCCTCCATTTTTACTTTGTTGCATGGTCTTATTCAGAAGTACTCTCAACATGTGCACTTTCAGCATAATTTAAGTCGCATTCTCCTTATTCACCTTCTTCCTGTTCAAAGTACAGAAATCCAATTTGATGAAGAAGGCAACAATTTTCAACCCTTACTTCATCAAAATCATCATATATTTCACCTTGCCTTCCCTCGTTTTTTTTTTTTTTTTTTTTTTTTTTTTTTTTTTTGCCATTACCACTGTCCTCTTGGAGTTCAGCATATGGGTTACTTAAATCAGTAGTTCCACTGTTCCTTCCGATTGTTCTCCACATACCAAATAGTATGAGGCATTAACCCATTTTTTCCCCCCTTTTGAGTTTTATCATTACTACAGAAATTGTTTTCACAGCTAAGAGAAGGCTTGCTGCTTGTAAAGCTTCATCTTATTTCAGGTTTGAAGCTAGCTTTGTTAGTTCTCTTTTCTCTCCTATTTTATTCCTGGACATTTTTGATAGGTTCCTCAGTTACCATTCGTGGTGTCAAGTCATTTATTAGTAACACAAAAAATCTAAACATAGGAGATGCAGGGTTAGTTAGTGTCATTATAGTCTAATTTCTTAATTTGTTCATCTTGGTGCTCTCTCCTCATACAGGTGGCCTTATGGACACAATGGCAGGAGTTCTAGACCTTGTAGAGTACCATATTTGCTGGGTTAAGGAGCTCATGGCAATACAAACCACACTATTGGTGCCTATTGGCTAGTTGCTTCACCACATTGCAACCAGTAGTGCGAGCTCACAGTCTGTCCAGTGTTGTTTCTCTTGTGCCTCGCAAATATATATCATACACTCTCAGCATCACTCTGTCTCACATTGTCTCATGCTCATGCTCTCATGCTATCTCATGTTCTCATTCTTGCACTCTAATGCTTTCTCATGGTCGCTCTACTTTCTCTCCTATGCTCTCGCTCTCGTGCTCACTCATTCGCTCGTTCACTCACGCACACTCTCGCTCGTTCACTCACGCACACTCTCGCTCGTTCACTCACGCACACTCTCGCTCGTTCACTCACGCACACTCTCGCTCGTTCACTCACGCACACTCTCGCTCGTTCACTCACGCACACTCTCGCTCGTTCACTCACGCACACTCTCGCTCGTTCACTCACGCACACTCTCGCTCGTTCACTCACGCACACTCTCGCTCGTTCACTCACGCACACTCTCGCTCGTTCACTCACGCACTCTCTCTCGCTCGTTCACTCACGCACTCTCTCTCTCTCTCGTTTTATCTCTCACACTCTCTCTCTTTTTATCTCCCACACTCTCTCTCGTTTTATCTCTCACTCTCTCTCTCTCTCTCTCGTTTTATCTCTCACACTCTCTCGTTCTATCTGTCACACTCACTCATACCCACTCTCGTTCGCTCACTCACACTCACACTCACTCTCTCCCGCGCTCTCGCTCTCTCCCACGCTCTCGCTCTCTCCCACGCTCTCGCTCTCTCCCAAGCTCACTCTTGCACTTTCTCCATCACACTCTCCCTCGCACACGTTCCCTCGCACTCTCTCTCTTTCTCTCAGCAATATTCTCCCTATTAAAATGGTGGGCCAATCTACCAATGAGGTAACTCGAGGCGNACTCTCTCTCTCGTTTTATCTCTCACACTCTCTCGTTCTATCTGTCACACTCACTCTCGTTCGCTCACTCATACCCACTCTCGTTCGCTCACTCACACTCACACTCACTCTCTCCCGCGCTCTCGCTCTCTCCCGCGCTCTCGCTCTCTCCCACGCTCTCACTCTCTCCCAAGCTCACTCTTGCACTTTCTCCATCACACTCTCCCTCGCACACGTTCCCTCGCACTCTCTCTCTCTTTCTCTCAGCAATATTCTCCCTATTAAAATGGTGGGCCAATCTGCCAATGAGGTAACTCGAGGCGGACATCTGACAGTATCCCTAGATATACTTTTCTTGTATATGCCGTCTGCCATAATGTGTGCGCCACTGAGCTCAGCCCATGTGAAGTGGTATATGTATGTCAATGTTCTACAGTTGACAGCCTGCGGCACATTGACCAACAAAAACAGGTTTGCCTCATATCTGCTCGAACGACCACCTTGACTACAAAGTTTTGGTTTCAATAACTCAGCGATACATTTTCAGCACTTGATTTTTCGGTAGGGTGGGCTGTTTACCATGCTTGATTGCCTTTAGGATCNTATGTTGGATGTGTTTGGCAGCGCGTTTTGAGTTTCTTCCAGTGTTTTTTTTTTTTTTTTTTTTTGTAGTTTGAATGTATTTTGCAAAAACCATTGCTCAAGTGTAGCATATTTTTATATTTATTATTTTTATTTTTTTCTTATTTTAAAAATTGAATGTAGAAACCAAATTTTTCCCTTGCTCGTCCATGTTTTTGTATCATTAAGTACCTCGCTTATAACAAAAAAGAACACAACCTTTGCCTGCATCGCTTTTGATTGCTTATTTCTTCGACCTTCGCATGAAATGCGTATGATTTTCAGTTGTTTTTCTGTGATAAATGCCACGTTATACAGGTTGCATCTATATTCGACCGACAAACTTCGGCTGCAGGTTAACACTTGCAGTATCCATGTGTACATTGAGATATAAACAGTATGTGTACTACCNCCGACAAACTTCGGCTGCAGGTTAACACTTGCAGTATCCATGTGTACATTGAGATATAAACAGTATGTGTACTACCGTTAGGTAAAGGTTTGAATGGTCTACTGACACCTAAAATATCACTGTGTTCACAACTCTTGTAACAATGTGTGTGTTCCAAATCTTGTCCCTCTAATGGTTTTGAGCAGTGTAGTTTTAGCAATGCCTATGAGCTGTACCTTTTTTGGTGGATTTTATTTTTATACTAGCGTAAATTTTGGCCATGTTATTAAGGATCTAAACATCGAAATCTCATCACTCGCAATAGCATGCAAGATATGGAAGGGAGCAAAACACTTAAAGCCTATTATACAGTTCTAAGTAAAAAATAACATGATTTTCCGAGTCATGTATACAAAGTAAACTGTGGGTTACTTAATTCACTTTAAATTATATTTTTAATTCTGCTAAAAGTAGAAATTTTAATTTTTTTTCAAGTATTTGCGTGAAAAGTGTGGAATTTGACATTGAGATTTAATGTATTATGCATTAAGTAAGTTAATACTTCCACTGTAAAAACATTCCACAAATGAAAGTTATTTATTAATTTTACTTTTGTTACATTTTTTGATGTTGTAGTGCCAATTTATACCAGTTTTAATTAACACCTTTTAACTGTGAAACATTTCGGATCGTAGTAAGTTAAAGATAAATAATCCAGAATCAGTAATGGTTCCTTGAAGATTATATAATTTTGGCTGTACCCGATTTAAGAATTGGCAGTNATAAATAATCCAGAATCAGTAATGGTTCCTTGAAGATTATATAATTTTGGCTGTACCCGATTTAAGAATTGGCAGTTATCCCAACCATAAATAAAAAGGATGCTTTATAATGACAAAATGTTCTCTCTCTCTCTCTCTCTCTCTTTCTCTCTCTTTCTCTCAGTTTTTCTCTCTCTCTTTCTTTCTCTCTTTCTCTCTCTCTCTTTCTCTCTCTCTCTCTCTCTTTATCTTTCTCTCTCTTTCTCTCTCTCTTTCTCTCTCTCTTTCTCTCTCTCTCTTTCTCTCTCTCTCTCTCTTTCTCTCTCTCTTTCTAGCTTTCCCTCTCTTTCCCTCTCCCTTTCTCTTTCTCTGTTTTCTCCCTTTCTCTTCCTCTGTTTTCTCTTTCTGTTTTCTCTTTATCTCTCTCTGCCCATTTCATAAAACTTTAAAAACTTGGTTTTTTTAAAAGGGCCTCGGTGGTGTAGCAGTTAGAGCGTTTGTCACGCACAAAGGGCAACCGAGTTCACTTCCCAGCAAGGTCGCTCCCGGATTTTTGCATGTGTTAATTGTGCCGGACGATGCCGTTGGCCGGCGGGTTTTCTCGAAGATATCATGTTTCCTTCGCCCTTGCATTTTGGTGCCACTCCATTTTTACCTCTCTCATCGGCTCTCCAGGCCTAGTTGTTAATATCCGCCCAAATATTTCCACTCCACTTGAATTTCGAATTTTGTATCTTTGGCCGAATAGTAAGAATAAAACTGTGATCCTNGCCCAAATATTTCCACTCCACTTGAATTTCGAATTTTGTATCTTTGGCCGAATAGTAAGAATAAAACTGTGATCCTGTAAATATTTTGTCGAAATAAATCCTAAATTTTTTTTTGTGGTTACGTAAGTATATTGCAGTGGCCACAAAACTGATTTGCAAATACAAGAGACATGCTTTTTGTGATCACTATTAAATAGTTTCGTATTAAAAACAAAATAAGTTTTATCAATAAATATTTCTCAGGGCTATTTTTATAAAATATTCGGTGGCAACCGTCTTTATTTTTTTTTATATATATACGAGAGGTTTGAGTTAGGCATGATCGCGCATGATAAAACCGTAAGCTTTGAATCATTTATTTGGTTTTAAGGAAGGTCAAGGAAGGGAATACAAATTGTAGAACTTTTTAAACATGATAAATGTTGGAAATTTATTCGTGTTGTGCAGAAGGTATCCGAAACGTACAGTCGCACTCGTGGGGTTGACAGAGGGGTACCGGGGCCAGTAATTAGTGTGACTTTAAGCTGCCAAGAAGCCGTCTAAAAGTGTCTTGGATGTCACCTCCGCGGTCCAATCACCCCTAGCCGCACGCAGTTGCGTGTTCACGTGCGGTATCCATTGTCCCCCGCCTTCTGGGATTCGCTGGTCAAGCAGGCCAGCTTTCCTGGCCAAGAGATGGCGTGCTGGTCTCACGGCTGTAGTAACGAGGAAGTTCGGGGTATGGGCCAGCGATTGCCATCCAGATTGTAACTACCCACGTAATACCGCGATCGTTGAGGCTGCCAAAAACCCATGCGATATAAGCATGCTCCATGTACTGTCGGTTCCAAAAATTGTTCGCAGGGTACGAATAATTACATGTAACAAAAGAAAAAGCTCTTCTTCGTATTGCCTCTGAGAACCCCTACGGCTGGTCTTAACCTCGACGGATTAAATCGGGTGTTCTGCTAGTAGCTGCTCGCTGATTTTTGGTAAGCACTTTTAAAGGATGTTCACCCACAGGGAAGAGTCAGGGAATTTCATATGACAGGGAAATGTCAGGAAATTTTCGCCTGTGTCAGGGAAAGCGTAAATTAAAATTTGCTACTCTGCAAGAGTTGTTTGTGTAAATACAGGCTCATGTTAAAATTCCAATTTTTAAGTTTGTGAACTTGCAGTATTACAATTTTGCCAAGCAACATAGGGCCTACATGTACACAATAAAGTATTTTTGTGTTTGTAATGGGCACTCGTGCGAAGTCAATAGCGTATATTGCGAGAAATATATATAAAAGACTGAATAAAATATTGGCCCTGGTTGCTTGGTCTTTTGCAGTGTAATTTAATTCTGCTTCACTGATAGCATATTTGTTCTGTCAGCGGTATAAAAATATGGTATTTAAAGGTTTTGGTCCTGAAAACAGGTCAGGGAAAATGGCAAGATTCTGCCCAGAAAACCGGGAAATTGCACGGAATTCCAAAATAGAATTTCAGTGGACATCCTGTTTTAAACATGCTGTAAACGACATTATGCCATCAAATTTAAGATCCTTGGTCAATAGAGAAGGAACTTTTTATCTCGGAATTGAATGAATGGAAAAATTTAGCAGGGGGCCTTAACAAGTGCTGACTTTACCGTGAAATAGCCTTATACCCTTAATTTAATAAGATCATCGCAAATATCACATGGTCCTCCCTCACTTTTTTTGCCTTCGTGATTCTTTTTGCCATTGCTATTCTCCTCCTTTGGAATTCAGCATATTTTTTACTTCAATCAGTAGCTTCACTTTGTTAAAAAAAAATGTGGGAAAGGTTTGCCGACAGTAAAATTTTCTACTGGTATAATTGTATTTGACAAGTTAATAAAACGCAACTATTTTTCGCGTACTGTGCTAAGCGCTTTTCTCCACCGGTAACTGAACGTGGGAGAAACTTGATTTTTTTTTTTTTCAATTAGATTTAAATTGTGAACGGCATCGAAAATTACGATAATGTGTCGGACTTTCTGAGAAGAATCCTAACCAACTGTTAACATAATTTCTTCTAAGTTTTCAGTCTGTACCATTTATGCAGCCAACGAACATGCAGGAAAAAATTATGGGGGATTTCCCCCTTCCCCCGCTAAAGTGGAGCAACTGATAGAAAACCGCATTAGGAAATGTAACGAGAAAAAATTCGACCATGCAAGCAAGTGTTTCCGGCATGCTAATTTCCATGTTTAATGTTCCAAAAGTTATGTTTAACTATCGGATATGGTGCTCGTTATACATAGGATGTGAAGGAGATAGTGACAATGCTGGTCGGGAAAGGATTCAGTGATTCAAAGCGAACGCTTCGTATGAGCGGGTGGAGGCCATCTTTGCGTATCTAACGGCTGGCTAACGCACGCCTTATGATCTCTTCGTCATGCAAGGTCAGTCGCGTGGCACCGAAGTCTTACTTGGCGGTGAACCAAGTCCACGAGCGTCAGTCGGTTTGTCGTAGCGCAAGGAACGAGCGGCCAGCATAGACGTGGCTAGGTTACCAACTTCTCTAGATTTACCGTAAGGTACACTTCCGACAACTCGACACACATCTGACCCCTACTGAAATGATAAAATAAACTGTTTCAAAAGAAATAACAGTTTAAAAATACTATATGTAATGTGCGAAAGTCAGTACTATACATCAGTCAATATTTGCTCTGAAGACACGCAACAACAAAGTACTAGTTGCATCTACCGTCGTAGTTCGATGTCGTTTCAATTTTTTATTTAACCTTCCTTCAAACAGATGCTGACTAGTGATGTTGTGGATGCTGAGAGGAGCAGCGCAGAGGCACTGCGTTTGAGCATTGAGTAAATGTAGTTTGAAGGAAAAGCGGAGCTCCGTCCATGGTTTTGGTGTTCAAAGAGAAAATACAAATTACTTCTCCTACATATAACGTACAGACACGCGCACATCCTGATGGTCGGAGCAAGGGTTAACCTTCAGAAACTTTGGTATTGCACGCGGTTATTTACTGTATGTGTGAATGAAGAGCTGTCAGTAGTGCAGTCTTCCAGCTGCAGTATCTAAATATGTTTAACTAATTGTTTTTTTTTTTAAGCAATGCATTAATGACGTCAAGTGTGTCGTGTCTTCGTCTGGTGTGGTGACACGAGAAGTAATATACTCGGGTTGGAATTTTTTTCTGTTTCCTTAAGGGCGTCTGACACGTTTTAGCTCATAATTTTATATTTACGTGAACAGTAGTCAAATTATAGACTGCTTAAGGTCATTTCATACTCTCAAATATTTCGTCAAATTTAATCAATCTAATTCGAATTTTTGAATGCAGAAATTTCTTTGATAAATTTTTAATTTGAAACTCAATAGCTTTAATAGAAATTTCACACTATAAATAAACCTTGAACTGTTTCAATAACAAAATCATAGTAAAGAAAGTTTTGAAAACAACAAATAGGTGAACATTGTATGCCCTGTGGCTGTTTTTTTTTTATTTTAAAAAACAAATATGGGCTGGAAACGAAGTAAAAATAAGTTAGTTACAAGCTACAGCTGCTTGTGACAATGGTATATTTCAGACTAAGAAATGCTGATTTTATTCTAGGCCTAAAGCTTTGTTATTTCTATACCCCGGCCAGGAAACTGCATATAAGCTTTTTTTTATTTCTCAACACACGATCGTTATTTTCAACTTGCCTTATAAATAAGGACATTAATTATCACGACATTGTGCATAAATAAGACATTCATTTCAACCAATCAAGTCAGAAACGAGTAAATTCGTTTCAGACACAAAATTTATTAATATGCTAGCCACTTAACTGCAACAGCTTTTAAAAACCAATAATTGTTCTGTTTTCAAGAAACATCTAAAAATATCTAATTGAAAAATATCCGCATACAATATGCATAGTGCGCTGATTAATTTGTATTACCATTCAAATATTCAGCGTTTATGTTTTGATGAATCTTTTTGTTATTTAATTTGTATGCACTTCTCATTTAACTTCGTTTTTATTGGAAAATTTTGCCGAGAACAATTGTAATTGGTGGATGAAAAACTGAATTCAAGAAAATATACAACACGTCTAAAACGAAAATCTTCGAAGGACATTGAACCGTTAAATTTCTTGGAAGGCAAATAACCGCGGTTGTGACGTTGAAGTGAGATCAGGTGTTGCTAAAGGAATTGAATTGAATAAATATGGGATATGTTATGAAGCAAAATGTTATCGTTTAAAATGTTATAAATTTCTTACAGGGCACTTGTTTCTCTTGCTTAGTTTTTTACAAAACTAGCTTCCAAAGTTGCAATTTTTTTTTTTTTGTAATGTACAAATAAAAAAACCAACGCTCTTAGTAAATTGAAATAAAATAGATGGAAAAAAAACTCTCTTACTAAATTGAAATAAAATATATGAGAAAACTAACTCTCTTATTAAATTAAAATAAAATAGATGAAAAAGTATCGGCTTGGTAAATTTAAAATTTCATTGGCACAAGCTTCATACTAAAAATATATTGAGCAGCTTATTACATATGCATTATGTTAGATTTCACGTGACATTTTACACATGCGGAAACTTAGAAGAATTTTTCACTGATAAATTTCTATCATGTCTTGAAGTACCCATGATATAATTTTAACCTACAGAATTTTACTTCCATAAATTATTTTCACGTCACGAAAACTTTAAAATTATAATTTTGACATATGTTTACGCAAAATAAATATGTAGTAGAAAAAATTTTGTCAAATGGAAATTATCTCCATTATAGAGTATACAAAATGGTCAGCATTTCACAATCCTAGTTCAGTTTCAGTTAGGTGTTTTTCCCATTACTTTGCGCACATTTGTAGACCACGTTTCTTAGCAAAATATGTCGTGTTTTATTGTTAGTCATTGTGTTATGTAAAACATTATTTTTAAGTGTTAATTAATTTACTGCCTGCCATGCTAAAAGAACACGTTTTTATTGTATATATGAGAAGCAGAAATATAAAGAGCTCTGGCGCTGTAGAATTTGGGACTACAACACTGATATCCACACACACTAGAAGAATAACATATCTACTACTAGTTCATATCTCGACAAGCGTTGCTTTCATGAACGCACTTGTTGAGTGCAATTTGTTGGCATCAGTGGTAACTATATGTGGCCACTGAGTAAGAGAATCAGAGAAAACCTACTTGTATCACGAAAGTGGTAAATTACTCACATTGCGTTTATTTGTGTTAATTAATATTCAGTTTATTTTCGAAAAAATCTGAGATACGGGGTAACTATTTTGTCACAGGATACGGTAAATCCCGTACAATACGGCACCCAGGTGCAAACACCTTAATTTAACTGGCCAAGACTGGCACAGATGAATCCACGATGTTCCTTTCAAGGACACTGAAGCCCGTATTCCTCTGGTAAAGTGAAGCAAACTAACGAAACTAAAAAAATAGAAAATGGCGAGCCTCGCGTTATTTAGCACGTGTATGGAGGTTGTAAACCACAGGAGACGAGTGTTTTAACACTTCCCTAATATGTGTGTTTGTGTGTGTGTGTGGGGAGGGGGAGGGGGGGTTCCTTTTCATTCCCTAACCAGCCTTATTTTGGCCAGCAGCACACGAAGTGTTTCCGGTCCCGTAAGAATAATAATAAGAAAATATCACTTTGGACTGTGAACCCGCACCCAGTCAGTGTAACATTTAATTTATATGGGCTGCTAACGGTTAATTGAGCATTTTTTAAAACCCTACTTAGGGCCTACTTTCTCATTTTGTATCCTTCCGTTAAATGTAGAACTAACATCGCCACGCACATTTTCACTTTACCCATGAATCATCCAAGAGAAAGCAAGGAAATTTTTAAGAAAGTAAATGTGTAAATATGAAAATCCGTGCTCTAATGTGTAAGAAACAAAATAAATACATTTTATCAATAGCCATAAATGTACACATTACACCCTCAATACGTTAGGTGTTAGAACTTTTTTTTTAATGTGTACTGTAGTATACGTGTATTCATAGGCAGTGATTTTTTTTTTTCAATGGTTGATTTCACAAGTGCTCACTTAACGGTGAACAACCTTTTTACCACCGGTGATACAACGCACCAGTGCACCTTGGTTGGCTCGAGCTATCACTGCGTGAAGGACCGTGACGGAATGCAAAGGCTGTCCATAACGTCCGCCGTGTTTCCCCAGGTGCTATAAATATGCAATCTGTGATCGATCTGAGGTGGAGCCTGGATCAATGCGAGGCTGGAATCGGATCGCAACGTTATAAATAACCCTGCGCCCTCAACCACCGGTGCACAGATTTTTTTTCAGAGCACACTTTGTGTGTGTCGTACATGGTTACGTATCAGTTACAACTTTAATTCTATGCCTCGCAATCGTTGACAGAAAGACTAAAAACGACGGGTTACAGGTTTCATGGTCACTTGTTGCTCACCAGTTGAGTTATGCCTGGTTCACAGTTCGCCGATCACGCTGAACAGAGCTAAAAACTAGAAAACCCGTTCACGTTTTCTGCACAAGCCACGCCGAATAGTTTAACTCACGCCGAAATTTCTGCTCGCGGCAAGAGCCGACTTCACCAATATATCCCTGAAGTCAGTTGGTTCACATATTTTAAACCACTATTTTCTTTGATAATCAACGTGTTTTGGTGTATCAGTATCGAAGAGTTCAATCTGTGTATTTAAATAAAATACGTGAATATATACTTAGATTTTATTAAATATTTGTAACAAATAAATACAGTGTGTAAGTGAACAGATAGGTTGGTGAAGTATTTTTGGAAGTATAAAGCATAACTGCAGTCTCTTGAAAATATTTAATAAAAAACTCTTACCTTAATGGAACTAATAAAGTATATTAGAAACATGGCGTCTAGTTTGCTGCTCATCACTCACTTTGGAATCTTGGTATTAGAAATATCGAACGAAACAGCGAGGTTGCGAAAGTCTGGGAGTGAATCCGCCGGGAATGGAACCCGGTTCACTTTGGCGAGAGGCGAGAGCGCCAACCGCTACTCCAGCCGCGGCCCCAGGNATCCGCCGGGAATGGAACCCGGTTCACTTTGGCGAGAGGCGAGAGCGCCAACCGCTACTCCAGCCGCGGCCCCAGGGGAAATGCTAACGCTTGCGAATACCCAGCAGTCGTAGGAAGCGTTCACAACATTAAAAATATCCAGAACACGGACAGACGCGAATTCCAAGACCAGTTTCAAGTAGGACGGATCAGTAGGAAATCCTGCAACTAGAACGTGAGAATAGGTACGATCAGTCCATTCTTTATTTGCAGAAAAAAATACACCAGTTTTAAATAATACGTATTCCGAACCGGGAAACCATGCATTAAGTAAGCTACGTTATATTAAGTTGCTGTAATTTTTCTTACATTTTTTTGGAGAGGACTAGAAGGGAAGGTAACTGACGACCTTAAAATCAATGCTTACTCTCGGATTCTTCCGGAATTGAAACCGAATCTTGTCGGTGAGAGGCCTTTAGGCTACGTAAGCCTTTTGAAGAATTCGANCGGATTCTTCCGGAATTGAAACCGAATCTTGTCGGTGAGAGGCCTTTAGGCTACGTAAGCCTTTTGAAGAATTCGATTTCACGATCTTAAGAATTTCGCAATCAAAGCGTACGTGGCAGGGAAGACTGATGACTGTTTCAAAGCTATTGGCTGAGGAAGTCAACAAGTGTGTTTGATTCCATAGTCCAGTAGAGATCTTTATCTTAGAATTCAAGAAACTTTCAAATGAAGTTAGTACATACAGACGATTATTCATTTTTGCTCGTGAAACATCTCGAGTTTTCTTCAACTCCAACTAGATCTAGTAAAACAATTTTTTTTGCTGGCGATTTCTGTACCTCTCCATGTCTTATGAGAAAACCTCTCGGTATTGTGGCATCCACAAGTTTTGGTGGTACTGTTCAAGCCTGCCATTAACTAAGAAACAGAAATGTTTTAAACACCGATATATCCTTACATAGTTACCTTTACCATTCACAAGTCTATAAGTAGAATCTTCTTGCTTGGTGTATATATATTAGTATTTGTCATCCGGAGGGTTAGGGCAAGCCGTTTAGCTTAAAAAACTTATTAGCTGAAGAAAATAAATTTTGTGGTATTGTAATATCAATTTACTTTTTGTTCTGTTCAGTTTGCTTTTCACGAGAATCGTATGTCATAAGTTTAAAAATATTTTTTTAACTATCATCATTCAGACGATTATAAACAAATTTTAATGACTACGTTTCATTACATTTCCCGAGCCATGTTGGAGCTGCACGTTGTCGAGACGTGATCTTTATTTCCAAATAATAATTATTATTATCATTATAATTATTATATATTTTTTATTATTATTATATTGAGAAACGCAAGGGATAGCCCGCATAATAACGTACATTAACACATTTTTACCGAAACCGTATCGATGTTAGCGGATTATTTCAGCGTGGTACAACATGATACCCAGTACTCAAACCGCAGGCTGTGTTGCTGCTAGACGAGCTGAGGAATGTCTGCCAACACCTTAGGGTAAGGAGTTCGGAATCTCTTATAATGAAGTCGTCGCAGTATTTATTTTATATTCTTTTTAACATTGGCTACGGATCTTTTAGTGTTACATAGTAGATAACGTGTTGTTTACGACATATAATTTAAAGATATTTTATATAATCATATGTTAAGAGTGTGTCGTTTGTAACACATTTGTTTTCTCTTCGCATGTAAATAGTCTGTGCAACGCACCGACGATTGTTGTGTTGTAAATACTGTCATTTTGTTTACGATAGTGGTGTCAATCTTTCATAAGCTCGTCCCCATCGTATAATTAATTAAAAAAACCATGGACATAATAATATGTCTGCCCGCATCACAATGCTACTGTCGTGCTTTCATGCATACATACTAGCGTGTTATACAACTATTAATTAGAAAAAGTATATTTTAACGAGTTATATTTTTAAAACCTATTGCGTGTTAGCTAAAATGTAAAATCACGTAAAGTTTACAGGAGTGTAAATGTGAAAACAGCGGGTGGGGGGAGGTGGTTTCACGTTACAAACGTACCACCTCTAATAGCAATGTTTTCTTCACTTTTTAAGTCTTGGACGTCTCCCTTTGCAAACTTCCCATCGCACAATTTTTCCTGCATGTTGTACCTGCATTTAGGCAGGGTCAACAGCATGGAAATGGGGAGACTTCACATCTGATTCGAGTCGGCTTCCATAACTGATGGAAAGGTATTCATTGCTGCCAGCCTGAACAGGGGCATAAATAAAGGGGGGCCCAAAGATATTTTGCCCCCCCCCTCCCCCTTCAACTACTGGAATGATTGTCGATCTGGGCAAGAGTGGGTATAGTAAACAAATGCATTTCAGTAGTGTTCAATATTCACCGAACAGCTGGCTGGTAAAGAAATATGACTACAGTTTGCATTTGATTCTAAACTAAAGTAATTTTACGCAGTAATTGAATTTGGAATCTGTAGACGATTGGGAACAAAGTAATAGTGTCAACATGCTCGTGATAGTTCATAATGTGATAAATCATAAAATTTATTTCTAAATAACTTTAAATTTTAAATAAATATTATTAACTGGAAAAAATAGTTATTAAGTGCTGGCAGTACAAAGGAGCCGTGTTATCTAATGCTAGTCATTCCAAAAGAGAGAGAGTTCCAGATTGGTGTATCTGTTGTGGCAGTGAAATTGTTAGCTCCTCCCCTTCCTTGAAAATTTAATTTGTTGCACCACCGAGCCTGATGGGTGAATGATGTGGAAAAGTGGCGGAATAAATATGGGGAAGTAAATTGGAGTGTCCCGAGAAAACCCACACACCGCGCCAGTTCCCGCCACACATGGAGGATCTCATCCGGAATACTCCCCGTGCGCCGAGTACTGGGATTGAACCGGGGACTTCGGTTGTGGGAGGTTAGCGAATATACTGAGCACACTCGAGTGTCCTTGCCATAGTCATTGCTACATTACTATATTGTTTGGGGTTAATTGAGCACATTTGAAATCATCCTTTCGAAAAAAAAATGTCTTAAAACTTAATGCATTTTATCACAAGTACTCACTGAAATATTCGTAGTAAAGTTGGCAGCAAGCTAAGAGAAGGAATTCCACATCTTTGATGTCGTATAAGCAGCTATGTTTAAAATTGTATACATTGAATTTATTTCAGTTTTTGTTTGTGAATGCACATTAGTATAGGATTCAGAATATTATTGACATAAATGTTCTTTAAAAAATTTCTCAGTTCCACTTGACGCTGTAATAGTGGTCGGATCCTTGGCAATACGGCGTAAGAATAGAAACAGAAAAGTACAACCTAAGCAGAGCTTTCAAAAGTTCTTATTTAACCACGAACAGCGTATAAAAACAAATTTGTGAATGAGTAGTGTCAGTGCGCGCCAGCTACTAGTTAGCTTTTTCTGACGTTCTCATTTGCTTTTCAACTGCAAGGCGCACAAGCTTCTCCCACAGAGGTGTCGCCAGCAGGTTTCGTAACGCCCCGGGATTAAATCGTTTCCCGCACAAACGCGCGTAACTTGCCGGTTGTTTGCGAAGGGATCAGACCCCGCGCTTCTTGAACAATTACCCGGCTCCAGCTTTGGGCGCACGCCACGTCGTGCAAGCATCCGCATTGCCTGCTGGCGTCAGGAACAAAGGTCGATTACTCTATGGACGCTCCGTCCCCTCTTGGATCCGGGGGACGGAAAAAAGTCTCAGTCTCTGTTCGGCAGTCGTCGCGGTTTTTTTTTTTTTGCGTTGAAGGAAATCACTTTTAGAGCCAAACTGCAGTTTTATTTGTACATGTTTCAAGATCCAGAAGGTTGTTTTTTTTTTTATGTTTAGTAACTCTGTTTGAAGTCCAAAAGTCGTTTGGCTCGAGTAATCGAGAGTGGGGGTATTTGACTTACCGCGTTGATGGTTTGACCATCGGGAGACAGTGAGTCACGTTTGTGCGCGAAACGCGTTTTTCCCGGGAAACTCCCGTGAACTTTGGAACGGTATTCGGCTGTCGCCAGCTCGAAGCCCTAGGGAGGGACCGGCAGTGGAAAGGCTTCCTCACCCGCTGGTGTGTGCTTTTCTTTCTCTCTCTCTGTCGGCGCGGACACCTGGACGACGGCAGGCATGCGCCGGTCGACGCTCGACCATGAGGAGTCCGCGGAAGGCGACGTGTTCCCGGGCGGCGTCAATGCTGCCCAGAACTCGACGGTGCTGCCCGAGGAGGCGGCCAGCTTCCCGCCCAGCTACATGGTGCTGCAGTTCTCCAGGTACATCCACGGCCGCGCGTTCTCGTGGCTCGTCGACAAGATCACCGGCAAGCGGATGGACGGCGGCGCCGAGCTGCTGGTGCGCCGGCAGCCCTCCAACGACAGCGAGGTGGGTCGGTACCTTATGACCATACGCTTAGATATACGTAGGCTGTTCACGATCAAGTGAGCGCTTTTGAAATCAACCTTCGAAAAATGTCACTGCCAGTATTCGCATATATATGTAACTGTCAGAAAGACTGGCATTCGCCCAGTAAAGTTGGTAACGACAGTGGGGAAATGGTTCCATGTCAACGTTGAATTAAATCTGCAAGGTACTCATTTCTGAACAATAAATTATTCCTCATACTTTCTGTGTTTTTAATGTATATTATTGTAAGAATCGGCAGAATTTGTAAAATTTGTATTTTTCTAATACTTCACAGCTCTACCTGACCGTTGCATGAATAAAATGATCAGACCCATGGCAATTTTAGTTTTACATGCGGTGAAATAATACACGATGCGCGTATATGATGATGTCCAGGGCTTTCAAATGTGCTCAGTTTTCCGCGAAAAGTCTTTACATAAGTAAATTCGGTCGCTTCAGACTTATGACCTTTGGTACTCCTAATTGTAATCACCTCATGTTGCCAATAATTGAGGTGTCTGATTCCAAAAAAATTAATAATTTTATATTTCTCCCAAACATTGTTCTACACAAAAGTCTTGTGATTTTTGCAGCCGTAATAACAAATACTTTGTCATAGTGATGAAAAAATTTACGAAGTAAACTAATCCCAATGGCTACTACGTGATACACGTGTAATCACCAAATAACAAGCTATTTATGAAAAAAATGTTTAACATAATAAAATTTCTGCATATTTCTAACATTTATTTTAATGTATGAACTTTTGAACCCGGAACACCTGTCGCATTGTTTGGTCACTGGTCTCAATTGTTCAAAGAAATTGCGTAAGTACACAATGTGCGCAAACTAACCCGTGTCTCTTTTTAACAAAAAGGTATATAACATTATATAAACAAAGTGTTAGACTTTGAAATTTGTGAGTAATTTTTAAGAACAATAACTTACACCCACAAAAAATGCATGCACCTTCGGTGATTAGTAGGCCCTGCCCCTACTGAGCCGTTCTAATCTCGAAAGCGACTTGTAACATTTAAAAGCACTGAAAGATTTTAAAGTGGCCTCTCTTAAAATTAAGTATTTGGTGTTCTTCGTAGTTTGTTTGCCGTTAAATAATTTTTTCTCTTACGTTTACATGTAAGAGAATTACATAAATATATTATTAAATTTCCAAGTGAAGGTTTTTTAAACAGTGGAAATAAATAAACTGTTAAAAGTTATTTCTCTCTTTCTCTCCTACTCTTTTGACGTGTCTCCTCCCCACTCATCACCCTCCAGACTTTCCCCTTTTTCTTACTCTACCAGTTATATTTCAACTGTGTCTACTTCTCCACTTTTCAATCCCTGTTGCTCTACTCCTCCATTTTCTGCTTCCTCTTGCTCATCCCCTCCGAATTTCCCCCTCACCTTTTCACTTTCCCACTCTCACACTCACCACTTTCACCACCGTCTCACTCTCCACCCCCACTTGCTTACACCCCTTCAAATTGACAACTCTCTTGTTTTTCTCTACTTTTCCCTACCTCTCGTCCTCGTACCCTTTTACCGTATATCTTATCCCTCTTGCACCATGTGTCTCCTCGCCATATCTCTTATCCCCTATTCCCCTCGACATCGCTCTCTCCACTTCCCCCTTCCCCCTCATCAAACTCTCCACTTCCTCTTCCCCTAGCCTAAACTCTCTACTTCCCCCTTCCCATGGACAAAACTCTCCACTTCCCCCTTCCCCTCGTCATTTCTCACACCNTCACTCTTCCCCCTTCCCCTTGCCGTCAATCCCTCACTCCTCTGGACATAGGGTCCTGCATTGTATATAACCATTTAGAAATTTCTTTAGTAATTAAAAAAGGTATAAATTAAAAATTTTGAGAGTATTATTTACTTTGAATATATTTGCAGCCTGAATAATCCCAAACACAAACAAAAATTAAACGTCATACTGTTTGAGAAGTAAGCAGATAGTTGTACAAAGCTTCATTCTTGTTAATTATTAAGTTTCGTATACCACCATTCAGCAAGTGTTGTTCACAAAGCTTTTTAAAAAAAAAACACCCAAGGAATTTAAAACACACAGGAAAATAAATTGCGAAANCAAGTGTTGTTCACAAAGCTTTTTAAAAAAAAAACACCCAAGGAATTTAAAACACACAGGAAAATAAATTGCGAAATTACAAGTAATGCCATCATGCATTTAATTTATTATTCAAAAAAAGAGAGGCCGTGGTGGCTGGGGGCTTAGTCTGCTTGCCTCCCACCAAGGTAAACCGGGTCCAATCCCCGGCCGGGTCACTCACGTATTTTCGGATGTGGGAATCGTGCCGGACGATGCTGCTGGTCAACGGGTTTTCTCGACGATCTCCCTTTTCCGGCGTTGCTCCATACTCACCTCAATCACCCTCATCGGCTCTCAAGACTTCGCTGTTAAGAGCCGCCCAAATCTCTTCACTCACTCGAAACTAGTGTGTGGGACTTTATACTTTAGTGTACCACTGCGGTTGGTACGACTTCTCAACTGTTATGTGGCAACTCTGTGGGCTGATGTGTGCAGGACCTGATCCTGCACGTGTCAGCCAGCAAGCTCAAGTTCCTTGAGGTGGCAGAGGAGCTGGAGCTGAAGAAGAAAGACCGGCTGGGACTGGTGCGGGAGTTCAACGTCAACCAGATGGAAGACTTCCTCTTGGACGACATGCACGTCGACGACCTGCTCACCTTCGCCGAGCAGCAGCACATCGTGCAGCACGAGCTGGAGAACCTTCGCGCTCTGCCCGAGGACGTTAACGTGCCGGGATACCCCGCCTTCCGCCTCTACGAGGGACAGTCCATAAGTTTGTAATCCCCTTGATAACATTTTGTATAATTGTTTCATACTACTGATTTTCCTCACCAAAGCTATTTACTGAGAAATTGAACACTTTTGGGAGCTTTGTTTTATGATTTCTCCCCTTCTGAAATGCATATCTTTTCTTAAACACACATACAAATAACCATTGATATGTATGGACCTAAAAACAGAATCCAAGAACGATCAGGTGACAATGTAAAATTATTGCTCTGCTGTCTAACAAAACAAAAAGCTTCAGTTGCTACTTATTTAATTTATTGCACTTTTGCTAAAACATTTTACAATGACTTGCCGTCTGCGGGTGTAACAGACTGCCATGTAGAGGAGTAAACGCGTATGACGACAGTGAATACCACCCAGGGTGCCAGTCAGTTTCAGAGAGCTATCAAATGAGTTGAATGCTGAACTCAAGGTGGTAATGCCCTGATCACGTGGTGAGGAAGGTGTAGTGTAACCGCATCGCGTGCAAATTCGGGATAAGCATGTGAGAAAACACTGACATCACACAATAAACAATTCTTGCGTTTTATTGCCTCCTTGACGTCTGTGTTACACTGAGGATATACTGTTGCACATGATACCCCCTACTTTTACGCTTGTGCAGGAAGCATACTAGTTGAGATTTTTGAGCAACCGTGCCACGTGTAATTTCCCGCTTACGCGGATGCCAACTGATTGAACATCATCAAGAGTTCACCGGTTCTGCAAGCATGTAACATCCAAGAGTATGCCGGAACTGGTGGGAAATTTACTCAGTCCACGGAATGAGGATTTTAAATTGAAGGCTAACGTAACACCATTCCGGAAATGTACAAATACCCAAAACTATATTTGAGTTGGGGGAAGGGCGTGATTAACTGCAAAACTTTTATGGCCGTCTGAATTTATTTCCGTCTGAATTTATTTTAACAGAAAATAAACAGAGCCCAGTTAAACTGTGAAAATGCTGTATTCCTTTATTCACAAGGGTAATGACTCTCACACAATTAACTGAAAAGCACTTAGTGTTCATATGTGATGTAGGCCTACCTTTGCTGCTGTGTCTACACTTGAAAACAATAGAGCAAATTGTAATTACGTAGGTACTGTAATATCTGGAAGGCGACACATCAAATTATGAGTGTCAAAAATGTTTGAGTGTGGTATTAGTATCCTTAATAACACAACCCAATGCAAATAATATTTAAAGGTTGGACCCAGAAGTAACCAGAATTTCGAATAAAAGTAATAGTTTTAATATATTTTTTCAAACTGAAAATGTATTTACCTTCAAAGTACATCTTTTTGTACTCTCAAAGCATTGTAGCCATTGCTGGAAATGATGTTTTGATTCTATGGCATTTTTATTGTTTTCTTTCATTTCGTCCATGGCAATAAAATGGTTATGCATTATTTTTATCTGCAAGAACTAAAATTGCCTTCTCAAATAATATAGGATTGTAAGGGACATGCAGCACTTTGAAAACTTTTGAACATGAGAACTGTGTGGGTAGTTTATTACTGTTGTGCAGAAACAGATCACCTTTTCGCCTCATTTTTGCATGGTTTGATTGCAGTCTATCACACAGTTGTCTCAGCTCAGTTTTACTTAAATGTTAATTTATTTTCAACTGAACATTATTACATGCCTTCTAGAGTTTTTGCTAGTGTGCCTCTTTTCACAGGCTTGATTCTTTTTTTGTTTCTGTGTCATAAGTGCAGTACCAAATCTAATTAATCATTTGCTCAATTATTTATTTGGATACTAACTTTGTAGAAATTAAACATATTTTTAATAAAACATATTACGTTAAAAAAAAAAANCAATTATTTATTTGGATACTAACTTTGTAGAAATTAAACATATTTTTAATAAAACATATTACGTTAAAAAAAAAAATTTCAACATTTGGTTTTAAGAATTTGTACACACAATAACTTCAGAAATGTCTTACAATATCAGAGNAAAAAAAAAAATTTCAACATTTGGTTTTAAGAATTTGTACACACAATAACTTCAGAAATGTCTTACAATATCAGAGAATTCTTAGTATATTGTATGCATATCGGTACTGTCTTGAGGGTTTTGTCAGTTATGATTTTGGACAATCAGCTAACTGGTTTTAAAGTGGCATTTCAGATGGAAAAACCACTTGCACACTCATCATTTCTTAAATTTGTAGCCTTGCAACAGTTTAGGCCTACAGTATAATCTGTAACTGATCAAAGTTTGCTCACTAAATTTAATATCTGTCTATTTCTTGGTTTGACTCCATATGTTAACTCCTGTAAAGGTAACTCCAAGACTAGTTTTCTAAAGAAAAAGAATTATAAATTTGCTACCCTTGGTATTATCTACATCATTACTTGGTTCTATAATTTTTGAGAATAGTAAAATTTTCAGCACATTTAATAAATTTCTCTCTTAGATGCCTTACATGTTAATTCATAGTGTTTATCTCTTCCTCAGTACAAATGTGTGTACAGTGGCAGCTTGTTGAGAGGGTGTTCCCACTTCATGACCAGGAAGCTTTGGGCAAGCTTGGCAAGAAATGGTACTCCTCGCTATTTGAATACCAACCAATAGGTAGGTATGCCGGAACAAGTTTATGCATGATTTGATAATATAATTATATAGCTGGCCTACCAAAAATTTACAACAGAAACAAACAAAATATAACAGAAATTTCAATTTTTTTGGTTGTGTGAAATTATTATTCTAATGTATTTTCCCATTGGTTACCCAATAGCTTTTATTAGATTCCAGTGGTTTATTTTTTATACAAATTTAGTGGACAGAGAACATTTCAGTGATTTCTGTTGGTTCCCGTTGTTAGAAAACACTGGAACCATTGGTTTTATTTGTTTTCTATTTTGGTACAACTACTTCTAGTGGATTAGATTTGTTTCTGTTGTAAATTAATTTGTTGGTTTGTGTTGTATTTTTTTGGCTTCCATTGACTTCTGTCTGTTCGTTTCTATTGATTTGTTGGCTCACCATATACTGTTGGCTTTTGATGTATTGTAGTGGTTACAATTGGAATTTGTAGTGTTTTAATTTTCTGTTGAGCTGTAGGACTCTATTGTTTTCTTTGAGATTTTAGTGGTTTATATTAGTTTCTGTTGTGTTCCATGGTTTCTGATGTTCTTTAAGTCTGTTGGTTTATGTTGTGTTCTAGTAACACCCACTGATTTCTGTTCTGTCATAGTAGGTTGGTGTTTGTTGAATTCTAGTGGTTTCCATTGGATTCTAATGTATTAAGTTTGTTTAAATTTAATTGTGCTGTGTTTTGTTGGTTTCTATTGTGCTCCAGTCAGTTTGTTTCTGTTGCATTATTGTAAATTCCATTGGTTTTTGTTGTGCTGTAGCATGATGTTTTTTTGTTATATTCTAATGTATTCAATTGGTTTCTGTTTCGCCAGTTTTTGCATTATTTTGTATTTTGATTGTTTAATTTGATTTGTTGTGTTGGTTTCTATTGTGCTGTTGGCAGTTAATTTCGGTTTGTATTTTAGTGGTTTCCATTAGTTTATAATTGCATATAAAGTAGTAAATACCAATATCAGTCTAATATCACTTCATGAAGGTACATTTGCTGAATTAGTTGTAGATTTTTCTACATTTCCAGAATTGTCATGCACATTTGATTGTATGTAAAATTACAAACTTAAACAACCATTACGGTTTATAAGGTTAAGATAATTTAATGTCACATTGAAAGTACATTTACACAAACAGGTAAGAAATGCTGTGAAATATAGTCTTGTACTATGTGGTATACTGGCAAACTGAATTGTCTGCATGTCCAAGTAGTATTTGTGTGTATGCTCTGTTGTATTCATTAGCTGACACTTTAATTTTTGTGCACACACACTCTGAGTATAGTGGTAGTAATTCCTCGTTCATTAATATGAGTGATTTTTAAAAATATGTAGAATTTTACATAATTTAATAAGCAACTTAACAGTCTTTATGGTCTAGTTATGACAATACTTAAGTATTGATACTGACCAGCTGCAAGTGTAAGACAGTTACTTTGTTGTAGAGGAAATCTGCCTGTATTTTGGAGAAGCGGTGGCGTTGTACTTCACATTCCTTGGATTCTATACAACAGCTCTGCTTGTCCCAATGGTGTTGGGCATTCTCCAGATGTTCCTTTCAACAGAAAGTGTTGCCTTTTTCTGTATATTCAATGTACTGTGGGTCACCGTATTTCTAGAGGTAAGCCCGTATTAATATCATTAAAATTGTGCTTGTAGCAGTAGGTAATGTACCCTCCACATGTTGTACCTGCCTTAAAGATAGGATTAACATGAATGATTTGACAGGAAGCTGACTCTTTAAGACATAATGGAACCAGCTGCTCTCTGTGAGGAACAGGCCTGTTTTTGTATATTTGTTTGTTTGTTTGTTTTGTTGCATCCGTAAGATCTTCTTTTAATACGTAGCAGTACAAAGATACTGGACAAGACAAATTACAGTAGACAATATTTATACACTGGACATATTATGCATATATGTATATATATATATAATCAGATTGCACATTCGCACACATCATCTCTCTTCCTCATAATGTGACTGATCTTCCAACGTGCTGTAGGGCATCATCGTTTACTGAACAGAAGAAAAAGGGAACAAGAAATGTGTAGAATGAAATGTTCTACAGTAATTTCTTATTTTTTGTAGTTTAGAAATTCATCTATGCTATAAAATGCACATTCAATAAAAAATTCTTTCAGCTGTTTTTTAAAGATTTTTTTTGTTAGAGAAGTTGAGGGTGGTATGGTAATTTATTGAAAAGTTGGCAACCAAGGTAGGGCAGCCCTTTCTGGACTAGTTAACTGAAGCAGTGTGTTTTTTTTTTATTCTAGTGTCATGCTTATGAAAGGACTAATTTTTATGAAATAAATTACTGTTCTTAGAATGAATATGAGTATTGAAAACATGTACTCGTACGCAAATGTTAAAATCTCTGAGCTCTTGAAAAGAGGCCTACATAAGTCTGGCTTTCTTTTGCCAGTGATTATTCTTACAGCTCTCTTTTGCATGTAAAACACTTTTTTACTGTTGGTGGAATTTCCCCAAAAAAAAATTATATCGTAACACATGATGGGAATGAAAATATGCGAAATATACCATTTTTGTTGTATTTTTAAGACCTCTGCAACATTTCTTAGAGCGAAACAGGCTGAATTTAGTTTAGGTAAAGTATGCGCAATGTGAGATTTCCAATTTAGTCTACTTTTAAGCCAATAAATTTAGTCACTGCTAATTTATTAATTTTTTCTGTGTTATTGCTAACTTACGAATTAGTGTTTTTGCTGTTCTTTGTGAGGAAATTAATAAGATAAGTTTTGTCTACATTGAGATTTTATTTGTTTGCAGTAAACCGTGCATATAGCTCTGTGAATGTTGTGTGTGTTTTTTGTATAAGATAATTTACTGAGTCTCTAGAGACAAAGATGCTAGTATCATCTGCAAATAAAATTGGAGTAGTGTCTGTGATTAAGGCACATGGGAGGTCATTTATATAAACTAGGAAGAGTAGGAGTCCTAATATTGAGCCTTGTGGGACCCCAAGCTTGATTTTTCCTGGTTTATAGTAGAATGAAGTAGTTTTTCCTTTGATCTGCACTTGTTGTCTCTTTGAAAATTATGACCTCATTAGTTTATTAGGTGTACCTGAGACTCCATAAAACTTTAATTTTTCTATAAGCATGTTGTGATTTACACAGTCAAAAGGTTTAGTGAGGACGCAAAAGATTCCATTAGATGGCATCTTTTTATCAAGTGCGTTAAGAATGCAATGAGTTGGTTTGAAAATTGCATCATTTGTCAAGGTGTTTTTCCTAAAGCCAAACTGAAAATTTGATAAAATTTGGTGATTCTCAAAAAGTTGCAGCAATCTCCTGTATATAAATTTTTCAATTACTTTTGAAAAGGAGGTAAGAAGTGAGATGAGTCTATAATTGGTTACTTCAGTTTTGTCACCTTTCTTAAACAATGGTGTTACCGTAGCACATTTGAGTCTGTCTATAAACCATCCTGTTTTGAAGATATCATTACAAGTATGGCATAATGAAACACTGAATTCAAAAGCACATTGCTTTAATAACCTACAGCTAATGCTCTCGCAGTTACTTGACAATTTTGGTTCCAAATAATTGATTGTTTTCTCAACTTCTTTTGGAGTTGTGTATTTAAAAGATATAGCAGGATTCAGTACCCTAAAGTGTAGAAATATGTTTTAGTTTAATATTTTGGTTAATCATGTTTTCTACTACATTTAGATAGTATGAATTAAATGTATCTGCAATTAATTAAGGGTCTGAGTATATACAGTTATTTACTTTTAGGTTTACAACTGGACATGGCTCTGTTGTTCTTCCTGTTGTGTTTTGTAGAATATTCCATGTGGGTTTTTATTTTGTTATGAGAATCCTGAATCAGCATAATGAAAAAATTCTTTTTTGCAGATTTTATGACCTTACTGAAAATTTTGCATTATTTCCTGTAATGATTTATTGAGTCAGGGTTGCTGCTGGCTCTGGTGGCGTTGTACAGTTTTCTTTTGTTTCTACAGAAAATTGTGATACCTTTGGTGAGCCATAAATTTTTCTTTGGATTTGTATTACTGTGGATTAGTCTGGAAGGGAAACATTGAAAAAAAATGGAGATCTTAGTTAAGAAAAGAACTTGTAACTTTGCACCGTCTGGGTTAACGAATGGAAATTACAGCTCGGTTAGCTCAATCAGAAGAAACATGAGATGTTGAAGGTACCAAAACTACTATAAATTAGAGTCCGGTTTCTTGTTTATTACTTTGTACTTTTATTTATCATTTAATAAAACAGTTCTCATACAATCGTCCTGTATGCAGAGTTACGAACAGCTTCACAGACAAACAAAAAGAGAGCAGCGCCACAGTAGTAGTTTAATTAGTTATCTATGTCTTGAAAACTTGCATCGCCAGAAGAAAATACAGGTATCAACCTCCCACATGAAATAATGTAGTAGTATAACGTTTGCCGGTGGTGTGGGGGTTATTTGCCACATCCGACGTGGCCTAGGCGAGTGCTGGTTGTCTACTGCTGCCCCTTCACAGTTTCTGTCTCTGTTATGGCATGGGCCGGGCAACCACTTCCCACGCCATTCCAAACTGCGTCGTTGGTAAAAGATAATCCAAACCTTCTAGAACAAAAACTGTCGACGCAGTTCGGAAAGCTTCAATCTTCTAATGCTGACGCGTAATAAAAACTAAGATTTCCTAAAACGGCAAACACATGCCCGATATACGAACTACAGGGGATGGACAAAATAATATGAACACCATGCAATATAGTACATTTTGTTGCATGTTGGCACCGCTGCTTCCGTGTAAATAATGTGACGCGTATGTATTGCACAGTTTACCTGCCAAGTCTTGTAGGTTATATTTCAGTGTATTATACGCTTTGTTCTGCGACAGTTAAAACAAGCGATCGGTGAAATGTGTGATCTCTCAGACTTTGAAAGAGGGCAAATCGTTGGTTCTCAAAGTTTGATAGAAACTGTGTATATTCCATGAGAAATAGACACAGTGGCCCATACTATCTCCTAACTAACCAGGAACTGAAACGGAAGTAGACTACGAATACCAGGTGAAGGAAACATGGGTCTAAACTAGACAAGAGCAGATACGGCTAGGTAGCTATAGTACTTTCTAAACTTACTAACTCGATGCTGTTGTCCAGAAGGTACTCGGAGTGGCGCTACCAGAAGGATAGTGTGTGTTGGAAGGGGTTTAAGTCTTCTTCAGGGGTTGTTAGTGAAAGTCTTGAAGAGCTTCTGGTACATCGCGCGAAGATGTCTGATTTGGCAGAGAGCTCCAGCACACAAGGTGGTGGAGCGAGCTGCTCAGAATGAACTGCCGTTGTGCGGCGGTGCAGGGACATATATTCCACCTGCCCGCGGGCTCTCTGAGGTGNGATGTCTGATTTGGCAGAGAGCTCCAGCACACAAGGTGGTGGAGCGAGCTGCTCAGAATGAACTGCCATTGTGCGGCGGTGCAGGGGCTCTCTGAGGTGCAGGGGTGAGCTCCTCCTCTTGTGGGTGGAGCTGCGCTCTCGGGTCCCGTATCTCGGTCCATGGTAAAAGCAGGTGTGTCTGTCATGCAGGGTTGCATCGGCTGCACGGGGCTTCTATCACATGTGGGGGGTTGGCGTGATGTCTGACATAAAGGCAAAACGAACTTGGCTGACGTGTTCGGGGGTGGTCCCGCGTCTAGGGGCGTGCTGGTAGGCTCTGGTAGCAAGTTGTTTCCGGGTTCAAATGCCACCTGGGGTGACGTGATGACACGTGAAGATTAGGCTAAGTTGTCCTTAAATAATTGTCAGTGTGCGTCACATGTCAAAACAATAAAACAAAACAATCACATATAAGTATACTCCACTAAATATTAGAAAGGCAGATAAAACCTTGAAAAGTTATTTTTTCATTTTATGACTTTGTTTAAATTAGGTTTAATCTAACTGTATTTGTTTAGTTGCACAAGTCGAAAGAAAATAATCTACAAATGGTTTGTGCCTACAAGCAAACAAGGCAACAAATGTTTTATTTGTTTGAAACAATTAAAACACAAGTAAAATATCTAAATTTTAAAGGGTTATAAAGAAAAGCTAAACATGCAAAATAAAATAAAGTGCAATAAGTTTATAAGAATAAACCAAAAATTGATGCAGGGGCGATCCACCAGCCAACTTCAGGGGGTGGCCACCCTTCTAGCCAGGTAGTATAGGCAGAATGAATAGGGCGTAAAAAACAGTAAAAAGGTAGTGCCCCAAAAAAGGTTCTAGTAGAGTACTTACTTCAGCCAACAACCATAAATTATTTGATTTTTTTGGGATCTGTAATGATATAATCAACCACATTAAGTATATTATTTAAGATATTGAACTTCCTCCAAAACATCAGTTCAGTCAATGTCCAATCTGTTTCTTATTTTATGTACTCCCAGTACAAACATTCTGGAATTACACAACCTCATTTACCAAGGAAACATAGTGTTTTAACTTTAAACCTCTGTAAACTTGTTAGCCTCTTAATCTTTGGTGCATTATATCTCAAAAATTGAGACTTTTTACCTGTTCAACATGATTTGAGCCACATTGTAGGAATAGACATACATGCATGCACAAAAAACTATGTACATTTTTTCCAGGCATGGAAAAGGAAATGTAGTGAGCTGGCCTTTGCTTGGGGAACAATAGGCATGACAAGTTTAGATGAACCTCGTCCAAATTATCATGGAACAATGGGGATTGATGCAGTGACAGGCAGGCTACAGCCACAGTTTCCTCGCTGGAAGACAAATGTTAGGGTAAGTATTGTCTTCTTACCTCATAGCACCTGCACATTCGGTATTTAATGTATAAATTCAGAACTGATTAGCTCCACAGTTATAAAAGAAATAGGTTATTTTAATTACGTAAAACTCTTTGCTTGAATGAGTTTTTCTGAAGTGAATTATGTACATACTTTGGGTGGCCATTTTAATCATCTTGCTGCTACATGTTAATCAGTAGTTTTCCTTCATTTAAAACTTACTCTTTCAGTATCGTAATTCTGCTGTAAGCAGCTTCAGGAAGAAAGAGAATTTTAACTTCATCATCCAGTCACAGATTTCACAATTTCTTGCTATTCTGCATTAAATGTATTAGACAAGCAGTCTTGCATGTATTGTACATAATGGATAGCTGTTATTCATTTATGCCTCTTAAAATTTTGTGATAATATTTGTCATTTAATTCTTTTTTTGCATCCATTTTGAAGCAATTAGGATTTCTTCACATCAGAGCTGTATTTTAAATCATTTTTCACAATGGTATACCAGTTAAATAACAAAATTTTTTTGTGTGAAATATTATTTACTGTAAATCTCACTTTTTAGCTACACTTACACTTTTACTCTTATAAAATTATGATACGCGTTTGTGGTTAAACTTTGTGATTCATGATCAAAAATCGACACCAAGCCAATTTGCCTTTACTGCTGTAGCAGTTCTGCCTACATCCCTACCTATACACTGTATTTAAGTACTAGGCCTATAATCCATATTGCCTTACACTACATCTCCCTTTCTTTACCCGATGCTTTGTTATTTCTGTATTCTATTTATTGTGACTGAGTTAGACTCTGCTCTGTAGCTCTAAAAGTCTTGGTATAACAACTTTAGTTTGGTAGCCACTGGTGGCCCATCCTAGCTTCAACTATTTCTTCATTTGTAGACCCTAGAATCTTCTTGAGTAGAGCCTGGAGTTGGTGACTTCTGCTTAGCAGCCGCCTCTTCATCCCCAGGTTGATGGCCATATTCCCCTTCAGCTGGCAGAAGACCTGCTGACCATTCTCTTCCTTTGGGCAGACCTCGTGATCCTATCCTCGGTCTTCAACTATTGCTTCCTGTATCTTTGCACATTCCAGGTCCCAGTTTCCACTGTATACGACTTAAACTGATTTTCTGTCTGAAGCATCCTGCCGTATCTGTGTAGGTTGATGAATCAAACATGTAAATGTGGTTATAATTAATTGGTTCAGCTCATACATCGTATCTCTAGAATCATAGTTCCTCTTTGATCTCTCTTTGATGTGCTGGTTGTGTTTTTGGAACTTCCGAAGCCTGAGCAAGTTCCCACATGGTTGCAGTGAGGAACTTGCCTGTGGTAAGGTAGTCTGCCATTTCCTTCCAAATAATAATTCTTTGAGCGAGAAACCAAGATTCAAGTGGTGTGGTCCCATAAGTCAACAACCCAAGATTAGAGTCTGTTGCTTTGGATAGGATTCCATTCATGATTTTCACTGCACTCTTTGCTTGGCCATTAGGCAGCAGAAATTTTGGACTTCATGCAACATGAATGAACCTGCATTTATTTGCAAACTGTTGGAACTCGCGTGTTGTGAACTGAGTACCACAATTTGTGCTGACAGTCTCTAGTATTCCATGACTGGCAAATAAGTTCTTTACCTACAAAATTACTGCTTCCAATGTAAGGAGATCCAGTCGTACCACTTTCAGGAACCTCTAAAAGTTATCTCTTACCACAAGATAATGCATGTTGGCCTATTCAAAAATATCCATTCCAACCAGCAACTATGGTCTGCCTGGTAGTGTTACACATTGCAGTGGCTTCACTCATTGGTTGCAAACTCTGTTTGAAGTTTTTGACTATTATTTTGATATTTATTGTGATATTTGGCCGCTATAAACACACATGTCTGACGATGACACTTAACGATAACATGACCCTTGTGTATTTTGCTCTGTACATACGTCCACAAGTAACTCTCTGGGGATAAAGATACCTAATCCCTTTATAAACAGTCGGTTATTGTATTTACACCTGACGGCCAGGCCAGGATGCTTAGCACTTTACCTAGTCTATAGGGGAGTTTTTGAGTGGATTCAGGCAGAGAACACTGGGTGGCCTCACAGGTTGATTATTGTGGATTCGCCCTTGCTCTTAGGGGAGTTGGTGTACAGAGTCGGCCTGGTCGGGCAGTGGTAGACTACGTAGGGGTCTAAGGTGGCGGGGTAGGCAGTGGATGCTGGCCTACCACCTGTAGACTGGTGCTGTAGCTGACCATTGGTTGGCTGTGGTAGGCATCCATGCCCTGTCCGAGGGTGACTGGTCCAGGGGCATCTTGTAACTGTGCACATGACTCTTCCACTGATGACAGCTGTAGCTAGCCTCCCTGAAAGTATAAATTTGTTATTTTCTGTAGTCAACACAAATCCTTACTAAATCTTCTCTCTTTTGTAAAAGTTCCTTCGGTGCACACCATTCCATCGGCTCTATGATAGGTGTTACCACGCCACCATGTACTATTCTAGCTGGTTCCTCTTTTACACATTTAGGTGCTACAATGGCATAGGATTTGGCATTATCCTGCAGCTGAATGTTTCTCCCGTTTTAACTGTCCTAGACCAAACAATTTATGGAAACTTGTCAATACAACAAAACTATTTCCGCGTTACCATATCTGCATTCTTTACTTAAATGTCTTAGTGCTTTTATGGCTGAGCGGCCAAGTAATGGCACTAGTTGCCCTTATACCACAAATAAATTTAGATAATGGCAAACATGTTCTCCAACCTTTATTACATCTGCCCCTATATTGACCTTGAATTAAAGTTCCTTCCCAAATAGTTTTAATTTTACATACCCAGGTTCTGAAAAACTCTCCAATACTATTCCTCTCAAGCTGTTATAATGCAGAAATTTTAGTGGTTTCTCTGCTGAAACATGGTATTTATTCTCTTTGTTTATCTCCTATGCCTCCCCATGCATACAACACCTACCATAATTCCATATTTTGCCACAGCAATGGCATTTTGCCTTTCTAGCGGGGCACTTAGGCCAATGATGGCCTGGTTTAATACCATGTTTAATGCATTTTGGGGTAATGTTACAGTTAGTGATACTGCTTCTACCTGTATAGAATCTTTGGCTCCTATTTAATGTATGTCCTGCTGATCTGGGAAATGTTGAACAGCATCCACAGTGCTGGACTGTGTCTGTACAGGATATTGCTGATGTCGTACCAGTTCTGCCAGTTCGATCTGTACGATTGTGTGTGCTGATGTAAAATCTTGATCTATTTGTAATGATTGTGACAACTAGTCATCCACACCTCCAATCACCAACATGGTTGTTATGAGATTGTCTTTAAGATCCTGTAAGTCGCAAGATTAAACCGTCTTCAAAATGTTATTAGTATAAAGGTCTGCTGGTTCGCAATCTTGCTGATATTTTTTGAAAAACTTTACCACATTTTATTTTACTGTGAAAAACTATCAAACTGCACCCTCCCCATACTGTACTTCCCTACATCTTCGCCTGACAATGTGAACGATTCAAGTATTTTGTCTGCTTTGGGACCGATACAATATAATATGTTGACTTGGCTGTCATCTGACTTCTTGCTAAGTTTTGAGGCCATCGGAAATCTCTCAAAACATTTAATTTGGCCATTCTGTTTGCGTTCGGAAGTTGAAGTTTCTTAGTGGAACAATTTGAAATTGTGTTGCTGTTATGATCAATAATTTTTCCCATTTCTATAATAGAGAATGATTGTCACTGTGTTCGCCTTGACATGGATCTATTTGAACACGACTGCCTCCCGACATGTCAAACCACTTAAGCTACTCTTCTGATAACTTATCATTGGTGTAGGAGATATTGCTGTTAGGTTATTCAACATTTGCACATTCGTAATTATCACCATTGACCATTATTGTTGTCGTCGTTTTGCTGACATCTATTTGTACAATTTAATTACCTACTGTAGTCCATATTGCCTTATACTACACTATGTCAGTGTTGCGTTCAGCGACACACACTGATAGAAGTTAATCTGTAAATTTTCTTATCAGCAGGATATGTACAATTTGAGAAAATGAACTGCTGTAATTCAAAACATTAGACTACTGATAATCAAAATATTATATTCCTGCCTTGAACATTTGCAGTGATTTAATTTACCTAATCAGCTTTAAACTCTCAAAATCATTAAATACATTGGTACAGCAAGCAGGATTTCAGTCCAAGGAGAAACAGTAACCATTCATTCTCTTAGAAAAATGTAGGTAAATAGAGATAAAGAGGGATAGAGGAGTACTGTATTGAGAGAGGTAGAAGGGTATTGGAAAAGGTAGATACAAAGAAATATGTGTAGAGATAGATCTAGATATACTCTACAGAGATATTCATAACTATCACTGGTATTGTTTCAGATGTACTGCATTTCATTTCCCATAGTGTTTCTCTGTATGCTGGGGGCGTTCTATGTGATGCTGTTATCCTTTTGGGCTGAGGAGTACATGATGGCTCGGAAGGAAAGGGGAGTGCGAATGGGAAACTTACTAGTGACTCTGCCCAGTGTCATCTACACTGGATTGGTCTACATCATGAATATGTACTACCGCCGATTAGCCACTCACCTCACAGAGTGGGGTATGTATGACTTTTGATTATGCCTGTTTGTTGCATAACCAGCTTAAAGTTGCTATTAATATATGACATTTTCCACAGCAACCTACAAGTAACTGTAAATTTCTTGTGAAGATTCCCTATAAAAGTAAAAAAATTACATTTTGGAATTTGCCACAAAAGTGTGCTGTTTGTAACTGTTAAAATGTTTTCTTATTTAAAATTTTGCAATTTTGGGTTGCTCTTGTCAGTTCCTTCAATTATTTTTAATATTAAATTTAACTTTAAAGTAGACAGTTGTTATTTAATATAGAAGTTTTCCTTTTGTTTCGGAGGTCACTTATATGTCCTTTATCACTTAACTGTGATATTCTTCCAAAATTTGCACACCGTAAAAATATTTAATAAATTAGATCCTTGAGAATATATTTTTTTTAACAAGTCTCAATTTTTTAACATTTAGTAATGTGTTAAGTATATTAATCTGTTGCACAAACATCCGACGTGTTTGAGATTCACATGAGTCAGTAACGTAGTAAATAATGCTAAATATTTTCATAACTTGATAAAAGCCAAAATAAATGGTGTTATAACATATCATTGGCCATAATTTATAAATATACCAATAATTTACATTACACTGAGTTTTCTAAATATTTGTTTGAATTTATGTATGCCTACATTACACGTTGTTAAGTGTGATTTAATTTTTGTGTAGAAAATCATCGAACACAATCGCAGTTTGACAGGCACAGAGTGACCAAACTAGTCCTTTTTGAGTTTGTGAACAACTTTATGTCGCTGTTCTACATTGCTTTCTATATTCGGGATATGGAAATGCTAAGAAATGTAAGTTGACTTTACAAGACTAAGATGTGTGTGTTAGCTATAATGATACTCTGGTACTACAGTGTTTAAGAAACTTTTTTGGCAATTTTTTGTATTACAAGATGTAGGATACATTATTGGTCCCATCAGTTCATGCATGTAGTGTATTTTTTTAATTAGTTAATTTAACTGTTACAGTTTTCCATGTTAAATTAATTGTCACAAAAATTTATATCTTGTGCACTCTAGTTTAATTCCCGGTCCGGCCATTCTGTTTTCCGTTTTCCATAGTTTTTTCTGAAATCTAATTAATTGTATTAAGTATTATTACCTCACGCCATTACTATTACAATTTAATTGGAAAGTCCCCACCTTGTTCATGTTGCCGGAGGCTGATTCTAGGAGGCGGTTAATGATGGCCGGACACACCCATCTTCAGTGGTCTTCTCGTTCCAGTGGCCAGACGACAAAAGACACTGCTCTCGTGTTACGCTGGCCTATATCGGGCACGTTGTTTAAGTTGTTTAATATTTTCGGTCCTGTTTACTGGCCGGTGGAGGGGAATTCTCTAACTGTCTTTCGCAAGGTGTGTTTGCAATCACACTCATGCCCTGGTTCAATGTTTGAAGGTGTGATCAGGCAGGCCGCCTAGCTAAGGCCTGATCACTTCATAACATGCTACAAGGTTGAAAATAGTATGCTTATTATTTATTTTGTAGCACAATAGAAAATAGCTTTA
Source organism: Clitarchus hookeri (assembly GCA_002778355.1). Classification (NCBI taxonomy): domain Eukaryota; kingdom Metazoa; phylum Arthropoda; class Insecta; order Phasmatodea; family Phasmatidae; genus Clitarchus; species Clitarchus hookeri. The sequence goes on along the minus strand of NQII01000799.1, from coordinate 585,123 downwards.
TACAAAAGTCTATTGTATTATATTGGTATGATATTTAGAAAGCAAACATGCTCAATGTGGCATAAATTAAGCTTGTCTCTTCAAATTTTAAAGTGTCCTTAAAATATAATATAAAATTTTGAAATAATTACTTTAATCTCTTGAGGAACATAATTAAATAAAATACTGAGGAGACAGACACAACAAAATAATTATACTAAGTGTTGGTTATTTTTTTTTACTTCACAGACCCAACAAAAACAACTTCACTGGAAGCAATACTGAAATGTACCACATACAATTAAACTACTAATTAGCCAACTGACCTAGTATTATTTACTTCATATCATCCAGAGGTATACATATTGTTTTGTTATAAGAATACTGTAGGCCTACAACATAATTTGGAGTTTCTGAATAAAATCTAATTTATTAATTAAATTTAGTTCCTACTTAAAAAAACAAGACTTGAGATTGGTTGAAAGAAACAATTAATGCACATACCATACAGCCTGCAGTCCTGAATTTAATCACTAGTAGACTTCCTATAAATTCAACACTTAAAATACATTTGGTAAATATTAAAATTTGCAGCATTTTCAATTTTTTAATATATTTCTTCTAACAAAATTGTACAAAGAATAATAACAAGCTGTGGTCATGACAAAATATGTCCCAATGCTAATTCTGTCACTTAACTGAAAACCATCATGGTGAAAAGACATCTCTAACTGATGCCCAAGAAACTGGAGATCCTAGTTTGATCCAAATGAGAAAATAGAAGAGAGTTTGAAGAAACGTAAGCCATAACGTCATGAAGTAAGGGCAAGTAGACTGCCAAAAGTAAAAGTGAACTGGAAACTTGAAAATTCTAACTTGATTGGAACTTTAACTTGAAGTTAGGAATTTCAACCCTGTAAAATACAAATTAATGGAATGCAAAAATTTATTACTTGCACACAATTATGAAAACAACAAACACGACTAATGGTATCGCAGAGTAGTGTTGCATTTGTACTGTAGTGTTCTGTACTCGCCAGGGAAGAGAAGAAACACTGATGTAGATTTCACTTGATGAAAGTTGAAAAAATACAAATTATTTGCTCAACTACATATCACAAAACTTGTATGCTTCTACATGACGTGAAAGATAATGAAAAATTAAAGGCAAGGAAACTAAGATCTTGCAAAAACCTCCCTGAAAACCAGAGCACACTGGGAACATGTCACGACTGCCTGAAGTCTGTACAAAAAGCTGCCCAAACGGCGAGTGATGAAGTGTAGTGACGCACAGCGCTGCATAAGAAGTACGAAGATCAGTTCATGCAGTGTTTCTAGAGTGCATTGAGGGTACCAAAATTGCACACTGTGCTAACACAAGTGTACTACAACCTGAGAACATGTAGAATAACACATTCATATTATGCTTACTGATGCGGTCATATACACAGGCAATGAACAGTGTCCCTGCAGGAATGCAAGCACAGCTCTACGAATCTGATGTATCTGTAGCTGCCTGCAAGCTATTGCCATCATCCAACCACCGCTGGGAAGCAAGTTAACTCTGTACTAATTCCAACACATGAATACATATTCTAACGAAATTAATTCTGAAATACCATGATCACCCTAAAATTGAAATAAAATCACAACTACCCTAACATCCCCAAGATACTGACACCAATAATTAGTCCAAAAAAAATTAAAATCTACAAAGTTAGGTAAAATTTAAAAAAAATTAATGTGCCCCAAAATTTTGATAAAAATTTTGAAACTAAACTTACAGTTAACAAAAAAACCACTGTAAAATTTAAAAAATTTATAACTTTGTCTAATTGTTGTGTATAAAACTTTTAATTTAATATTTATTTGTGTGAAGAAAATGAAACAGTTTATATCATTTTGTTTTAATTGGTTTCATTCTGAAATCATAGAGCATTCCAATAGTATTCCCCTTAGTTATTAACTGTTTGTTAAAATTATTGCTTTAATAATTTTCATTTTTAAAAATGACTCTTGTTTGAAAGTACTCTGAATGATGATGTGCTGTGTGTTTCAGCAACTGGCGATTATGTTGATAATTCTGCAAGCAATCAACAATTTCCAGGAAGCTATGTTGCCTCTCCTTGTGAAGCAGTATGGCAATAGGGTAAGCCTGCGAGCATTGCTCTCTACTCTTTTTTCTCTATCGCTTAGTAATTTCCTGCAAAAATTGCTGCTGTTTGCTAATTGTTGGGTGATGTGTGTTTCTGTGTGCAAGTATTCACTGTTATTACCTTGAAGTGTGACTGGTGTGTTGGATAAGCCCAAGCTCAATTAATCCAAGGTAATCTGCTACTCTGGGAAATATTTGGCCCATATTAGATTGAAAGTCTTGCAAAAGATCTAATCCAGGAGTGAAAGCATTTGATTGTATTTGCAAAAAAAAAAATGGGCATTAAAAACTAATATAATTAGTCTGTTAAAAAAAACTTTGCAATACCTTTGAGTATCAGCTGTAGAGGAAAAAACAACTGAAATTTACTCATTTGAAAAAATTAATTTATCATTTTGAATGAATGAATCGTGCGAGTACTATAAGGGGGTCGCACAATATTTTAATTGCCTGGCATGTGCCCCATTTGCATTTGTGGTTTGCTTGCGCAGATGTGCCACTAGGGGGCATATGTCTCCATCATTCATAGCTGCGAGACACTGAATAACGTATTACTACTGCTAAAGTAATATGAGATACAGAGCAAAGTTCAGTGAACTTGCAGCATGCTTTGATTGTGCATTTGACCAGCCTTTGCCCAGCTGGATGAGTTTGAAAGAGGCAGCACCATCAGCCTCAAAGAGGCAGGTTGGACGTTGTGGAGCATTGCTCGCCACTTGATCCACTCTGCCTACACTGTGAGTCTGTGTTGGANCAAGAGGCAGGTTGGACGTTGTGGAGCATTGCTCGCCACTTGATCCACTCTGCCTACACTGTGAGTCTGTGTTGGACACAGTGGGAACAGGAGCGTACACACGGCCGCCAACAAGGTTCTGGTCGACCCCAGCGGACCACCAGCAGGGAGGAACGTTTCATAGTGCGACAGGCTGTATGCACTCTAAGAGCATCGCTGCGCACAATCCACAGACATGTCACAGCAGCTGGAAATACCCCTGTGTCCACCAGTACCATATCCAGGTGGCTAGCAGAGCGATATCTGTCCTCACGGGATCCTTTAGGATTGTCTACCATTATGACCTGAACATCATTGAGCACGTGTGACCTTCTGCCAGGAACGGGCAGCATGGCAGCTTGTGGATTGGCAACTAGTGGTTCTCAGTGACAAATCAAGTTTCTTTCCGGGATACAGACCACCACTGAATTCGAGTCTGGGGACGGCCTGGCCAGCACTGTGATCCACGCTTCATTGTAGAGTGGCACACTGCTCCAATGAGAGGTGTCATGGTGTGGGGTGCCATTACCTAAGATTCCTGCACCCCACTGGTGGTGATTGGAGGAACCCTGTTGGTGCAGTGATGCATCCAGGAAATTCTGCAACCATATGCGCTCCCCTTTTTGGTGCAGTTTCACAACCCCATTTTCCAGCAGGATAATAACCAACCTAACATAACACGGGTATCACGGACCTGCCTTCATGATGTTAACATGCCTCCTTCGCCAGCAACGTCCCCAGACCTCTCGCCCATCAATGGTTTGTGTGGTACAATATTTTTATTTCTTCTGTAAACATTCTACCCCCTCCTGTACCTGTACCCACTTATGTGCCCCTGCAATGGCAACTTCTAGATGATCAATTTTTTTTACAAATAAGAAAATTTAATGAAATGCACTATTTACTTAAGTGAACATTTTGACCAAAATATTAAGATTTCACAAAATATTAATACTTAAATCTGTTTATCGTTTTCAAGTTTTTTTCCATACCTATAGAGAAATATGTACTTGTAGTGTAGGAATTGTATCAAGTTGNCTGTTTATCGTTTTCAAGTTTTTTTCCATACCTATAGAGAAATATGTACTTGTAGTGTAGGAATTGTATCAAGTTGTATGTCCTGTGATGGCTCATATAATTTCTACGGAATAAAAAATATAAGTAAATTAATAAATAAACAAAATTCATTTGTGGGAAATGATCCACTAATTGTGGAAGCCAGACATGAATTTCTTAACCTTGGTTCCTCTTATACATAACCTAAATAAAAGATCCAGACAAACATTTCACAGCACAGAAACAATCACATTATAAGCCTTTATTAATTTAGAATCAAAGGGTTCAACAGTTTAGTCAGAATAAAATGCTGTAAAATTTTTATCATGTTTTGGGCTGAAATGTTGCTCACACCCAGTTATTTCCCTCTTAGAGTGCGGCACATGGTGGGTGCAGTTGTATTCTTACCTTAAACTTTCATTTTCTAGCACTGCATNATTTCCCTCTTAGAGTGCGGCACATGGTGGGTGCAGTTGTATTCTTACCTTAAACTTTCATTTTCTAGCACTGCATTATCTTCAAGATTGGACACAGAATTTGTACTCAAAACATCTTCTATTTGTAGTTAGTGTGATGGAATTTGCATCTCTAGGTGTTGCAATTGCATTTTACGATGTTCAGTATGTTACTGGGTTAAAAGTCTCTCTCTGTACATCTTTCACTATGTCTCTCTCTCTCATTCATCAAAATAGTGATGAATAGTTGGACCAGTTTCCACTCAACTTGGTTCATGTATATTCAATTTCATTCATTGTCAAACACATATGAAAAACTTGCAGTGGTGATTGCCACAAAGATTATTAAACTGATACAATTGATTACATAGGTTGTATTTGCCCTTATCTGCTTGATTACCCAAAAAATGGTTTAGCAGTTTCCTAGTCAAAATTATAATTTTCAGCCACTTAAAACATCACTAGCTAAATTGAGTAAGGAATTTGCACTACTTAATTCTCTGTACATTATATTGTGCAGTTGCAGAAGTTTCCCATTGGTGATAAAAATATTTGTAATAAATTATTTATTGACCTCAGCATTTGTTTTATTTCTACATCAAACTGAATTAGGTATCCTCTTTCAAATCTGTTTTAGGCATTTAAAATTATAAGTGCAGTAATACACAGCTATGATTGTGTTTATTATTTGTTTTATAATCGCCACCCCCAAAATTATCATCTTCAAAATAGTGCATTACTGGTAAGGCTATTCCATCTTCTCTTAAAATTTTTGCAAGTCAAGTATTTCACATGATTGCAGAAAGAAATCTGAGAAGAGAGCACTTCATTTGTACTGTGTTTTGGTCCTTTCTCCTGTGTAGNTTCACATGATTGCAGAAAGAAATCTGAGAAGAGAGCACTTCATTTGTACTGTGTTTTGGTCCTTTCTCCTGTGTAGTTTCGTTGGTACCTGCTGTGTGGGAAACCCAGTTTTTATTTGTCAATTTCTAATAACCATTTCCTTGGTGCGAGTAAAGTGCCTATTGCTTATGTTGAGTCGTCCTGTTGCTTGGGGCCTGGTGGTAGGACACNCATTTCCTTGGTGCGAGTAAAGTGCCTATTGCTTATGTTGAGTCGTCCTGTTGCTTGGGGCCTGGTGGTAGGACACGCAGGAGCATGAAACGCTATTTTTCTCAGCGCCAGACCCTGTGCGTGTGTGCACGTAGATATCGGCGCTGGTGTCTCGTGCTGTGCAGCTGTTGCGCTTGCTGGAGCTGGACGCAATCCTGGGCATGCCTGCCGAGCCGGCGTACGACCTCCGCAGGGACAAGCAGACCAAGACGAAGAAGGCCGACGGAGATGTTGCAGGAGGTGCCCTAGCCCACATCAGGCAGCTGGATGAAGACGATCCCCGTATTGCTCAAACCACCATCGAGTTGGAAATGGAGAATTATGAGGTACTTCTGACACTTTCAGGTTTTAGTGTTTGTGATTTTGTTATTCTATGCCTTAAATCACTTGTGCATAATTGTTTGTCATAAAAAGTGATATATANTTTAGTGTTTGTGATTTTGTTATTCTATGCCTTAAATCACTTGTGCATAATTGTTTGTCATAAAAAGTGATATATACAGTATTGTTTTCATTTTAAGCAATATAAATTTTTGGTGTAAGTTCTCCATTCTAAAAATAAGTAAAAAGCGAGCATTATGCTTTTTCGTCTTGAGCATTAATTTCATTGAGCAAGATGCTAACAACTTCAAATTGACAGACTAAATTTAGGCTCCTACGTACCTGGATCTTTTTTCTGTGTTTTGAGACAGAGAAGTATGAGAGCGATAAGGGCGAGACTGCCATGCGCATAANTTTAGTGTTTGTGATTTTGTTATTCTATGCCTTAAATCACTTGTGCATAATTGTTTGTCATAAAAAGTGATATATATAGTATTGTTTTCATTTTAAGCAATATAAATTTTTGGTGTAAGTTCTCCATTCTAAAAATAAGTAAAAAGCGAGCATTATGCTTTTTCGTCTTGAGCATTAATTTCATTGAGCAAGATGCTAACAACTTCAAATTGACAGACTAAATTTAGGCTCCTACGTACCTGGATCTTTTTTCTGTGTTTTGAGACAGAGAAGTATGAGAGCGATAAGGGCGAGACTGCCATGCGCATAAAGTGCGCCATTACTATTACCAACGGGCGTGCAATGTTCTCGCCACATTGCGTGTACCTATGAGACTTTCTGCTGTGACACTATTATTTTATTGGTGGAAAGTCAACAGGAAAGTTCAATGCAGGGTGTTGCGAATTAGCTATTAAGCCATTCATACCTGAAAGTGTCTTAGGGGCGTAGCTCAATAATGACTCATGATTCAGTAGAGCACAGCAGTATAAGATGGAGTTTATTACATATAAGGATTATACAATAACTATTTACGCGTCTATTGATCGGGGGAGCTTAAATTGAATACCAAGATGCTTATTAATTATATTAAGATTAAATACCTCACGCCATTNCTTTCTGCTGTGACACTATTATTTTATTGGTGGAAAGTCAACAGGAAAGTTCAATGCAGGGTGTTGCGAATTAGCTTTTAAGCCATTCATACCTGAAAGTGTCTTAGGGGCGTAGCTCAATAATGACTCATGATTCGGTAGAGCACAGCAGTATAAGATGGAGTTTATTACATATAAGGATTATACAATAACTATTTACGCGACTATTGATCGGGGGAGCTTAAATTGAATACCAAGATGCTTATTAATTATATTAAGATTAAATACCTCACGCCATTGCTGTTACAATCTAATTGGAAAGTCCCCACCTTGTTCATGTTGTCGGAGTCTATTTTTAGGAGACGGTTAACGACGTCGGACACACCCATCTTCCGTGGTCTTCCTTCTGGTCAGATCGACGACAAAAGACGCCGCTTCCAGTGTTATGCTGGCCTATATCGGTTGCGTTGTTTAATATTTTTCGGCCCCATTTACTGGCCGGTGAAGGGGATTTCTGAAACTATCTTTCGCAAGGTGCTGTTTCAATCATGCTCGTGTCCTGGGTTCATGTTTGAAGGTGTGATCAGGCTGGCCGTTCAGCTAAGTCATCATCACATCATAAGAAGGGCCTTTGAGTAGCTTTGTATGTGTCTGGCGCGTATAATTTGAGATACAGCGCTTTGAAAAATCAGTTTTTAGCTAGTTCGGAGTACTCCGAAATGGTGTTTCTAAAGTGCATGAAATTTTTAAAGCACTTAACAGCACCTCGCTGAAATGTGTGTTCCTTTCATAGATAAGCACAATGGATGCACGTTTGATAGTTTCGTGGAAAAATGTGTGTTTCAAACATTCTGCAATGCAGTTAAAGCACCAGGTAGGTGGGAGCCTTAAATGCTTTCATCTCGTGTATTTATTGTTTCATTGCTATAAAGCCCTTAAAGTTCTATGAGACAAAGTGTAATTGTTGCTAAAAAAAAAACATTTAAAAAGTTATTTCATTAAAGATTTGCTGTTAAAATGGTTTTCTTTTAGCAGTGCCCTGCTTAATTTAGATAATTAAAAAAAAAACTCGCATGTGCAGGGTTATGTTAAGAGAGAAGCAAAATGCAAAAATTAAAAAAAACAAAATATTGTATAATTTTTATTGCAAAACAAATAGTTTATGCCACATTTAACCCATTTTTTATAGTTTGGCTCATTTTTTTTATTTTGGTGGAACATAAATGTGTAAACATTATTTCAGTGTGCTCAAGTCAAAATAAGTTTCAAAATCATGAGGACAGTAATAATGGATTTGTCAGTTTTTGGAGCATTAATTTTACCCTGCCAAAGTAGAGTACAAATAACATTTTAGACTGCTTAAAATGAATAGCCTACTGATGAAGTAATTAATTTTTTTTATTATCTTGTCACAAAATAATTAATGGAAAAGCTTAATTACGGTAGCTACCAGTGTGAAGAAAGTAGCAATAGTTTCACAAAAAGTCCAATAAATAAAGCCCATTATTTGTATCTAGTCGTCCAAGGTACTTTTAGACATATTAAAGGCAAAATAAGTATAAATAGCTTAAAGTAACATGCCNAATAGCTTAAAGTAACGTGCCAAAAACATAAATGGCATGTTTAAGTCAGGTGTCAGTTAATACTGGTGATACCTCATCTTACAACAAAAAATCTAGGATCATTATGAAAATATGTCTTACTTTGTTATTTCAACAAACCTAAATAGATAAGTGCTGAAAGACTGAACATGGGTGGAAATTCAAATAGGGAGACTGATTTGATTTGATTGCGATTTCAAGTANTATAAGTGCTGAAAGACTGAACATGGGTGGAAATTCAAATAGGGAGACTGATTTGATTTGATTGCGATTTCAAGTAGTGGTGGTCCCAAATGGTAGATATGGCTGTAGCACACTATAATAAACATTGTTGTATTTCTCTTCAGCCAAGCAGAGCAGAATATGTGAGGTTTAATTGGCGCAACATTATCATCACTATTAATTTGTATGCCAATTTTGTATTTCTTTCTAGGTAGTCTGCCAGATTTGTTTTAATTTTTCCCATTGACATGAGGTTAAACAGAGTGCAGCTCCTGCCCTATTTAAATGCCTGTGCTAACCTATGAATCCATCAGCCTACCACAAAATTCCTGCCATATTACTTGTCTTCTGAAAAAGCAAATTGTATGGTTTTTAGAAAGTAGAGAGTATTTAATGGGGTTTATTTTCATGACATACTTACTCGAATTGAAGTGGCTGTACGACTGTAGTAGTAAAACTTAGAGAGAGTTGGGGCCAGGATTCCAGTAGTAGGATTCAGTATTCGCCTACCGACTCTGTTGTCTTACAGGCGGAGGTGGCGCTCGACAGTCTGGGGCGGCAATGTTATTCACAAAATGAAATTTTCCATTACAAAAATCACTTCAGAAATTAATTATTTTACCCCAAAATCACTTTTTTTACCAAAACATTTCCTTTTAATTGAGTCCTCAAATGAGCAAAGTGGATTGGAGGCTCCTTGGGGTAAGAGCCAAAAAGTCTTCACCGCAGCAAGCGGATTTGAGGCTCCTAGCGGAATGAGCCACTTAATCCTCAGAGCAGTAAAAGCAGATTCAAGGCCCGAGCCAGGTCCAGCGGATCAAGTGAATCAGCGGTTATGGCCCCCTCCCACAACCACCATCTTTCACCATTCTCAGGGGTCGCTGTGGTATAGTGGTCAGACTACTCGTCTCCCACCTAGGCAAACCGTGTTCGATTCTCTGCGGTGGACGCTCCCAGATTTTCACATGTGGGAATCGTGCCAGATGATGCTGCTGGTTTACGGGTTTCCTTTGGTATCTCCTGTTTCCCTTGCTCTCCCATTTCGGCGCTGCCTCATTTCACCCTCATCGGCTTTCAAGACTTCAACGTTAGAGTCACCCAGATCTCTCCACTCCACTGTGCTATCCTCCCACTCCCCAAACCCACTCCTATCTCCTTCTCTCCCTCCACCACAACCCTCCCCCACCCCCTCCAAATCATATCAATCTAGAAAAATTTTAAAAATTCAAAGAATGTATTATGTTACTGGCTTCGACCCTCATGTTGAATGTTAGTGACCTTGGCTCCAGTGACCTAAAACTCAACAAATAAAGAAAAAAANACTGGCTTCGACCCTCATGTTGAATGTTAGTGACCTTGGCTCCAGTGACCTAAAACTCAACAAATAAAGAAAAAAAATAAGCGCTTAAAAAAAATCTAGGAACAAACTACACTAGTCTCTGACTCTCATGTTGGATGGTTGTGACCTTAATCCCAGTAATACCATACTAAAAATGTTTTTAAGAATTCTAAAAAAAATTATAAAACTTGTGAAAATTATTGATGAAAATATTACAATACTACATATTTAAAGCAAGCAAAAAACCATGTTGGATGTGTGTGACCCCTCAGGGTTTGATTCTCGTAAAGATAGCAAAGCACAGTCACCCTCTCGTGGGATGATCAGCAGGGAACTAAACCCCTACCTCTATATTTCATTGGCTAGATAGTCTATATATCTACCACCCTCTGCCCCTAGCCCGAAAGAAAATTACTAGCTATATGTACCAGATACCCTCACTCCTCCCNTATATATCTACCACCCTCTGCCCCTAGCCCGAAAGAAAATTACTAGCTATATGTACCAGATACCCTCACTCCTCCCCCCTTCCTCTACATTTGCACCAACATCACATCTCTCGTTGCTCCTCTTCCCTCGCCATTTGCTCACCATAGCTTGATCCTCTCAACATCCATACTAGCCACCAACCTATCACCGGACAATCCGCCCCCTCACCATTAACTTGCCATAGCCCATCTCCCTCACCAACTATCCACGCCATCGACCAACCACGAATCTCCAAACCCTCACTGTCCAAACCCATCCCCACTACCCACAGATGCACAACCAATTCCTCTTACTCCAGCTAGTTTCCACCAGAGGACGCTGCACCCAAGACTGACTGCATCCAAGACTGGCTGCATCCAAGATTATTGCCACCCAAGAATCACTCGTAGAGAAGTGCAAAGATTTAGTAAAGGTTTGCAAATATTTCGTAAAGGTTTGCACTTATTTCGTAAAGATTTGCAGGTGGGTGNCGGTCACGGTGGGAACCAGTCTGGGTGGAGTTGGTTTTAGGTGGAGTAAATCTTTGGTGGTTTTAGCATTCGTCTTTGGTAGCATCTGTCTTTGGTTAATATGGTCCTTTGGTATGGCCAGCTAGTAATAGTCAGTCTTATAGTATGAGTCAATCTCGAGGTGTGGTGAGGGAGTGTTTGGAGTTGACGAAATAGCCAATGATACATGGTGGTGGGGTGGAAGGGGTCAAACTATAGTTAATAAATGGAGTTGGCAGAATGGATTGGGGTGAACGAAGTGGGGTGCATGGCATAATAGTAGTTGGGAGGGGAGTTTGACTTTAGCGAGTTATCAGAAGAGGTGTGGCAACTGATACATGAGGGTGGAGTGAAACAGACTAATCAGTTTAACTATAGTAGGTAAATGGACTGGTGAAAACTAACTGGAGTGAGAGGAATTGGTTGTGTTCTGNGACTAATCAGTTTAACTATAGTAGGTAAATGGACTGGTGAAAACTAACTGGAGTGAGAGGAATTGGTTGTGTTCTGCGGTAAGAGGGGAGGGGTTGGAGTTTAGTCAGTGAAGGGGAAGGAGAGTTGTGTGGTTGATTGATGGCAAGGGTGTATGATTAGGGGGACGAGCTATGCGGAGTTAATGTTGAGAAGGTAGAGAGTCGGGTGGTTGGTTGGTGACATGTGTGAATGTTGGGGGGTTCAATCTACTAATGGTAAAGGCAATATTTGCTTTGGGGGGGGGAGGGTGTCTACCAATAAATTGACGGTTTAGCCAATGAAATGTATAAATGGGGGGTCCAGATGCCTGCTGATTATTGTACCAGGGAGTGGTAGTGCTGTGCCATCTTTACGGAATCAAACACTCAGGGTTAGACACATCCAACTTTGTTTTTTGCGTCTGGTATGTAGTATTTTCCTCTTATATTTAAAAAAAAAAAATTTTGTTTTTTTTTTTTTTTTTTCTTTTTATATTTTTTTTTTAGATTTTTAAAGTTGTTAATATAATTAAAATATCCGGCAACCAACATTGTAGTCAAAGCTAGAAATGTAATTTTTTACTATAATTCTACAAATTTTGTCATTTTTAAGGTTTTTTTTTTTTGTGTGTGTTTGTTTAATATTACTGGTGTCAGTGTCAAGGTTACCCTCATCCAACATGGTGGTCGGGGTCAGTAATAAAATTTGTTTCTGGATTTTTTAAATTTTTTACAATCTTTTTCTTAATTGGTTGAGTTAAAGCCATTTGGGTCAAAGTCACCTACATCTAACGTGTGTGTCAGGGCCAGTAACGTAACATGTTCTTCAATTTTATTTTATTTTTCTATTTTTTTACTTTTCTTAACTTTTTTATGATTGGGAGGGTGTAGGATGCTACGAGGGAGTAGGTGCGAAAGGGTGGTGCAGGATGGTGGTTAGGGCAAGGACTGCTGATCTGCTGGACGTGGCTCAAAGCCTCGAATCCACTTTTACTGCTCTGATGAATAAGTGGCCTATTCCGTTAAGAGCCTTCAATCTGCTTGCTACTCCGAGGAATTTTATACTCTTGCACCGCGGAGCCTCAAATCCTCTTTGCTCATTTCAGGACTCAATCTAAAAGTTTTTTTATTTTTTATTTTTTAACCAGGCCATCAAACGTGACCTCTGCCTGTGATGTCAACAGAATTAATAAGCAAATCTTGATTCCTACTCTTGGAATCCTGGAGCCCAGCTCTTTCTCAATTATAATACTGACTGTCTCTTTTAATAATACAGTAATTTTTTTTAGAATGATGTATATTTTGACTGATATAAATATTACACTTTGCAATATTTCAGTTTTGTAGAGCATCAAATTAATAATTCCAGCATGTTAAAGAAAGAAAGGTCTATCTGTACAGACACTTTAAGGCGTGGTTCTCCTCTTTATTGCTATCAAGANCGGAATCAAACACTCAGGGTTAGACACATCCAACTTTGTTTTTTGCGTCTGGTATGTAGTATTTTCCTCTTATATTAAAAAAAAAAATTTTGTTTTTTTTTTTCTTTTTATAATTTTTTTTTAGATTTTTAAAGTTGTTAATATAATTAAAATATCCGACAACCAACATTGTAGTCAAAGCTAGAAATGTAATTTTTTACTATAATTCTAAAAATTTTGTCATTTTTAAGGTTTTTTTTTTTTGTGTGTGTTTGTTTAATATTACTGGTGTCAGTGTCAAGGTTACCCTCATCCAACATGGTGGTCGGGGTCAGTAATAAAATTTTTTTCTGGATTTTTTAAATTTTTTACAATCTTTTTCTTAATTGGTTGAGTTAAAGCCATTTGGGTCAAAGTCACCTACATCTAACGTGTGTGTCAGGGCCAGTAACGTAACATGTTCTTCAATTTTATTTTATTTTTCTATTTTTTTACTTTTCTTGACTTTTTTATGATTGGGAGGGTGTAGGATGCTACGAGGGAGTAGGTGCGAAAGGGTGGTGCAGGATGGTGGTTAGGGCAAGGACTGCTGATCTGCTGGACGTGGCTCAAAGCCTCGAATCCACTTTTACTGCTCTGATGAATAAGTGGCCTATTCCGTTAAGAGCCTTCAATCTGCTTGCTACTCCGAGGAATTTTATACTCTTGCACCGCGGAGCCTCAAATCCTCTTTGCTCATTTCAGGACTCAATCTAAAAGTTTTTTTATTTTTTTACCAGGCCACCAAACGTGACCTCTGCCTGTGATGTCAACAGAATAAATAAGCAAATCTTGATTCCTACTCTTGGAATCCTGGAGCCCAGCTCTTTCTCAATTATAATACTGACTGTCTCTTTTAATAATACAGTAATATTTTTTAGAATGATGTATATTTTGACTGATATAAATATTACACTTTGCAATATTTCAGTTTCGTAGAGCATCAAATTAATAATTACAGCATGTTAAAGAAAGAAAGGTCTATCTGTACAGACACTTTAAGGCGTGGTTCTCCTCTTTATTGCTATCAAGAANCAGCATGTTAAAGAAAGAAAGGTCTATCTGTACAGACACTTTAAGGCGTGGTTCTCCTCTTTATTGCTATCAAGAACCAACAACTTTTTAATTTGTTGCATTTCACTGGTTTCCTTGTGCTTAATGTATCATTGGCCCAAATAAAAAGCCAAGCATACTTTCTTAACCTGTATGCAATCAAACATCCCTTTAATAAATGTAGAATGCTACATAGTGTTTTCTTTTTTGTTTCACAGGGCACATACGATGATTATTTGGAGATGTTCATACAGTTTGGATACGTGTTCTTGTTTTCTTCTGTGTATCCAATGGCAGCATTTTGGGCAGTTTTCAACAATGTTTTGGAGATCCGAGCAGATGCCTTCAAGTTGTGTCGGCTCTACCAGAGGCCCTCAGCAAGAAGGGTTAAGGACACTGGAGCATGGCAGGTGACGTGAACATGCTTTCTGATCCTAAATATTTGTCGTCACATGGTGTGCATGGATACAGTGAAATCCGGTTAAGAAGTTCCCATTTGAAAAGCTTTCCTGCTTAATAAACTTACATTCAGTCATCTCTAGTTCCTAAGATCCCTGGAATAGTGACCCTCTCGAAATAGACCCTTTTTTGGGGAACCAAGAAACAAATTTAACTGGAAAGGTTTTTCCAATAACAACCCCTTTGAAATAACGCCCCTTTTCCTGGGAATCACGGAAGGTCTTAGAGATGAGAGTTTACTGTAATTAGGAATCCGGTCTACAAATACCACAATATTTTTACTGTCTTAAGTTGTGTTTCTGTCTAACAAGCCTAAATTTATCTGTCCCTTCACAAACTTCTTAAGAGAGTTTTAATGTATTATTTACTGAAGCACATAACTGTAAATCTTTATTTTTGAGTCATAATTTTTTTATGGTTGAGATACATCAAAAGTGCCATGCTATGCTAGAATATTATCTATAATTATGCAGAAAGTAAAACGTTGCAGCATCTGGTGGCTGTATTCAAATATAAAATACTCTATTGTGGGTGCGGGGGGGGGGNGGGGGGGGGGTGACTTTTCATTTACACAAATACTTGTAAATAATCATTCACTTGTTTGGAGGGTTTTATACGTTTCAAAGAATTTATCAGTGACATTACTGTTAAAAAAAGGCATTTAAGAACACTTTGTTTAAAAATAATGCCTGTAATTCCATAATTCATTCACAAAATAAGCATCAGCAGCTGCTTTGCCAGTACCTGGTGATGTACTATTTATAACAGCTGTGTAGCAGGTACAGTGTACTATTTTTAGTGCTGCACACTTGATTTATTGCTGAAACTTCATTTTTTTAAAATCTTTTTTGCAATTATATTTGTTTAAGGATTGGAGAGCAGGCAGAATTGTGCAGCGTAAATGTTGAGTGGTTTTTAAGTGGGACATAAAATATAAATAGCTATAATAGCATTTTAAAAGCCAATTTGTTATGTATAGCATTGTGCACATAGTTTAATTAAATTGTGCACACAAAAACATTTCCTCCCACTTATGAATTAATGTTTTCTTACAACAATCAAAATTGAAAAAAAATTAATGGCTTTGCGTACTGCTTTTTTATTCTGTTAAGAGTGAGTTAGCTTACGAAATTGCAAACATGTTAACCTCATAATTGTTTTGTGTCTCCTCTTTCTCATCTACATTTTCCCTTATCCTTGCCAAGGGTTTGTGTCAGGCTATGTTAATTAGCTAGTTCTGTGGTAGATAATCAGTCTTTTGTAGCATCAGACATCTATCTTTATAACATTAACAGGTTGAGAGAAAGCAGTGATTCTTAATACATGGTACGCAATTGGATGAAAGCATTATAATTCATGTGCAGTGTTATAGAAAATGAATTTAC
Source organism: Clitarchus hookeri (assembly GCA_002778355.1). Classification (NCBI taxonomy): domain Eukaryota; kingdom Metazoa; phylum Arthropoda; class Insecta; order Phasmatodea; family Phasmatidae; genus Clitarchus; species Clitarchus hookeri. The sequence goes on along the minus strand of NQII01000799.1, from coordinate 569,278 downwards.
TTAAATATCTCTATTTTTTTTTCATTTACTAATGTGTTCTAATGATACATTCTTGTACAAATGTGGAAATAAAAGATAATTTTAAAAACTTAATTACACACACAAAAAAGACCGTTCTGAATTTTAATAATTACGTGCTTACGACTACTTCAATTTGTATTCACATATCACCATAAAAAAAATTCCGCATGTGTTGTGCAGAAGAGGTGCTATAAAGTGCACCTGTGGCTTGTTGAACAGAGAGCGTTCGAGGCGCTGGGAGCACTGTCGATCGTTACAAACTGCGGCCTGCTGTGCATGTCACCACAGCTGAGGGGGGTCGCGCCTAACGTGTCGCAAGTGGAGTGGGTGCTGCTGTTTGTGTGCCTGGAGCACATCCTGCTGGCGGTCAGACACATCCTCCACGAGGTCATACCCGACAGCCCAGAGTGGGTCAGGATACAGCTGGCCAAGCTCAACTACCAGTCCAAGCAGGCCCTCAAACATGAGGTAGAGTCTCTTTGTGGTTTCTTCACGCTTTTTCAATCAAACCTTTGAAAAATCACCCCATGTAGGAGGTGTTATTTGTTTCCTAAATATTTTGTGTAATACAAGCATTTAATTTTTCTGTTAACATAAACAAATCTTATTTTTGGTTCAATTTACCTTTTACTTATATTTTATCTATAAATTATAACATTTTTGGTTCAATTTACCTTTTACTTATATTTTTTATATTTTATCTATAAAATATAACATATCATTTATAAATTAATATGAACCGAAACAGAGAGAAGATAGGCGTGTTTGTTAATGCCTGGCAAGAAATATTATTTATGAAAAGTATTTTATAACTGTGTGTGCACAAATACAGTGCATTGTTCCTTTGGTGTAACTTTCTAGATTTCGTTGAGCTTAGTTTGCACGAGGTAGAGAAATAGCCTGAAAGTATAACTTTAGCAGGGCTACAGAAAAGTTGGAAGCAACACTGAATAAACTATAAGCAGCTGGTTTTCAGGAGCCATAGGCTTCCAGAGTGTGAAACAGCATGCTATCAAATTATTTTGTAAAAATTTAATTAAACTAATTTTAACGACTATNTAGGCTTCCAGAGTGTGAAACAGCATGCTATCAAATTATTTTGTAAAAATTTAATTAAACTAATTTTAACGACTATTGGCTATTTTAACAATATGAAAGTAAAATAAATAAAGCTACTGAAGCAGCAGTATTATGAACATCAATATTTCACATTTCTCCAGGTATAGGGGTGAAACCCCGAGCCACTTAATTATTCATTGAATCAAGAGTTTACGTAACTATTGCTACATGAAGACAGAATAGTTTATGGAGGGTCCTTACNCTTAATTATTCATTGAATCAAGAGTTTACGTAACTATTGCTACATGAAGACAGAATAGTTTATGGAGGGTCCTTACATACCTTAGGAAGGGGCACCATCTTGGTGGTGTTCTGAAATCCTTGCTTTTGTAATCGCTAATGATTGTTCTTATCATTACTTTTCATTGAGGCCCTGCCTTTGTAGTGAGTAAGATTACAGATGACTAGCATGAACGAATGATATTCGGCCAGTATTCAACAGCAGGTGTTGAAGCAAAGTGAAGATGGAGCAGAAGTGGAGCGTAGTTAGCAGGGAAATAAAGATTACTCAAATAAATCCATGCATCANAGCAAAGTGAAGATGGAGCAGAAGTGGAGCGTAGTTAGCAGGGAAATAAAGATTACTCAAATAAATCCATGCATCAACATCATCTGTCATGTTTCCATCATGCAAAAATCCAGGTTACACCCAGTTGCCATGGTGGGAAGCAAGCAGTCAGATCACACCACCACCACCATCACTGCCTCTACTTAGGAATTCCTGTACATTTTGTGCTTTAGTGCATTGTAATTTTTCTTTTCTTTTAGCAGGTAATCACAATTTTATTCACTGTTCAAATAAAACAAAAAAATTTCACACATTTTGACAAAAAAANTTCTTTTAGCAGGTAATCACAATTTTATTCACTGTTCAAATAAAACAAAAAAATTTCACACATTTTGACAAAAAAATCAAAATGATACATTTGGGTAGCATACACTACAATTCAGAAGTCGTACACGAATACCCAAAGTTCAGGNCAAAAAAATCAAAATGATACATTTGGGTAGCATACACTACAATTCAGAAGTCGTACACGAATACCCAAAGTTCAGGTTGTAAAAGTCTCGTAATTTCCTTATGAAAGCAACATATGAAGAAGCCAGTTAACTGGAGGTGATGAATTAGATGTTCTCATATTAGCAGTTGATCTCAGGGTGGGGCTGCTCACCCAGGTCTCTTAAGTCCCAAGCACGTTGCATTTAATGAATTTGAGTGTTAACAACTCTCCAATATACTGGTGCATAGGTGGTAGTTAAAATAGCATATTCAGTCCATTTGATTCACTACCCCAAAACGTTGTAATGCAATAGTAATTAAAATAATTCACACACATGTGCATGTACAGTAATTTATTTGGTATATTGGCTGGTGAATATGCGAGATGGTTACACTGATGATGCAGTGCGGGATACTTATGTGGGAATGCTGTTTGGGTCCATCACTCTCCTAAGTTATGTCAGGAAACATCTCGCAAATTACAAATAATTATTACAGAGGAAACCGGTGGGTGTGGGTTGACACTGGCAGGGTGCGCACTAGAGGGATGAAGTGTAACAAAGTGCTCCAGTAAGCTAAAGTAAAATGATACTACATGGCTGTGAACAAAAGTTGAAAACTTTGAGTCATGACATGTGCTACTACCCCTACCTTAACGAATGCTAGATTAAATTTAGAAACTAATAAACTTTTTAGTCCTCCATTTTATATAATAGTGAAAAATGAAGAAATATAGATTTTACTTTATATCTCTGGAACTATTTACCATTATAAACCAAATTTGGTAGTTTTACAGTGCAGGATGTAAGCATTAAATTTATAAGGTNCTCTGGAACTATTTACCATTATAAACCAAATTTGGTAGTTTTACAGTGCAGGATGTAAGCATTAAATTTATAAGGTGATAATTTTATTCAGCCCCTATTTTAAAAGATAGTGCAAAATGAAAAATAAAGTTTTTTTTTTTTATTATATCTTGGTAACTACACACCTATTCCTGCCAGATTTGATACATAAGTAATTCTATTCTAGGTCATGTTCATGTATACAATTGAAATCATTAAGACACTTCATTTCAAAATTGCGGCAATATACATTTTTTAGGTTAATTTGCTATATCTGCCATATTTTTTGACCAATTTGAACAAAACGTTTTATGCNCGGCAATATACATTTTTTAGGTTAATTTGCTATATCTGCCATATTTTTTGACCAATTTGAACAAAACGTTTTATGCTGAAAGTATCGTATACAAGCATTAAATGTGTCAATACATAAAATCTCTTGTATGCCATTTTGTAAGACAGCGACACGTGAAAAATTAAGTTTTAATGTCATATCTTGGGAAACAATTAACCTTTTCCTACAGAATTTTGGCACTCAAAGTAATACTATGGTAGGTAATGTAAATTAAAATGTTTTAGTGGGTCAGACTTTTATTTTCAACATGGTGGCCATATAATAATTTTAGACTACTATGCTACATCTACAAAACCATGTAACAAATTTCAACTTAATTTTGTATGCTGGCAGTATTTATGCAGGTATCAAATAAGCCAATATATAAACTAAATTGTCTGCCTTTATGGAAGATAGTGAAACATGAAAAATTAAGTTTTGTATCCTATCTCAGGGAACATTTAACAAATTCCCACCAAACACAGGCAACATATACTTTTGTAGTCCATCTAAATTTATACGAGCTAAGGAGATAGTAACATATTTTCAAAGTAACAGCTACGCAAATATTTTATGTTAGTATGCCATATGTACCAAACAATTTCAACCAACTTTAATATATAGCAATATCTATAAAAAACATTGAATATGCCAATACATAACCATTTTGTTCTCCAGTAATGACGATAGCACCGCATCAGAAAATAGAACTTGTGTCATATGTTCAGGACCAACCAACCAATTCCCAATGAATTTGCACAGAAGTAGTGCTACAGTAGGCCATGTTTCAAGTGTGTGTGGCTATATTTACAGTAGGGCTGCCATATAAATAATTTAGATTAGTTTGTCATTTCTATTAAACTAAGTAATCTAGCTTTGTATGCTGAGAGTATCCATTAGAAGCACCAAATGTGTTTATAAATATCATCTTTCGCTACCTGTTTGTAAGATAGTGCCAGATGTTACAATGCTACATTTATGCCATATCTCGGGTTTGCAGTCTAACATACCATACGACTCATGCTGGTTTTGCAAATACTCATTTTGACTAATGGTGATACAGCTACTGNTTTGCAGTCTAACATACCATACGACTCATGCTGGTTTTGCAAATACTCATTTTGACTAATGGTGATACAGCTACTGCTTAAATACTGCTTCACATATACCAAGAAATTTTTTACCCAACCCATCTCTTTCATTTTAAAGTCTTACACAGAATTCTTCTAGGTTAAGTATCTCCTTTTCACAGTTCCAAAGATACAATATGTCATTGACATACGCTAACAAGAATGTTTTGTTGTTGACTTTAAACTTGGATGACATACAAGCATCTTTGTCAGAATGACAAAACCTTAAGGATGACATAACATTGTCAAACATAGAATTCCAATATTTTGGTGATATTTTAAGACCATAAATTGACTTATTTAATTTACAAACAGGATACTCTGAATTTACTACCTCAGGGAATTTCAAATGAAGTTCATAAATTTAACTGTTTAGGAATGCACTACACACATCCATTTTTTGCACAGGTAAATTTAATTTAGTGGCTACAGTCGTAAAAACTCTCGTTTTAAGTTTTGCCACAGGACATACAAGTCATAGATGTCATCACAGTCTTGCTCAAAGACCTTTGCCACAAGTCTAGCCTTGTATTTAGTTACACCAGTTTGTCTTTTTCTTCTTAAACACCCACTTTGAACTAACTACTTCTTTTCCTTCCAGCACTTGTGATACAACTGTCCAAGTATTGTTCTCATTTAACTGCTGAAGCACAGACTATATTGCATCCTTCCAGTCTTTCGTAATTCTTGAGTTCCTGTTCAGTAGTTGTGAGCTCTGGCCTAAGTCATACACAGAGCACCATGCTGGTTTTTTACTCTCTGCCCACTTGCTGTTTTAGGTAATTGATCTTTCGTGGTTCCTTCTCTTGCTATTCCACTTTGTTTCTCCTTTCCATGATCTCTGTCACTTCTTCCTCAAATCCTCTAAAGGATGCCACCCTTCACTTTGCATTTCCTCAGTTTCCTCATTCATATGGGGGTTTTCTTGTATTACTCTGTCTTCTGGGGTCAGTTCACTTCAACCCTTTTTTATTCAGTTTCTGTCATCTGTCTATGTTCTTTCAGTTTCACAAACACCAAACCTCTTCTAGTATCAAATTTGTCCCACCTTCAAAGTAGATTCTGTATCCTTTTGAGTCTTCATATCCAACAAACACACTTTTTTCTCTTTTTGAATCCCACTTCAGTCCTTTTTTCCTTAGGTATGTGGACAAACACTTCTGTTCAAATCACATTTGTCAGGTTAGTTAAGTCAAAATTTTTTCTTTTCCCAAACTTGGTATGGTGTCTTATTATTTTCTCAACTTTTTTAAGTTTTATTTAGTACATACAAAGCTGTATTTACCGCTTCTGCCCACAACTCCTGCCAAGCCCTTTTCCACTGAGCATGGACCTTGCAGCCTCCACTAAGGTGCAAATGTGCCGTTCCGCTTTCCCATTTTGCTCTGGTGTGTAAGGTACTGTTGTCTGATGGTGAATCCCATGGCTCTCCAGAAACACTTTTACATCCTGATTGACAAATTCTCGACCATTATCACTCCGAAGCACTTTCATGGGCAGACCTGTAGCTCGCCCAGAAAATGTTATGTAGTGTTTCAATTTCTGAGTTACCTCAGATTTGTTTTTGAGAAAGTAGACTTGCCGGTAGTTCAACTAGTCATCTTTCAGTACCATAAAGTGCTTAGATGCACCCACAGACTCCACTTCCATCGGCCCACATAGATCCGCATGTACCAGTTGCAATGGAGCATTAGTGGTTTGTTTACTTTCATCGAATGGCAATCTCTTCATTTTTTGATATTGTTTTTATTTAAAACACTTCTTATGGTCCAAATTTTGGTGACACAGGCTTTCATGCCACTCTCCTAAGGAACGTACTACTGCTAAACTGTAGTGCTCCATGATGAAGTCCAGGATATATAGGTTACCCTCCTTATTTGCTACAACACAAACTTTGTTTTCTTTATACACATAACAGTGACCTGCAGACATATTAACAACATGACCCTTTTCAATAGCACTTGACATTGAAAATAAGTTTAATTTCAAATCAGGTGCAAACAATACATTTTTAACGTACTGTGCATGTAGTTTTGTACATTATAGGCTTTTATATTTACTTGTCAGACTCCTAGCACCTGGAGACTACGTCCATCACCTACGACAACACGTACGTTTGATAGCGGTGTAAAGTTCGTAAACAAGCCACGTTCATTAGTAATATGTTCACTCGCGGCACTATCCATTATCCAGGAAGTGGATTGTTTATGATCAACACAAATTTACATTAAGTGAGACACTTCCGGATGCAACAAATGCATTTTCATGTTTTTTTCTTTGTTTGCACTTAAACTTCAAATGTCCACTCTTACCACATCTGAAGCATTTTTGCAGATCTTTATCATCTCTGCACTGATTCACATGTCCAGAACATTGCTACGTGAATCGCTTTATTACCCTTGTTATCTTTATTTCGGAGGTTTTATTCGTGACCCTGTCATCAAAGCCACATCTTTGTCCTTGAATTTTGACTTTAACTTCTCTTCCTCTACTAGAAGTTGTGCAATCAGGTTATAGAGATTTTTTTTGCTAGGTACGACCGATTCCAATGCTGTCACAAAGTGACTATATTTATCTGGCACAGACATCAATATTTTTGCGATAGTAAATTTTTCAGAAACTTTTTCCCACTCCTGCCTGTTTAAGCAAGTGATACATTTCCTGAATATTTGATATGTAGACATGTCAGAACCCTCCTCATATCTGAACTGGAAGAAGCACTGCTGGAGCAAGTGTGCACTAGTACTTGATTGCTTCTCATATACACTAAGTAGCTTTTTCCACATCTCAGTTGTAGTGGTGCAGGTCAGGATGTGCATCTTTGCAGCTTCACTCAGCCATATAACAATGAGACTTTGTGCTTTTGCATCCTTTTTTGCCACTCACCTTGTTTTGTTTCTGTTTTAATTTAATTTCCATCCAGAATGAAAAAAAGATTCATCCCTCGTAGCAACGCAGATACCTGGAACTTCCAGAAGTTCCAGTTCCTCTAACCCTCTTACTTGATCACTCTCACTGTACTTAGCCCTAGTTGCTACATATGTCCCTGGAGTCAACAAACCTCGCCGATAAGAAATCGTACAACACCCCGGTACCGCCACACTACAGATGCTTCCCATGCTGCCGTTGACCTCTCGACATTTTCGCGGTTACCAAACAATGTAAAAACATAGTCACCCACCGCGACGTTCACTTGCGACACCGATATAAGCTTACTGGGCCCATGACCTGATATTGAGCTTGAACGAAATACACAGTGGGATGAGTTTTACTAGATGTTTATTTACATCACAAATTGTTACATCTGCGTTCCTCCAATTTAACAACACACTCTCTTTCTACTTCAGTGTTACCAATACAACAACTGTACAGAAGCACAGAAAACAAACTATTGTATTGCCGATAACAATAAAAAACAAAATATTTTGTTCCGTATCTCAGAACCAGTCAACCTATTTCCACCGAATTCTGCTCGCATGTAGTACTATGTTAGACCATGTAAACTTAACATGATTTAAGTCATTCACACACTTATTTTCAAAATGATGTCCCTATAAATATTTGAAGTTGGATAAACCCAGTCTACAGAAACTTTAGACCAATGACAACCGAAATTGATGCTCTGAATCCTCCCTCCGTAATGTAGTAGGTTGCACGCCAACTTATGGTACAAGGTATTCTGTGTTAGTCCCGTGTAAGTCATTTGTGTATTTGTAATTGTCATATTAGTATTGCATTTGTTTCTGGTTGAATCTTTAATGATATTGCTATCAACGGGACGTCAAGACCCACTTACCATTTAACCTTTTAAGAAACTCCATCAAAATCTTTTGAATCCATTAGAGGAAAGTAGGCTCATAGTTATATTGATAACTTCTGGTTTTTCTTAGTTTATCATAATTTATATTGCAAACATAAAATCAACTATAATGGAGTTTCTACATAAATGACTTGTTTTGCAAACTGTAATTTATATGGTTACTTTCCCCAAAAGTAAAAATATGGTTCCTTACCTTAACAATTAATGCTATTTACCACAATTCTGCAATTTCTTTAGTTAATGAAAATATATTTATTGCATAATTTAGCACTGCTAGTTCTTATTTCTGAAAAACAAAAATTTTTGATTTAAATGACAGTGATAAAATAAAATTTTTTTTGGGCCATGAATTACGGATTGTGTAGGAGGTAGAGTTTTTCTTATCATTATTATGTAAGTTATCCATTTCTAATTCTTCACTTATCTGTGAACAATTTGCTTATGACACTAAACAATGAAACAAAGTTTACAGGTTATGAAATTAATATTCATATATTTCAGTGGAACAGTATATAGACTGTAAAAAAATGTTTTCACTCCCAAGAAATGTCACTGTTAATTCTTGTTTCAAACAATAAGTAAATTTAGTTTCCATATTTTAAATATTCTCTATTGTTGGTACTTTACAAGTTTTAACTGGTAGGGCCTACGCCATTATGGTTCTAATGAAAATTGCAAATTATCCTGTTTCAGAGAATGGTACTCCGCAGAAAAATTTTTCACAGGAGATCTAAGACTGTGCATGGATCTCACAAGAACTCGACGAGATGATCTGAAAACACTTAGTGTTGAGTTGATACCTTCAGCACTGCCAAAGAATCTAACTTATACTCGAACACGATGTATATTGCTCAGGGCTTCACTCCACTGAATTGTTGAATCTTAAATCAAAATAACTTTGCGAGTGTTTCTTTTGTGTGTGCAGGGAATATGTGTATATAAATAATTTATAAGCAAAATGGATTTGCTCAGTTTGACAGTTGTTACCATCTGAACTACAATTTTTGTATTTCAACTATTTTTGTCAAGTTTTTCTACATTGTGGTGTTCTATTTGCAGTGCAAATAAACTGTTTGATTGTTGTTTTATTTATATTATTCAATTTGTTTACTACTAAAATATTTATGCAATTTAACTTTTTTACAGAATGTCAGGATAAAATTTCCCAGTTATTCTTGGGTTTTCTAGTGGAAAAAAAGATATTGGTGGTCTGCCTTAAATAATTTTTTTTTTTTTTAATTGCACAAAAGTAATTTTTTGTACGTAAAACTTTGTAGAACATAATGTTTCAAGAATATAGTATAGAAGGGCATAATTACAGTAAAACTCTTAATATGTTTTTGAAGGGACTGAAAATAATTATGCTTATTAACCAGGAAAGCTTATTTAAATGGTTAAATCATACATGTGTGTGTATAGACAAGGTATAAAATTACTGATCATATTAAGCAGGAAACTACTTAAATGGGGAACATCTTAAGAAGGTTTAACTGTATTTTCTGTAATTGTAAAAGTGTTGTAACATTTCAGTTTTAAATCACAAGACAATTAACATGTTGGGCCCATTTTTTAACATTTCAGTTAAATCAGTAGTTCGAAATTGTCAGCTTGTAAATTTTTTATTTTCTCATTCTTCTTTAAAAACAATTTTACAAATTACTTTTTCATTTCTTTTCAAATCAATTAAATCATTATAAATCAATCTTCTTTATCAATAATTTCACATTAAAATATATTTCAGCAATTACAATTACTAATTAAATAATTTAAAACTTGTTAGTATTATATTCATTACCATCCTTGGCCGAGGTGGTATTAATTCTACTAGAAAAAAATTATGTTCGATTTTACGTCTGCCTTACTTATGTTGTCATATGTCCTCTAATTGTCTGTCACCTGACCACACCACGTCTCTCCGCTAATCAGCAATGGCGAGATAACTAGCAAATTTTTTTCATGCATTTGTTTAATAAACAAGGAATTCTTTGTACTCTCTAGGGAATAAATGAATAAAAATAAACAAATTAATACTGAATAACGTCTAGAAACAAATGAAATATACTTGAGTGCGTGTTTGTGTGTGTGACGCGTAGAGATCTGGGCAGTTTTTTAACATTGAGGTCTTGAGAGCCGATGGAGGTNGAAATCGTACAACACCCCGGTACCGCCACACTACAGATGCTTCCCATGCTGCCGTTGACCTCTCGACATTTTCGCGGTTACCAAACAATGTAAAAACATAGTCACCCACCGCGACGTTCACTTGCGACACCGATATAAGCTTACTGGGCCCATGACCTGATATTGAGCTTGAACGAAATACACAGTGGGATGAGTTTTACTAGATGNTGATATAAGCTTACTGGGCCCATGACCTGATATTGAGCTTGAACGAAATACACAGTGGGATGAGTTTTACTAGATGTTTATTTACATCACAAATTGTTACATCTGCGTTCCTCCAATTTAACAACACACTCTCTTTCTACTTCAGTGTTACCAATACAACAACTGTACAGAAGCACAGAAAACAAACTATTGTATTGCCGATAACAATAAAAAACAAAANAGTGTTACCAATACAACAACTGTACAGAAGCACAGAAAACAAACTATTGTATTGCCGATAACAATAAAAAACAAAAGATTTTGTTCCGTATCTCGGAACCAGTCAACCTATTTCCACCGAATTCTGCTCGCATGTAGTGCTATGTTAGACCATGTAAAATTAACATGATTTAAGTCATTCACACACTTATTTTCAAAATGATGTCCCTATAAATATTTGAAGTAGGATAAACCCAGTCTACAGAAACTTTAGACCAATTACAACAGAAATTGATGCTCTGAATCCTCCCTCCGTAATATAGTAGGTTGCACGCCAGCTTATGGTAAAGGTATTCTGTGTTAGTCCCATGTAAGTCATTTGTGTATTTGTAATTGTCATATTAGTATTGCATTTGTTTCTGGTTGAATCTTTAATGATATTCCTATCAACGGGACGTCAAGACCCACTTACCATTTAACCTTTTAAGAAACTCCATCAAAATCTTTTGAATCCATTAGAGGAAAGTAGGCTCATAGTTATATTGATAACTTCTGGTTTTTCTTAGTTCATCATAGTTTATATTGCAAACATAAAATCAACTATAATGGAGTTTCTACATAAACGACTTGTTTTGCAAACTGTAATTTATATGGGTACTTTTCCCAAAAGTAAAAATATGGTTCCTTACCTTAACAATTAATGCTATTTACCACAATTCTGCAATTTATTTAGTTAATGAAAATATATTTATTGCATAATTTAGCACTGCTAGTTCTTATTTCTGAAAAACAAAAATTTTTGATTTAAATGACAGTGATAAAATAAAATTGTTTTTGGAGCATTAATTACTACGGATTGTGTAGGAGGTAGAGTTTTTCTTATCATTATGTAAGTTATCCATTTCTGATTCTTCACTTATCTGTGAACAATTTGCTTATGACACTAAACAATGAAACAAAGTTTACAGGTTATGAAATTAATATTCATATATTTCAGTGGAACAGTATATAGACTGTAAAAAAATGTTTTCACTCCCAAGAAATTTCACTGTTAATTCTTGTTTCAAACAATAAGTAAATTTAGTTTCCATATTTTAAATATTCTCTATTGTTGGTACTTNGTCACTGTTAATTCTTGTTTCAAACAATAAGTAAATTTAGTTTCCATATTTTAAATATTCTCTATTGTTGGTACTTTACAAGTTTTAACTGGTAGGGCCTACGCCATTATGGTTCTAATGAAAATTGCAAATTATCCTGTTTCAGAGAATGGTACTCCGCAGAAAAATTTTTCACAGGAGATCTAAGACTGTGCATGGATCTCACAAGAACTCGACGAGATGATCTGAAAACACTTAGTGTTGAGTTGATACCTTCAGCACTGCCAAAGAATCTAACTTATACTCGAACACGATGTATATTGCTCAGGGCTTCACTCCACTGAATTGTTGAATCTTAAATCAAAATAACTTTGCGAGTGTTTCTTTTGTGTGTGCAGGGAATATGTGTATATAAATAATTTATAAGCAAAATGGATTTGCTCAGTTTGACAGTTGTTACCATCTGAACTACAATTTTTGTATTTCAACTATTTTTGTCAAGTTTTTCTACATTGTGGTGTTCTATTTGCAGTGCAAATAAACTGTTTGATTGTTGTTTTATTTATATTATTCAATTTGTTTACTACTAAAATATTTATGCAATTTAACTTTTTTACAGAATGTCAGGATAAAATTTCCCAGTTATTCTTGGGTTTTCTAGTGGAAAAAAAGATATTGGTGGTCTGCCTTAAATAATTTTTTTTTTTTTTNTTTCCCAGTTATTCTTGGGTTTTCTAGTGGAAAAAAAGATATTGGTGGTCTGCCTTAAATAATTTTTTTTTTTTTTAATTGCACAAAAGTAATTTTTTGTACGCAAAACTTTGTAGGACATAATGTTTCAAGCATATAGTATAGAAGGGCATAATTACAGTAAAACTCTGTTAATATGTTTTTGAAGGGACTGAAAATAATTATGCTTATTAACCAGGAAAGCTTATTTAAATGGTTAAATTATACATGTGTGTATAGACAAGGTATAAAATTACTGATCATATTAAGCAGGAAACTACTTAAATGGGGAACTTCTTAAGAAGGTTTAACTGTATTTTCTGTAATTGTAAAAGTGTTGTAACATTTCAGTTTTAAATCACAAGACAATTAACATGTTGGGCCCATTTTTTAACATTTCAGTTAAATCAGTAGTTCAAAATTGTCAGCTTGTAAATTTTTTTTCTGTCTCCTTTAAAACAATTTTACAAATTACTTTTTCATTTATTTTCAAATCAATTAAATCATTATAAATCAATCTTCTTTATCAATAATTTCACATTAAAATATATTTCAGCAATTACAATTACTAATTAAATAATTTAAAACTTGTTAGTATTATATTCATGACCATCCTTGGCCAAGGTGGTATTAATTCTACTAGAAAAAAATTATGTTCGATTTTACGTCTGCCTTACTTATGTTGTCATATGTCCTCTAATTGTCTGTCGCGTGACCACACCACATCTCTCCGCTAATCAGCAATGGCGAGATAACTAGCAAATTTTTTTTAATGCATTTGTTTAATAAACAAGGAATTCTTTGTACTCTCTAGGGGAATAAATAAATAAAAATAAACAAATTAATACTGAATAACGTCTAGAAACATATTAAATATACTTGCGTGCGTGTTTGTGTGTGTGACGCGTAGAGATCTGGGCAGTTTTTTAACATTGAGGTCTTGAGAGCCGATGGAGGTGNGTGCGTGTTTGTGTGTGTGACGCGTAGAGATCTGGGCAGTTTTTTAACATTGAGGTCTTGAGAGCCGATGGAGGTGGAAGTGAAGTGAGTATAGAGCAGCGCCAGAATGTACAGGCAGGGAAAACGGCCGATCCCCGAGAAAACCCACTGACCAGCAGCATCATCCGGAATGATAACATGCGAAAATCAAGAGTGAACCGGCCAGGGAATATACTCAGTTAAGCTTAGTGGGAGGCAAACAGCCTAACCGCTCAGCCACCGTGGCCCCTCTAAAAATAAATTAATCTATTGCACACCTATACTGGATTTTCAGAAATTGTGAGACGCCCTGAGTCTTTCTTCGATCTCCGTGTTTTATCGGATTTTTGCCAGAACATCGTGTTTCTTTACTCCTGCCTGTCGCTGAGGTTTTCGTCTGTGGAAAATAATTTCCTACCTTTTGAACTATGCCTGAAACCAACTACGTTGACCCACGCAGCTAACGTAGCAGCAATCGGCCTACTATGTGGAAGTGGTGGAATGGGTCCTCCACCGGTTAGCGATCCAGCATCCTAGCAGCCTCCTCAAAGCTTGACACCCCACTGCGGGTGAGCGCCAAGTCTAGCACCCCAGNTAGCGATCCAGCATCCTAGCAGCCTCCTCAAAGCTTGACACCCCACTGCGGGTGAGCGCCAAGTCTAGCACCCCAGCGCTGCCAGTGATGTGACGTCACGAGTTGTAGGCTGTGTTGCCGAATTGTCACTGCATTGTAGTAGAGCGCGCATGCGCAGTTTGTGAATTTATCTTCCTGATTTGATACCTTAAATTTTTTAATACATTATTGCCAAATTGTTTATTTCTGAACTTTTTTATTTAGTCTGGTTTTCGACTATAAAGAGCTGAGAAAAGCCGCTCCTCGAGGTCAGATGGTCAGCCGAGGAAGCATAAAGAGATTCAGCTGAGGCTATGGATGTAGAATGTAGATGATCAACAGAGGAAAATGGCATTCCCGTGCTNTAGCGATCCAGCATCCTAGCAGCCTCCTCAAAGCTTGACACCCCACTGCGGGTGAGCGCCAAGTCTAGCACCCCAGTGCTGCCAGTGATGTGACGTCACGAGTTGTAGGCTGTGTTGCCGAATTGTCACTGCATTGTAGTAGAGCGCGCATGCGCAGTTTGTGAATTTATCTTCCTGATTTGATACCTTAAATTTCTTAATACATTATTGCCAAATTGTTTATTTCTGAACTTTTTTATTTAGTCTGGTTTTCGACTATAAAGAGCTGAGAAAAGCCGCTCCTCGAGGTCAGATGGTCAGCCGAGGCAGCATAAAGAGATTCAGCTGAGGCTATGGATGTAGAATGTAGATGATCAACAGAGGAAAATGGCATTCCCGTGCTNCAGCATAAAGAGATTCAGCTGAGGCTATGGATGTAGAATGTAGATGATCAACAGAGGAAAATGGCATTCCCGTGCTCAAATAAGTATTTATAGAGAAAAATATGTAAGAGTGTGTCAGGCAGTTAATCATTTTTAGACCACCAATTTTAATGTTGAGTGTAGACCTAATGAAATCGTGGAACAATACACACTTAAACGTAAGCCACTTCATGGCCTAGCTTTAAGACATTATATTTGGTGCAGCCTCATGCCTGTTTGTATTTTCTTGCACAATCCAGAAGTATTCTACCACAGACACTAAGGAATTGTTACTTCAAATACAAAGTATGTATGGTGGTTATTTGTATTCAATTTATAAAGATCATAATTGTTGCGTATATTTTTATAGCGTCTTTTTATGCTAAATAATAAAATCGGTGTTTTGTATATTTAGCTATTTTTCTTCCATTGAAAAATGCTCTTTCTCTTTCTTTCTTTCTTTTTCTCTTGCTTTCTTTCTCTCTCTTTCTTTCTCTATATTTCTTTTGCTCTCTTTTTCTCCTTTTTTCTCTCTCTTCTTCTCTCTCTCTCTCCTCTCTCTCTCCTCTCTCTCTCCTCTCTCTCTCTCCTCTCTCTCTCCTCCNCTCTCTCTCTCCTCCTCTCTCTCTCCTCTCTCTCTCCTTCTCCTCTCTCTCTCTCTCCTCTCTCTCCTCTCTCCTCTCTCTCCTCTCTCCTCTCTCTCCTTTCTCTCCTTTCTCTCCTCTCTCTCCTTTCTCCTTTCTCTCTCCTCTCTCTCTCTCTTCTCCCTCTCCTTTCTCTCTCTCTTCTCTCTCTCCTTTCTCTCTCTCTTCTCTCTCTCTTCTCTCTCTCTCTTCTCTCTATCTCTTCTCTCTCTCTTCTCTCTCTCTCTCTTTTCTCTCTCTCTTTTCTCTCTCTCTTTTCTCTCTCTCTTCTCTCTCTCTCTTTCTTCTCTCTCTTCTCTCTCTTTCTTTTTGACAGAGTGCGTAACAGCATGGTTGGTCATGTTAATGCCTGCCTGCTTGTAAGTCTGAGGATGTCACTTCGGACAACTTCTGTAAAGGTGTGCCATGCTTCACATCTGTTTGTTTATGCACTGTGCTCAGCTGTTTGCAGTCATGCTCCGAGATTGGAGGACTGTTGTCTGCTGTCCACTTGCAGGCCAGCTTCACTCTGAACCACACATTATTTNGTCATGCTCCGAGATTGGAGGACTGTTGTCTGCTGTCCACTTGCAGGCCAGCTTCACTCTGAACCACACATTATTTGCCCAGGCAGCGCACCAAATTCAAATGGTGCATGCATAATTTGATGTCTGTAGCTTTGTAGGAGGGTATTTCCGTCCATATGCTTGGTCTGTCAAAATGTTTATTTACAAATATCCAGTATACTGTCAGTTTACAGATTTTGGTTGAGATAAGTCTAATTGTTTGATAGATTTGTGTACTAACGTAAAATATTTGTTTGTGTGCCATTTTTTTAACTGTGTTATACCTATTAAAATCATAGAGCATTAGGGTAGCCTACCGGAGCACTGCTTGTATGTTATATTTGATGGTACAGTTGAGTAACTTCGGAGATAGTGTAAAAATATACTGATACAGGTTGTGCTTTCTTATAAAAAAGATAACAAAAAAATGTATTTCAATATAGTTAAAGCGGACGATAGGTACAATCAGCATACAAGTTTTTGTAGATATATGTTAAATAGTTAAGTAGATACCTCATACTGACCTAAAGTAGTTTTGTAGTAACCATTTTGAAAATTATTGTTTTGTCTTCTTAATTTATTGATTTTGAGTGTTCTACCAAATGTCACATTTGGCAGTAATGTGTTGAATAGTATTGTGCCAGAAGTGTTTTTAGAAAACAGTTTATTAATTTGGATTTTTTTTTTCTTTACACTGCCTGCCCTTACGTGATGAGTGACAGAACATAATTTAGGTCAAAGGCTGCATTTGCTTAAAAGAGTTATCAAGATGATGAGACCATTTGACAAGCTTTGAAGTTAAAGTTTTGAATTTATTCTCAGTGTTTGAACTGTCTCATAATGAAATGTTTACATTTTATCCATGCATGACTTTTAAGCAAACAAATTTTTCCAAAAACATTCAATTAAGTCAAACAAATTGTTTTTCAGAAAAACTTTTTATCTTCTCGTAAATTAGTGCTAGTGGGCTACACAGTACATATTTTATTTTACACCGTGGTGTCACATTTTTAACTGGAAATTGTTTAAAGCACACACATACTTCGAACTAGCCTACCTAATCATTTGCCGTAAAATGATACAGTCATAGCCNTAATAGTCATAGCTGAACGTTAACTTGGTGAACCAAACAAGCAAATTAAAATTTGCAATTTATTTGCTGATCTTAAGGATTTTCTTTGCGCTGACTTTGAATAAAAAAAAATCAGCCTTACATTTTCAAAATTGTTGTAGAAATCGCCAAGTATTTACTAGTACCAGTAGTTAATTAAAGTAGTAATTAACTGTAGGCCTGCTTTTAAATTACAGGCATTAATTTGTGCTTCATAAGGAAGATTCCGTTATGTGTTTTGTACATAATTTAGTACTGCACTGACAATACTTAAATAATCTTATGACTGTCAGTAGTTGTACACTCAAGGCACA
Source organism: Clitarchus hookeri (assembly GCA_002778355.1). NCBI lineage: Eukaryota > Metazoa > Arthropoda > Insecta > Phasmatodea > Phasmatidae > Clitarchus > Clitarchus hookeri. The sequence goes on along the minus strand of NQII01000799.1, from coordinate 551,662 downwards.
GTTTCTTAGTCATTCTTATTCAGGGCATATTTGAATACAATTGGCCTCCCACATTGTCTCGTATGCTTATTAGAGATTGCCAAGTTGGCTGCATGGCTAACACGGTTTTTTCATTGGATCGGCAGGCTACGGGATTTTTATTTTGCAAAGTGTGATAAATATATGAGAACAAAATACAACATTGGTAATGAGGATGGGGTCAAACATCCAAAGAGGGTAATCCCTTAGTTAAGTGTTGTAAATATTGTGGAATTTAAGATTGATACGTTTATTACCAGTGAGGATTCATGGGAACCGTATGCAGCATGTATGGAACAGTATTTTATTGCAAATGGGATTGGTGACAAGGACGAAGACCGAGTGAAATGGTGGGCGGAACTGATACAAATTAACCCGATATTGTAATTTTTTAACATTTTTAGATTCAGCCTTATGCGACCAGTTTGTATTAGGGCTGAGGTACAAGAACGCAACACACAGACTTTATTTATAGCCAGAGGATATCTCGTTTGAAAAGGCAGTAGCTCTTACAGTGGCATGCATGGCAGCAGGTGCAGAGTCCCAGCAGTTGACAGTCTTGTGGTGGGTAAGATATAATGTTGGAAAAGTGTTGTTCATAGTTGATGTACTCATTGTACGCCTACAGTATTATAATTAACCAATCTCGCACAACTCGAAACCAATAACACACAATTAAAAGTATTCTTGCTATTAATTAAGCAAATAATATTTACCATAAGTATGTTATAAGGTGCGAAGGAAAATAGATACCAGTTTTCTTTCCAACAAAAAATCATCTAATGAATTCAGTGGAATATTTTTTATTCCAATTTCCTTTTGCAATCCTATTAGCTGAAGGAAATGTGGTAACAAGAAATAATATATAGCAATTCCGAAAGCATCTAAATGTTGTGGCTGTTATTAGATGACATATACATGATGAAATGTGAACATTATAGCAGGAATATCACAAGGAAGGGAGAAGTCACTGCGATGACTCCCTGGAATCTATTACACTGATGGGGTGGAATAGGGGTAGAGGGGGTTACCCATGCAGATTTTAGAGCCTACCACATGCTTTAAAGAATAAGAGAAAACTTTGTTCATAGGCATAACTTTTCGCTGTTATGCTAACTTAATTTCAATTTTAAAAAAAAAGGTGAATTTCACGAATATTTTGATACTAAGATTTGTTTGTGTTAGCACGTAGATGCCGTGGCTTGAATTGCGACATATAATTTAAACCACTTCTTATGTACGACGCCAATGCACTATAACAGATGATACTAGAAAAAAATGTGTCGGTTGAGAGAATGGACTGCTTGTATAATGCAACAAATGTAAGCAAACACATGGCTGTGGAGCGAATGAAAGTAATAAGTGCTTCCTAGCGATTGATACCAAAAACAATAATGGATGACAAACACGTCCATTAATGGCCGGCTCTAGAAACAAAGATGACAGTCGAGCAGCAAAAGCGCCATAAACAAATGAGTCAGAAACAAGGTCATAAAAAAACTATAAACAAAAATCATGGTGGTGGATGATTGAAAACAAAATAGCGACCGGAAACAAGATGATTGACAGCGTGGAAAACAAAATGGACGACTCGAGCAAATTGACGGTGATGATATTCCCTAAAGGTAATGGACATACGGTATGGCAGGCGCCCTGTGATGTAATTCAAGATGGCGGTCGACACAGCACTTTTTCCCAATCCCTTGCCCTAGAATCTATCAAACCTAACTACTTGCATCTGCCATGGACAATTGTTTGCACTGTAAACAGATGATGAAATATCCTGACAATCGGCACGGGTGAATGTGCCATAATAAATAGTAAGAAAAGTGAATGCCCAACCTTGTGCCTAAGCAACTAGTAAAAGGTAGTGTTAGTGAAAATGGTCTTCAAGCTTCAACGCGCCAAAAACACGGTGTTACCGGTATTAGAATACGAGGTATTTGATACACGAAGGTGCTGTGAAGTTAATAGCTTTGCTAACAGTTCGGATGTAGTACTAGGGTAGTGTGCTGCAACATCTTAGGCGTGTTTCCAACCCACGCGGTCAACAGCCAATTAGCTATGTTCCGTGGTGTCACAATGGCGTGGAGTACCAAGTAAGTTGACTNGTCATGCTCCGAGATTGGAGGACTGTTGTCTGCTGTCCACTTGCAGGCCAGCTTCACTCTGAACCACACATTATTTTGCCCAGGCAGCGCACCAAATTCAAATGGTGCATGCATAATTTGATGTCTGTAGCTTTGTAGGAGGGTATTTCCGTCCATATGCTTGGTCAGTCAAAATGTTTATATACAAATATCCAGTATACTGTCAGTTTACAGATTTTGGTTGAGATAAGTCTAATTGTTTGATAGATTTGTGTACTAACGTAAAATATTTGTTTGTGTGCCATTTTTTTAACTGTGTTATACCTATTAAAATCATAGAGCATTAGGGTAGCCTACCGGAGCACTGCTTGTATGTTATATTTGATGGTACAGTTGAGTAACTTCGGAGATAGTGTAAAAATATACTGATACAGGTTGTGCTTTCTTATAAAAAAGATAACAAAAAAATGTATTTCAATATAGTTAAAGCGGACGATAGGTACAATCAGCATACAAGTTTTTGTAGATATATGTTAAATGGTTAAGTAGATACCTCATACTGACCTAAAGTAGTTTTGTGGTAACCATTTTAAAAATTATTGTTTTGTCTTCTTAATTTATTGATTTTGAGTGTTCTACCAAATGTCACATTTGGCAGTAATGTGTTGAATAGTATTGTGCCAGAAGTGTTTTTAAAAAACAGTTTATTAATTTGGATTTTTTTTTTCTTTACACTGCCTGCCCTTACGTGATGAGCGACAGAACATAATTTAGGTCAAAGGCTGCATTTGCTTAAAAGCATTATCAAGATTATAAGACCATTTGACAAGCTTTTAAGTTAAAGTTTTGAATTTATTCTCAGTGTTTGAACTGTGTCATAATGAAATGTTTTCATTTCATCCATGCATGTTTTTTAAGCAAACAAATTTTTCCAAAAACATTCAATTAAGTCAAACAAATCGTTTTTCAAAAAAACTTTTTATCTTCTCGTAAATTAGTGCTAGTGAGCTACACAGTACATATTTTAGTTTACACCGTGTGGTGTCACATTTTTAACTGGAAATTGTTTGAAGCACACACATACTTCGAACTAGCCTACCTAATCATTTGCCGTAAAATAATAGTCATAGCTGAACGTTAACTTGGTGAACCAAACAAGCAAATTAAAATTTGCAATTTATTTGCTGATCTTAAGGATTTTCTTTGCGCTGACTTTGAATAAAATAAAATCAGCCTTACATTTTCAAAATTGTTGTAGAAATCGCCAAGGATTTACTACTACCAGTAGTTAAGTAAAGTAGTAATTAACTGTAGGCCTGCTTTTAAATTACAGGCATTAATTTGTGCTTCATAAGGAAGATTCCGTTATGTGTTTTCTACATAATTTAGTACTGCACTGACAATACTTAAATAATCTTATGACTATGTCAGTAGTTGTACACTCAAGGCACAGTTTCTTAGTCATTCTTATTCAGGGCATATTTGAATACAATTGGCCTCCCACATTGTCTCGTATGCTTATTAGAGATTGCCAAGTTGGCTGCATGGCTAACACGGTTTTTTCATTGGATCGGCAGGCTACGGGATTTTTATTTTGCAAAGTGTGATAAATATATGAGAACAAAATACAACATTGGTAATGAGGATGGGGTCAAACATCCAAAGAGGGTAATCCCTTAGTTAAGTGTTGTAAATATTGTGGAATTTAAGATTGATACGTTTATTACCAGTGAGGATTCATGGGAACCGTATGCAGCATGTATGGAACAGTATTTTATTGCAAATGGGATTGGTGACAAGGACGAAGACCGAGTGAAATGGTGGGCGGAACTGATACAAATTAACCCGATATTGTAATTTTTTAACATTTTTAGATTCAGCCTTATGCGACCAGTTTGTATTAGGGCTGAGGGACAAGAACGCAACACACAGACTTTATTTATAGCCAGAGGATATCTCGTTTGAAAAGGCAGTAGCTCTTACAGTGGCATGCATGGCAGCAGGTGCAGAGTCCCAGCAGTTGACAGTCTTGTGGTGGGTAAGATATAATGTTGGAAAAGTGTTGTTCATAGTTGATGTACTCATTGTACGCCTACAGTATTATAATTAACCAATCTCGCACAACTCGAAACCAATAACACACAATTAAAAGTATTCTTGCTATTAATTAAGCAAATAATATTTACCATAAGTATGTTATAAGGTGCGAAGGAAAATAGATACCAGTTTTCTTTCCAACAAAAAATCATCTAATGAATTCAGTGGAATATTTTTTATTCCAATTTCCTTTTGCAATCCTATTAGCTGAAGGAAATGTGGTAACAAGAAATAATATATAGCAATTCCGAAAGCATCTAAATGTTGTGGCTGTTATTAGATGACATATACATGATGAAATGTGAACATCATAGCAGGAATATCACAAGGAAGGGAGAAGTCACTGCGATGACTCCCTGGAATCTATTACACTGATGGGGTGGAATAGGGGTAGAGGGGGTTACCCATGCAGATTTTAGAGCCTACCACATGCTTTAAAGTATAAGATAAAACTTTGTTCATAGGCATAACTTTTCGCTGTTATGCTAACTTAATTTCAATTTTAAAAAAAAAGGTGAATTTCACGAATATTTTGATACTAAGATTTGTTTGTGTTAGCACGTAGATGCCGTGGCTTGAATTGCGACATATAATTTAAACCACTTCTTATGTACGACGCCAATGCACTATAACAGATGATACTAGAAAAAAATGTGTCGGTTGAGAGAATGGACTGCTTGTATAATGCAACAAATGTAAGCAAACACATGGCTGTGGAGCGAATGAAAGTAATAAGTGCTTCCTAGCGATTGATACCAAAAACAATGATGGATGACAAACACGTCCATTAATGGCTGGCTCTAGAAACAAAGATGACAGTCGAGCAGCAAAAGCGCCATAAACAAATGAGTCAGAAACAAGGTCATAAAAAAACTATAAACAAAAATCATGGTGGTGGATGATTGAAAACAAAATAGCGACCGGAAACAAGATGATTGACAGCGTGGAAAACAAAATGGACGACTCAAGCAAATTGACGGTGATGATATTCCCTAAAGGTAATGGACATACGATATGGCAGGCGCCCTGTGATGTAATTCAAGATGGCGGTCGACACAGCACTTTTTCCCAATCCCTTGCCCTAGAATCTATCAAACCTAACTACTTGCATCTGCCATGGACAATTGTTTGCACTGTAAACAGATGATGAAATATCCTGACAATCGGCACGGGTGAATGTGCCATAATAAATAGTAAGAAAAGTGAATGTCCAACCTTGTGCCTAAGCAACTAGTAAAAGGTAGTGTTAGTGAAAATGGTCTTCAAGCTTCAACGCGCCAAAAACACGGTGTTACCGGTATTAGAATACGAGGTATTTGATACACGAAGGTGCTGTGAAGTTAATAGCTTTGCTAACAGTTCGGATGTAGTGCTAGGGTAGTGTGCTGCAACATCTTAGGCGTGTCTCAACCCACGCGGTCAACAGCCAATTAGCTATGTTCCGTGGTGTCACAATGGCGTGGAGTACCAAGTAAGTTGACTNCCAACCCACGCGGTCAACAGCCAATTAGCTATGTTCCGTGGTGTCACAATGGCGTGGAGTACCAAGTAAGTTGACTGACGCACGATGGAAATGCCATGCAGTGCAGCAGCTACTCATCTGCGGTACGCAGAAAAGTGTCAAGTTTGACATTTATTTACCCGATGTACTAACGCCCGGAGCGGTAGATCGTCGTTTGTGTCAAACGGGATTCGTCGTGTGGTTGGACGTCGGGGACGAATCGCGCAATCGTCATTGCTGCTAAACCGCATGGACGTAGAGACCGAATAATTGCATGCTTCGCACGTCCAGCCGGTACATATCTGTTCATACAGGATGTATCTAAATTAAACGGACAAACTTCGACTCCAAGTTAACCACGAAAACAGAAGGTGAAAACATTTATACGACCTATGGTCTGAAGTGAATCCTAAGGGCGGTACACGTTTTTGAAGTTGGACCTGAAACACAAGTGTATTACGATCCCAAGTATGCTACAGCTTCGTGGAAATTAAGTCGAAATAAGGGTAGTGGCCATGATTATTTCCATCTCAAAATTTGATCGCAGCGACAGACAGGTGTTGGTGTCTGCAAATATTTGTTCCGTTAAAAATGATTGACTTTTTTTTTTTTTTTTTTTCCAGTACTTGTAAGAAACTGATGTATCAGGTTCGACTTATAAGATGGGTATCGCCCCCTTAGGATTCACTTTAGACAATACGTTTTCACCTTCTTTTCTAGTGAATACCCTACAGCCGGAGTTTGTCGGTCTAATTTACATACACTCTATATAACTGTACCAGGTGTACACTTTAGACGAGGAGTTTCGTTTTCTGCGCACGTTCCTCAAAACTGCCAAAATCATGTCACGTAGTATCGCGTACGTTTGTTTACATTTTCCAGCATTTCTAATATTTCTCAAAAATTATTTTTAATTGCATTAAAATTCGGTAAAAGTATATAACAGCATGTTACACAGGAGTACGAGGACGCAGTTTCGACAGTTCTAGTGACAAAGGCAGACTGAGAAATTGTTTTTTTTGTCCTGTTGGCATGAGGTTTCTATCCCTTATTCTCTCTACGGTGCCGAGCAGGGCGGGATTCTGGCTTCCCCAGCTCGTTGCTTATTGATGACAGACCATGTGTTTTACCTAGAACGCCTGAGTCTAGAAGCGCGGGAGTAATAAGGGCGACTGAAGCACGCGCTGTCGCGTATCTCAACGCCTCCGCGTGAAAGGCACTGAACTTGCGTTTCAGCTTTAACATCCTCATTTTATAGCATTATGAAAAGGATGATATATATATATATATATAATATATATATATAGGCTGTTCGCGGTAATCTAAGCAAATTTTGAAAGCATTATTTAAAATCTTATTGTATGCAAATTATGTATTCTTCCGCCTTGTATAAATTAGCATTGCCATCACGTTATTCATACGACGATCAAGCAAAACTGTGAAATTATTAGAAACGTGTATGTTTTATACGAATTTCCTCATTCTTACGTACAAACATTTAAAAACAGACAGTAAAAGAAGTAATTTCAGTAATCACGAATATTTACCTAATAATTTTAATTAAATGTTAAGACATGCGCACTTTTTCTCTCTCTTTACAGGGGGCATGCCAGCCACTGTGCTTACTTAACCACATGCAGGCAGAGGCAGTGATATTTTTCAAAGGTTGATTTCAAAATTACTCAATTAACTATGAACAGCCTATAGTGTGCTGTACGTCCCTGCTGCACTACTTTATAAACGTCCTGTACCGGAGTTTTTATACACAGAATGATCGTAACAAAGCTAGTTGCGACCAATTCTTACTTAAAAAATATACTCGTTGGAGACTGCGTCTTGTATCAAACGGATATAGACAGTTAGGATGTACTAACCAAACAAGGGAATATTCACCCCTGCATCCACGAAAACAGTTGTGTATGCACGACGAGTCACCAAAAATGTAACGCGTGCAGCCATAAACGTGCACAGTGAAGGATAAAACTTAATCAACTATACAACCTTCTCTCCACATCACGTCCTGCCACAGAACAGTCGGCTACATAGAAGCGACATGGAGTGGTGGTGTGATATACACATAACACCCAGTCGCTGAAAAGTGTTAAATGTTTTAAAATCTCGTCACCTGGAGTGCTTTGTACAAGATGACCTAGTGTGTCGGTTTCCTGGGACGTTGAACCTACGGTTTACCTACGGACAGCGACCCGCAAAATTCGTATTATTAGTGCGGGTTCACTGGTCTTGTGAGTGATTTATTTGTGTGTGTGCGCGCGCGCATGTGTGTTTGAGAACTGGGTGGACGAACCATTAAGAACGATGTGTAAATATGCAGTTCTGAGCAGCGTACACAGTCATTCAAGTTCCTTTCCAACCCACCACTATTGCAACTTGAATTCAGGAATTTTCTTTTGACCGAAAGAACGGACAGTTCGTGGTCGATGGAACGTGCAGTTCAAACCAGCTGCTTACCCGACAGGCTTTCCCAATATCCATTGAAGCTGGACGATCAGGCTGAGTGATTTCCAATAAGGCGATATTTCGACCAATTTAAACAGGTGATAAGTAATTCATGCGAGAAACCGCTTACAGCTCATGGTTGTAAACTTTAATGAAGGATGTTGCCAAACCCTGTTTTCTTAAGGGCACTGCCTACCGGCTGGCAACTGCGTAGTTTAAAATAGGAAATCCCATGTTAAGTAAATTTAACTTCAGTGCGATAATTTTAAAGATAGGCGTTTCAAACAAAACGTATTCTTCGCAAAATTGTTAGATGATCACTACGAGTGTATATTTTAAATTTATATAGGCAGTGTGTAATTTTTGTAAAATATAAATTTTAGAAGTTCCTTGCAAGCAGACTCTACATGTTATGAAAATATATCCGCTGTAGGGAACTACTTCTAAGAAATTCGTGAAGAATACGTGTTATTTGAAACGCCTATGTTTAAATTTAACTCACTAGCGCGAAATGTCTGTAGCATAAGATTTCCTTTTTAAATTTCGCATCGGGCCATCGAAGAACAGGGCCAGTGGCGGACGACAGTGCGAGAGTACTGCGGAGAGCGAGTTACACGACGATTAGTGTACGGGAGAGTTCGGACCCTCCAGAACTGAACTGAGGCAATGTGGGTATTAATGAACGAGTGATACAGACTTTTTTTGTAAATACTAGAACTGTCGATTATCAAGCGCCATAATTTTAATAACACCTCCTTAGGTGTTAGAAAAGTGTTTATAAAGACTAGTTTTAAGTGATCGATTGTGTTAATAACTGTGAGGTGACAGGCGATTATTTAAATGTTAGCGGCAAATATGAAGCGATATTAAGTCTAAAGTAATGTTTTGGATTTGTATATTAGGAAATAATTATTAACTCTTCTACTTAATTCAGACCTCCCTCCCTTAAACCCCACGGACTTTGGACTTTACAAAATTGTAACAATATAAAACTTCGTTCACCGTGTATATTTGAATAGATTCAGATAATATATTTCCGTTTCCTAAACAATTACTTTTTTTTCTTCTGGACATAGCATAACACTTAGCATACTTGCATCATAATTCTTGGTTTTTTTTTTTTTTACAGTATTTTTACGCGCTCGTTGCTTTGTATCCTGCACCTGCACGAGCGAGTGGAAGTGAAGTACAGAAGTTATATGATAGCGGCGGCGGCATGTCTATGGAATGTTTTGAATTACAGGCCCGAGCTAAATCAAGAACACCGAGCTGACAGGATAATCCTTTTGCGGCGCGCACTGCTGACCATGGTTTTATTGGGTTTCTGCATTTATCTGGAGAATTTTCTGGTGGTTTGCTGCCTTAGTTTCTCTAAGCGTGACTCGGGGTGCATCGAACTTTCCAGGTCAAGGCCAGGAGAGTATAAATAATGCGACGGGCCTCCGAGTTGGAGTTGTTGAATGGATGAGTGGCTGGAGTTTCAGCGACAGACGACGAGAGAAACGAGCGAAATAACCAGCGGGAGGGAAATCTGCGACTGCGAGTATCAAGCAGTGAAGATTGCGGCTGGAGTATTGGACTGGATGTGTTAATGAAAGACATTACAAATGAAGGCAACAGACAGACTAAACGTGTGTTAATTATGAGTGTGAGTTAATTGACTATAACAAAACAATGATATTGAGAAGGACGTTAATTAGAGTTGAAATATACCTTAAATATTGTTCTCGCTGAGAAGTAAAAGAGTAATAGTAGATATAGATAATTTAATGCTATAAAGAATAGCTGCATGAGTAAATTAGAAATTAAATTTGGTTATTTTATTTTTATTAATACCTTCAACCCTCACGAACTAAGATACGCCCCTCAGGCGTCCATGTAATAGTTTAAAACTGTTGTAGCTCAGTATATCTGTTGTATCAAAATCATGGTTCTACTGTAATTTGCGACACATGGCTCATAAACTAGAGCTACTGTACTTCGCAAAGAGCGGTACGGGGGATAGTTGCCCGTGGAAGGATATACAACGTACACGATGAAGCAGCCAAGCAGCACTCTTAGAAAGTACTCAGTTAACCTTTCAGTCACGTACAAATACATTGTTTTAGGAGTTGAAACTAACATCATTTTTTGATATGACTTCTAATAGCGTCGGTAAAGTGCTCTGTGATTAGTGTTTACTCTGTTCTTAGGCACTGGTGCCTAAACCCGGACCACGGGACTAGCTCGGCCAGGTCACTGACGCACCGAGCAAGATTTCTCATNTTAGGCACTGGTGCCTAAACCCGGACCACGGGACTAGCTCGGCCAGGTCACTGACGCACCGAGCAAGATTTCTCATTATATGTCCTTCCGGTCGGTTGGTGGCCATCTTTGATTTTACCCCGAATGACCTTGACCTCTGTCCGCCATCTTATTTCCAACCGACATAAGTTATAAAATCCTCTGGAGGGGAGGAGCCTCGAACTGCCAAACCTTGTGTTGGTAGACATGTGCCCCAGTCGATTGAGGTATCTAGACAAATGGCAATGCAAAGATCTAAATGAGGCATACAAAAAATTAAATTTTTCACTATACGCAATTAAACATCCAACTTTTAACACTATGCTCCTAAAAATTTATTTAATTGTAATTTTTACAGTACAGCTTAACTCAATGAAAAATTCCGTTTTTTATTATTTTGACTATAAAATTTATCAAGTAAATATTTTATATTAAAACACTTTAAATTACCCTATTAAAAAAATTTTCTTTCATTGTCAGTGAAATGGATTGTACAATACAACAAAACATAAGTAAACATCGTATTTTTAATAGTATACTTCTAAAAATTATTAACTCGGCATTTTTATTTTTTNGTTTTGAATTACAGGCCCGAGCTAAATCAAGAACACCGAGCTGACAGGATAATCCTTTTGCGGCGCGCACTGCTGAACATGGTTGTATTGGGTTTCTGCATTTATCTGGATAATTTTCTGGTGGTTTGCTGCCCTAGTTTCTCTAAGCGTGACTCGGGGTGCATCGAACTTTCCAGGTCAAGGCCAGGAGAGTATAAATAATGCGACGGGCCTCCGAGTTGGAGTTGTTGAATGGATGAGTGGCTGGAGCTTCAGCGACAGACGACGAGCGAAACGAGCAAAGTAACCAGCGGGAGGGAAATCTGCGACTGCTAGTATCAAGCAGTGAAGATTGCGGCTGGCAGGCTGGACTATTGGACTGGATGTGTGAGTGAAAGACATTACAAATGTACAAATGAAGGCAACAGACAGACTAAACGTGTTAATGATGAGTATGAGTTAATTGACTATAACGAAACAAAGATATTGAGAAGGACGTTAATTAGAGTTGAAATAGACCTTAAATATTGTTCTCGCTGAGAAGTAAAAGAGTAATAGTAGATATAGATAATTTAATGCTATAAAGAATAGCTGCATGAGTAAATTAGAAATAAAATTTGGTTATTTTATTTTTATTAATACCTCCAACCCTCACGAACTAAGATACGCCCCTCAGGCGTCCATGTAATAGTTTAAAACTGTTGTAGCTCAGTATATANTGTAATAGTTTAAAACTGTTGTAGCTCAGTATATCTGTTGTATCAAAATCATGGTTCTACTGTAATTTGCGACACATGGCTCATAAACTAGAGCTACTGTACTTCGCAAAGAGCGGTACGGGGGATAGTTACCCGTGGAAGGATAGACAACGTACACGATGAAGCAGCCAAGCAGCGCTCTTAGAAAGTACTCAGTTAACCTTTCAGTCACGTACAAATACATTGTTTTAGGAGTTGAAACTAACATCATTTTTTGATATGACTTCTAATAGCGTCGATAAAATGCTCTGTGATTAGTGTTTACTCTGTTCTTAGGCACTGGTGCCTAAACCCGGACCACGGGACTAGCTCGGCCAGGTCACTGACGCACCGAGCAAGATTTCTCATTATATGTCCTTCCGGTCGGTTGGTGGCCATCATTGATTTTACCCCGAATGACCTTGACCTCTGTCCGCCATCTTATTTCCAACCGACATAAGTTATAAAATCCTCTGGAGGGGAGGAGCCTCGAACTGCCAAACCTTGTGTTGGTAGACATGTGCCCCAGTCGATTGAGGTATCTAGACAAATGGCAATGCAAAGATCTAAATGAGGCATACAAAAAATTAAATTTTTCACTATACGCAATTAAACATCCAACTTTTAACACTATGCTCCTAAAAATTTATTTAATTGTAATTTTTACAGTACAGCTTAACTCAATGAAAAATTCCGTTTTTTATTATTTTGACTATAAAATTTATCAAGTAAATATTTTATATTAAAACACTTTAAATTACCCTATTAAAAAAATTTTCTTTCATTGTCAGTGAAATGGATTGTACAATACAACAAAACATAAGTAAACATCGTATTTTTAATAGTATACTTCTAAAAATTATTAACTCGGCATTTTTATTTTTTTAAAATTAAAAATCATCCTGTTAAATTTTTTCTAATTAATGACAAATTAAACTATCTACCATTTGTTTCTTCTGTGGTGTGTTAAAGCAGGGCCAAACATGCAGAAATTTTGTAGGATCTCTCTTCGTTTGTTTCAATGTAATACTCTGAAGCAGGTCCTGTCAGACCGGCACGACCACAGAGTGCTTAAAATTACAGAGTTTAAACAGCCGCAAACCCCAGTAAAATGTAAAATGGCGTCACTGGCCAGCAACCTGTTGTAACAAAGTTTGCCGATCAACACCTGGTAACCTGCCTGCCATCCGGCAGTTCAGTCAATGCGGAAAATTCAGCAGCATGCAGTAGCCAATTAGACACGAGGTCTTTTCCCAGAGCCTCGCGCCCGTTGGGCGAGCGAGTTCGCTTACATTAAAGGAACCACCACGCCATTTCGCTTCCGCGTGCTTGCCAACTCTGTGGCTCGAACTTCCGCCGCTTTGGCTTCCCCTCTTCAAATACTCCCCGCCCCTCAGCGAATCCTCGTCTCATCCTATCCAAGGACTCCTCCAATTTCTACCACCTCGGCAGATTGCCTCGTATCGCATCTGTTCGTCTTTCGTCTCCCCTCTTCCTTCAATATTCCCTCTGCACAACTCCAATCCCAGCAACATCAGCAGCATGCATGATGCTACCGTTCAATCCTTGAAACACCTTTCACTCCTTTTCCTCTCCAATATAGCCCACCACTCCAAATTCATGTCAAAAGTAACACACTCAGACCTGAGAATGTATGTTTGACGTGTTAAATGTTGTAATTATTTATAAGCGTTCCTCCCACCAAGGCCAAACCGGGTTCAATCCCTGGTCGGGTCACCGGATTTCGCAAGTGGGAATCGTGCCGGACGAAGCCGTTGGTCAGCGGGTTTTCTCGGGGATCTCCCGTATCCACCGCCCTTTCATTCCGGCGCTGCTCTATACTCACCTCAATCACCCTCATCGTCTCTCAAGACCTCGCTGTTAAGAGCCACCCAAATCTCTTCACTCACTCATTTATAAGCGCAGTTGGAAATAATATTCGATCCATTTAAATCAAACACTTGAAATGCTGTACATAGGCATCATTTATTGACTCAGAAAAAGTACATAAGACGCATTAAGCCCTGCGACATTTTATAAGCATAAATGACCATAATTTTAGAATCGTTTAGGCCAGGCCCTTGAAATTCAGAATATAGTCAGCATTTATGACCCCGAGAATGTACGTACTGTTACGCGCTAGCTGCTTTGTATCCCGCGCGAGTGAGAGGAAGTGAAGGACAGCAGTTATATGATAGAGCGGCCTATCATAAAGGACGCCGCCGCACAAGCCGATAAACTTATCACAGCTCGCACCTCGCTGACCCTGAGAAGTTCGTATTTCTCCATTTATCACGCAGGAACGTCGTCATCACCATTACCTTTTCCAGATAAACTTGGATTTCTGAGAACGTTCTAGAAGGCACCTACCTCAAGTATAAATACCACGTACGGGCCTCTGAGGAGGGAGTGATTAAGAGCCGAGAGTTTGGCGTCTCGTGCAACCTTAAGCGACAGTTGGACGATTCCAGAGCGGCGAGGGACGACTGCAATGATCTGCAAGAGTACGTTGGCGAGCTTGTGTGCAGTGAAGGGTGGGACTGATCTGCGGGGTTATGGACTGGATGCGTGAGTGAAAAGACATACAGGACGATGGAAATAGACATTTTTAACTAATCGTGTGGAAATAATTGGCGTAGTTTAAGGGACATTAGCATGAGTAAAGACTGTAATAAAGACTTTAATTGAAATGGAGATATATTATTCTCATTGAGCACAATATTTAATTACTGAGTTGATAGGACGCTCGGTCTGGTAAATAGCAGATGTTTAACTGCTCGTAGCACTGAGAATAAATATAATTATTGAATTTAGTTATTTTATTTGTATTAAAACCTCCATCCCTCACGAACTCGGATACGCCCCTCAGGCGTCCCAGGACTACAATTTACGAACCATATGGGCTAGGCCAGTGAAATTCTGAGACTGTAGGCATGGCATATAAGCCTTTGGCTCTTTTGTAAGCACAGAGCGCCATCATTTTCGAACTGTTGGAGGCAGAACCGCAAAATTCAGATTGCAAATAATACTCCTATCCTCCACATGAAGATATGTTATATTATGCCCCTAAGCCATTTTATAGGCATATTTGTCCATAATTATCTAACCACTGGAGATAGGGCTACAAAATTCAGACCATATGTAAACTTCCTGACTCTAAACAAGCTGAAACATTACAAGGGTTGTGAGCAAAGGGAGGCTGGAGAGTAGGTTGTGACATCCAAGGCAGTCTGCAGGGAGCCGAGGGTCCTAGAGCCAGGAGGGTTTGGGGAGGAGTAGAGTTGTAAATAAAGGGTAGCTCGAGAGCAGGTTACATCAAAAAACCTCAAAAATAAATGTCAAAAAGAAACCTAAATCTCTCGAAAAGAAGCCTCAAAATTAAATATTAAGAAGAAACTTTATCTCAGCAGATGAATCTTTTATAACAAGGGACAGGTGTTTTTCGCGAAAATATTTAGGGCCATACTAGACTTCAATATCCTACGTCCACAACCACAACATCCTTTGGTTATTGGCCACGTGTCTACGTGAGAAGACATGTTCTTATGTGACTGGGCCAATCAGAATAAAGTACTCCGATACTGAACGTCCATGATTCGCGGGCAGACACTTCAAGCACGCGACATTTTAAATCATCCAACCACGAAAGTGCATATGAACAAGTGTTATGGAGTGGAACAGGTCTTGAAATATTTTTGCGAAAAACACCTGCCCATACTTATAACAGATAGGGAAATAGATAAAAAAGAAATTAGATAAATATTTACAAAATAAATTACCAGCTTGATTCTCAGATATTCATGTAGCACCCACAAAACCACAGGAAATATAAACCATCATAAAAAAATCACTTAAAACATATAACAAATACTCTCATCGTTTTGATTGTGTTAAGAGTGTAATTCTACAAAAATTTGCATCCTTAATAAAGAAACCTTTAAGTGACATTTGCAATTCTGTGTTTGATACTGGTGTATTTCTATACAGGTTAAAGGTGGCAATTATAAAACCCATATTTGAGAAAGGCAATGGAAAAATTATAGACCTATATAATTACTCTCAGTTTTTATAAGGCTGTTGGAAATGTAATATATATAAGACTAGTTAAGCATTTTGAATGTCCTAAAATATTATCATTATCACAATTTTGTTCAAGGAAGGGATTATTTGCTGTAGACGCTACTATTTACCTTACAACTAATATATTAAATATGAGTATTAGGAGTATTTTGCGACTTATCTAAGGCGTTTAATTGCGTCAATCAAAATATTTTAACTAAAAAGTTAAATTTTTATGGCGTAAAGATAAGTTTAATCTATTAATTCTATCATATTTCATGAATCAACGTCAAAAATTTTTAATAAAAGGCCATTAGACAAACAAGGATGTTACTTAAAGCACAGATTTAATAAAATATGGAGTACCCCAGGCCTTAGTTCTATGTCCATTGCTGTTTTTAACTTACGTACTGTAAATGATCTACCAGCCTGCCTGGGAACTAATGTAAAAACTGTCTTATTTGCAGACGACACTATCATATTAATAAGTGCCGAATCACAAAAGGAACTCGAAACTAAAATTGTGCCATAACTTAACAAAATAATTTTCAGTTAATAAGTTGGCTCTTAATCAGGATAAAACCACTTCAGTATAATTGTGCACAAAATAAATCAAAATAATTACTTAAAAATTAAATGCAGCGATAATTACATAGAATATGTTCCCCCAACAGGATTCTTAGGCCTAACTATTAACCAAAACACAAATGGAGAAAGCATATAAAGTATATTACTGATAAACTCATTGCTGCATGCTACTCTCTTAGGTTTGTGTCTAATAGCATCAAATGATATTCTTAAAACAATCTGTTGTGCATACTTTCACTCAGTTGACATGAAATAATTTTTGGGGTAAATTTGCAGATGTTAGGAATATTTTCATTCTTCAAAAGAAAGCCCTAAGAATAATATGTAATATAAAAACTAGAGAGTCCTGTAGGCAGTTGATTAAAGATGAAGAGATACTTACACTAACAAGACAATACATATATAAAAGCTCCCTCATACATTTCGGACAATACGGAACAATTTTAAATGAATTGTGATGTACATAATTATAAAACTCGTTATTACAGAAATGCACACGTACATACAATGTCATTAACACTTTTTCAAAAGCCAACCTATAAAAATAATAACAAATTTAACGCATTACCTGAACAGTATAAAAACTTATGTCGTGGAAGTAATAATTTTTTTAAGATTTAAATAAAAATAATTTTATATTAACTCTTTTTATCCACTAGATGAATATATTTTATGTTGAAATATATCTGTCCCCATAGCATAGGACAGGTGTGTGGGACATCTGTGTAAATTAATGCCGAATGATTTTGGATGCTGTATGAATATATTGTAAAGTCTAAAATGTTCCTTCACTGGATTCAGAAGTTATTTCGAAGTGTAATTTAGCGTATAATGTAATTACTGTAATTGTATTTTCATTATCACATAATTATTGTATTAGCAATTATTATTCGTATTTTTTTTTAAATTATGTCATTCTCCATGCCCCATTGTTCTCTCTTGACATGCAAGGGGTTCCCGGAGAGAAATATCAATAAAATAAAATGCATAGGTATTGCCAAAACTATGTATAATGTCAGTACAAATTGCAGTGTGGGGTGTAAAATGTTCTAATCGACGTGACAGCTGATCATGTTACCATCCTCTTACGTCTTGGCAAGGTTTCTGGAATGCCGTTCGCGCATTCCACACGCCGGTCGCATCAGGCACGCTTGGAGCAGCACGGCGGCCCGTTGGCACCCGCCCGAGGCGTTCTTCTCTTTTCGGTTTTTAAGATGGCACGCGGTGACGTGAGGAGGGCAGCCCGGCCACAGTGCCAGTAGGTGGGTCCTTGAACTTACGTCGTTGCGATTGCTGTTGGGAGGGAGCGGTGGCGGTAACAGGACCCGCGAGACGGTACCGTTCCTCCGACGTGAGTCAACAGGAAACTCGGCGCGGATGTCGTCTCCCTACCCCTCCGCCCCTCTTCGGTATCACCGGGTTCCGAGTGGTGCGTCTTGACGACTGCGTCCCAGCTCGGACCCTGACGTAAGCCTCGCATCCGGAGGAGCCACAGTGGAAATACTCTACGAGCTTCCGAAAGCCTTTCTAGGGATCTTATGTTCTGCCCACTCCGTATCTCTCCAACATATGGACCCGATCACTTTATTCAGGCACCGATTAAGTAAAACCGAGACTTTTTGAAGACTATTTATATTTTAGTTTACCATCAATTATAACTCAAATATGTATAAAACACACGTTAACTAAATAAATTCCGTCCACAAATTTTTACTTTATTGTTTTATTACGAGGTTAAGACATTGAACTACATTTCCTACATCGCTGCCAACTTAAATGGGAACACGCCGTTACCGTATTTCGATACATTAAGCCCATGGCACAAAACGCGGTTGGTGTTGGCGGCTCTTGAAGGACAGTGCAGTATATGTGCGGTGGCACAATTTCCAATTGGTGGTTAGTGGTTGGTGTTGATGGTTGGTGGTTGGTCCCAAAATCATTTCAACTTGCGGTTGGTGGTTGTTGTTGCTGTTGTTGCTGGTGGTTGGTGTTGTAGCTAGTTGGCATACATTGAAATTTTATCACCAACTGAGCTCAGTTTTATAGGTTCTGAAGGAGTGAAAGTGGAAAAGTTTTGAAATGGGTTAGAATAATCATGAAAATAATAATATTCATATCAAGCTGATAATACATTCTGTTACTCAGCCACCAAACAATATATAATATCAAAAGTTCAATATGTAATGAAATAATAGCTAAAGCAAATCATAAGAGTCTATTGTGTTTGCAGGCTTTTATGGAGCGATTGCATGATTACTTACAGACTAATTTGAGATAGTTATGTGAATACTAATTTTTTTTATAAAATTCAGTATATTTAATTCTAAGCATAAGGAAATAACGAAGTATGTTTTAAATTTGGCTTACTTTGGTGTGCTTTATTTAAAAAAAAAGTAAAATATCAGCAATGAAACACTCGTCCTCTACATCTTAATAATTCAAATTTCAGCCATAGTCAATTAAGATAATTGATATGCCTTTCTTAAGAAATGTTTGCTATCTTTCGGCACAGACGTGAAACAATTAACACCAACGCCAACATTGTCTATAGTGTTATGGAACACATCGCAAACCAACCGAAAACCCCCAACAACCACCGCCACCAATCGTCTATTGTGCCAGAGGCTTTACTCACAGTGCACTTTGTTTAAGCATCGTACCTTAAGTTTATTATAAAAAGTTCTAGTAATATAATGTAAATAAAATGGGCGAGTTGGCGAAATGGACAATGTGTGTTGTGGGAGATACTCCGGTGTTAGTAAAGTCCGGTTATTCGTGATTTTGTGCAATGAAAATAACAATTATTATTATAAAGTGGTGTCTGTCCCTGTCATAACATCGTTATCGATGTGATATACCTACACTGTCATCAATTTTCGATACTATACGGGAGCGGTGTGCTGCATCCACATCAATATGGTTATTACGTACCGAAACTGTTTTAAAAGTTGCGTATCATACGACCTTAGTGACGTGAGCAATTCTCGTAAATATTTGGGCATGGCATCTACTTCCTAGCCATAGCGAAACTTAAAAAGCAGAAAGTATGTGATACTCGTATGTGGAGACTCCAAAAACTGACAACAGGCGCTTCAACTATACAGTTCAGTTCATATAAATGGCAAATGTGGCTGAAATACATGTGCCTAGGACCAATTAATAAAAATATTTTTTTTTTTACATTATTACTAATTTTATTACATACAGCCAGAGTAATTATTATTATAATCTTGCTAAATGAAAAAACGTTTTTACATAAACTCGCGTTCTGAAGCATATAGAATAGAAATATGCTTAAATCGTTATTAAAAAAAGACTTTTATTGTTTGTTTAAAAAAACATTTTAATATATAAATTTTATTAAAATATTTTACAGTGATACAAAATATATGCAGTTTTATTTCATATGCACAAATCGTATTTTCCTGGCAATTTTGGCAGTGTGTACTACTTTTTAATGAGTTGAGCAATTTGTGCAGCCGGATGCAACACTCCACTGAAAAACCACTCTACATGACGTTTCATAAGTTCCAGGATGCTATCCTGTACAACAATTGGTTATACAACATATTTATACTATTTCCGTTTGTTACAGAAAACATAAACAGTAATCTAAAATGGCGGACACTAGCGTATATACTGGTGTAATTTGCGAATTATCTGATACAGATCACATAAACGGAACGACAGCTTGTGACAGACTGCTGCAGCACTTTGATACATTACCAAAACGGTCAAAGGTAATGTTTAGTGATGAGTGCGCTGTTGATCTCATTTCATCTCTGCGCAATATTTACTGCTGGGGTGATGCTGCTAATCTCCATCGCAGAGTAGATAGGTACATTGAAACGAATTGGCGTGGCGGTTACTTTGATGTGGGCGTATCCACTCCCTGATGGACTGCGCGAGGCTTTGGGAATGCGCCTTGTGGCTGACGTACCGCATGCTACGAAAGGTTCCCTATTGGCTGGGTTTTCGCTGGCAAATAGGTTACCGGGCGCTGATTGGCGAACGGCGCTCCAGCATGTTGGTGACCAGTGACGCCATTCTGTTGGCGTATGCGACTGGGAGTTTGCGGAAAAAGCTGCTGATTAGCCTACTTACCGAAGGAAAGAAAGGCTTATGATATCACTTTCCTGTCTGTGTGTACATGTAAGTATGTGTGTGAATGCCTTTGCGTGTGTGCCCCCCTCCCTTTTTTTTTTTTTAATGCGTTGACCAAATTTCACCAAACTTGGTATACATATAATACTTAGTAAGTACCACTGACTTTTACGGCTTTAGACTACGTCGGGCACTTTTAAAAACGCGGCCATTAATAATTTTTGGTTGACATGTCATATCTTGAAAACCAATCAACCGATTTAAACCAAATTTTGTATGCTGGCAGACCGTTGTACAATCATTAAATTTTGAAATGGATATGTTTGTTGAGCTGCCATTTTGAAAAATAGTACAAATTTCAAAAAATTATATTTTTCATAATATTTTGAAAACTATTTTACCAATACTCACCCAACTTTGCATTTAAGTAATACTATGGTAGGCCATAAGAAAGTAACTGATAAAACTTGATTAATTATTTATTTTAAAAATGGTGGCCACACAAACATTTTTAGTTTATTTAGTATATCTGCCATACCATTTAACCAATTTCAACCAAATTTTGTATACTGAAAGTATTTATTACAAGCATCATATGTAAAACAAATAACCACTTTGGTAGGCTATTTTGTAAGATAGTGCCACAAAAATAAATAAAGTTTTGGTCATAACTCAGTAAATTATTAACTGATTCCTACCAAATTTGGCAAACAAGTAGTACTAATGCATATGATATTGAGTGATATGTGTTAAGAATATCAGTCACTTATTTTCAAAATGGCGACCATATAGAAATCTTAGTTTAGAATGCTATATCGTCGAAACAATGCAATCAATTTCAACTAAACTTTGTATTATGGCAGTAAATATTACAACTATTAACTGCACGTAGATGGAGTATCTTTTGCCGGTCATTTTGTAAGATAACGCCATGCGAGTAAATAAAGTTTTTTGTCATATCTCGCGAAACAATTGACAGATTCCTTCCAAATTCGGCAAACAAATAGTACTGAAGCAGATGGTGTAAATTGGTATGTTTTATGAAAGTCAGGCACTTATTTTTAAAATGGTGACTATATAAATTTTTTAGCTCAGTATATTTTATTGACGAAACAACTTCCAACTTAACTTTGTATGCTGGAAGTACCTATTACAACCATAAAATTTGTCAATGCAGAGCCTCATTTCTCTGCCACTTTGTAAAATAGCGCTACCAATAAAATAATTATTTTATCTTGTATCTCGGGAAACAATCAACACATAATTACCATTTTTTGCGAAGATGTTGTACTGGGGTAGGCCGTAAAAATATTTTTTGTTAAGGACACGCTTATTTTTAAAATAGTGGCTATATAATCACTTTTGTTTTGTGGGCTATATCTACGAAACTATGTAATCTATTTTAACTTAAATTTGTATATTGGCAGTATACAATCATCGAAATTGCTACTACATTAGATTTTTTGTCCTCAATTTTTGAAGATCGCCACATGAAAATTGTGGAGGTGTTCTGTCATGTCTCGAGGACCAATCTACCGATTCCCACAAAATGTGACACTGGAAAATTTCAAATTAATTTATACCAAATTGTGCACACCACAAATGCTACAGAAGGCCATGTAAACTTTCATGATTTAAATGTTTCAGACAACGATGTTCAAAATGGCAGCTTCATAAATCATTTAGGTAAGTTTGATATGTATATTATAAAATTTTACCAAATTCAACCAAAATTTGTATGTAGACAGCATACATCAGAAGCATCGTATATAGAGCCTCTTTTTCTGGCACTTTTGTAGGTTAGCATAAAATAATAAAATAGAGTTTTTTATGTCATTTCTCAGGGACCAAACAACCGATTTCCATACAATTCGTCACAGAAGTAGCGCTACAGTAGGCCGAGTAAATTTAGATGTTTTATTTGGCTCAGTCACTTATTTTCAAAATAAATACTCTGTAAATATTTTAGGTTAGTAAACTCTATCGTTCGAAACATTAAGACTGATTAAATCCAAAGCTGATGCTCCGAATCCGATCTCCGTAATGCAGTGGATTGCACGCTAGCTTATTGTACGAGGTTTTCTGGGTTCAAGTCCCGGGTAAGGTGTGTGTGTATTTGTAATTGTCTCACTTCTTTTCCATAAGTTTCTGGTTTCATTTATAAAGTTATTGCTTTGAAAGAGAAATCGAGTCCTTCCCACCAAGTCAGCTTTTAAGAAATCATTTAAAAATTAATTGCACCCATGATGAGGAAATTAGGCTCATTAGATGTATCAGTAATTTTTTGTTTATTTCTGTATTATTAAATATTCCGTGTCCACTTTATGTTGAATTTAAAGACCATCCCCGTATCTAATTCATTGGTCATTTTCTTTTTCCTTTACGGACCAGTAAACCAGCGGTCTTATCCTCGAATGCTGAAAAACTTATTTATTCCTGAACTGGAACGGCGTCAAATAGCCAGTGAAGTATATTTTCAGCAATGGCGCGCTCACACATCACGCACACACCGTGCAGAATTATCTCAATAAATTTTTCCTTAACCGTTGGATTAGTATATCTTCACCGACACCCCTGTGAGTATCCCTTATAAGTAGAGACACCCGAATTTCGCGAAAAGATTTCACGACTAGTTGTATTTCATTACATATTAGCTCAGATCCACTTTCTTGATTGGATGATATAGGTGTTACGTGTCTTAAGCGTATGCCCACGAAACACAAACGTACAGGATTGGAGTTACTTAATTTTGATTGGCCAGCCAAGTAAGAAAATGTCTGCTCACAAAGACACGCGGCCAATAAGCAAATGTAAACTACTCGCACGTCCGTAGGGTATCGAAATCTAGCATGTGTGGAAATCTCTTCGCGAAATCCGGGTGTCCCTTCTTATAAGGGTACGTCAAAGACAAGGTTTCAGAGCACCGCATGGCAACTATTGACGAACTGAGACAGCGGATTGATGTCGCATTTGCAACCATCACACGCAGGCATGTTGCGCATCGCACATGGCGCAATATTATCTTACTAGTGTAAGGGTCTGGTAGTACCTGAAACATCCCGTACGACCCCGCCAGGCGAGGCAAGTGGGCGGGCGCACCGCGTGACGGACGAGGCGAGAAGATGAGGCACCAGAGCAGCTACGGAGAGTATAGCTACTCCCGCCGGCGAGGAGTGGGAGCGGAATGCGACACCTGCAGGAGTCACCTTGGGGTATTATCCAGCGCGCGAGGATGCGAGCCCCATCTCGCCCGGGGGGAAACCACGCGCGCGCCGACTGGAGAAGCCCGCGCCGTGTTGATGCATCATCAGCCCGGCGCTGAGGTCGCCCCCAGGAATGCGGCTGCTGTCTGCCGGCGTGTGTTTCCACACTCGGCTGAGACGACAAGGTCGCCTCCGCGATCTGACTCCTGAAGGCGCCGACGTCCAACGCTTCTCTCCCCTCGCGAGCAACGGGAGACTAGTAATGAGCGTCGTCTGTGTGTAAGGCGCCGGCTAGTTTCCGCATTTGAGGCACATATTCAATGAGAGATAAGGGCGACAATGTCACGTGCATCAAATTGCGCCACCGCCACAACGCGTACGTCTCTGAAATGGCGTGTATGTAGTGTTTTCGTCGTGCTTGGTTGAGAATTTGAAATAAGGAAATACATGCTAATGGGATTTTGTTTTTTTTTTGGCGTTTCTGTTAAACATGGATACATATCGCCAAGTACTTTTTTTTAGCAGAGAAATACATGATTCTTTGCTATCGAAGCCTTTTGTAACATTAACGTATAGCCTGTTTCTCCGGAGAAATCAAAAAACTTAATAATTAAATTTTAAAAAAATTTACTGAAAAACCAATTGTTACCTTTGCCTCGGTAGAGACCTTGAGAGTATAATTTCTCGCACTTAGGTTTTTGTTTCAAGTTTATATCTTTAAAATTGACTTCAAGAAAACTTATCTCGTTAACATGCGTTACCCTATATCAAATTCTCAACCAGGCATCAGCCTTAAGCGGTGACACTATCAATAATATATTGGTGGAAAGTCTGTGGCAAGTTACAATGCAGGACCCTATACTAGTTTTTCAGGAATTCGCCCACAATATTTTTTTTTAGCTAAAACAGTGTGAAAACAGTTTTCAAAATAGTGTTCGCAATAAGCGTGATCTGTTGAAAGTAGTATTCCGCTAGTGTCTATGAACTGCCGGTATTATACTTACACCATGTAATGACGTGCGTAATGAATATTCTTTATTGTGCACATTATTTTATGAGTGGTTTCGTACCGTCATGTGACAATAACAGTAAATTATTAGAGGGGAGGCAACACTTTGTAAGTCTACTCTTATTGTTTGGTGGGCCCCCTTCGTACCTGGGGCCTGGGACAAATCGACCCCTTGCTGATGGTCCTAGATCTTGAGTTCGGGTTCGGACAAATCGCGGTCAAGAAAACGGTCGATAAGATGGAGATGTCAAACTTTTCCACAAAAAAAATTCTCGGCAAGCATTCGCCGCGGCAAGTGAAAATGGAAGCACGGAGTCGATTTGCAATGGAATTGTAATGATTATATACCAGGTACCCGACCAAACTTCATCTGTTTCCTCGGCAACCGTTCGCCTGAGAGAGTTACACCAAAGCAAATGTTTTTTGTACATTAAAGTCCACACGATTATGACGTCATTAAAAGCGATAAACACCCAAGAGTTACATTTGTTGGATAAAACATGACACCCCATATTTGCTCAAAGAATTGGGGTTATGTTATCCAACAAACTGTTCGCAGATTTTAGATCTCGATTCAAGGCAACAGAATTCACAGATTTGTTTTTACATCTAAAGTTACTTTTATCGTTTTGCATCAAAACCATTTGAAAAATCTATTTTCAAGGTCATCCACCTCCCTTACGAATTACCGTAAGACATATTTCGCATAATGTTTTCTATCTCATTTTGCATTGGAGATCACCTCACAGCGTTTGTACTTGTAGTTCAGGATCGTCCTGTAGTATAATGATTTACATAACAAGAGTAACATTTTTACGAATGTAGCACAACTGATTTTCAACTTTATGAACTTTGACTTTACGTTTGTATTGTGTATCGGTGATTTCGTAACTGGAACGGAAACGTAAAGTCAAATGCTTAAGTTATCAATTGTGCAAAGACATTTTCTCCATGTTCCGTTGTACGTAGGCTGAGATCGGCTGTGCTCTCAAGGTCGCAAAACCTTAGATTCATCTTCACTCGCTCACGAAATCAGCTAATACCGACTTTTATATATGGAATGGAGTTTGTTTATGGCATGTTACCACACACTGGCTGTCATGAAAGTTCACTCGTTCATGGAATAGACTATAAACAATCCCGGGTACAGTAAGACGAATATGTTCAGACAACTACTAAATCACATCTTTTCCGCGTCTACGTTAGATATTAGTGAACAAGGGTGTCGTAACACAAGATTTCACACATCACTGTAGGGGATGTGAGGAATCACGAGTAATAAAGGGCTCAAAGCACAAGGGAATAAGTTTATGCTGTGAATTAGAACACAGCTCAAAATATCCAATCCCTGTGTCCGTGATCATGGACGAAGAATATATTCGCGTGCATGTACGCGGTGTAGGGCTGAGTGCCCGGTGAAGTCAGTTTCTTGCAGGTTGATAATATTTATCTGAGGACGTATCTTACAGCTTTGATTTGTGAATGGCACATCCTTATATCACCGAACGTTAAGTACAATTCACTTGTGAAGCTGAAGCTAGTCCTCATTTATTAAATGTAGAGGATGAACCAACTTTTTACTCCGTTGCAACAACTGAACTATAAACCACTGTGGGACTTAAAAGACTTAAGTAGTTCTACAAAAGGGTTTAACTTAACCGCAAACCAAGTACAATAAAAAGTACGTCCTGTTATAAAGTTGGGTTGTGTTTCTGGTAACTGCAACCTCAATGGAAGAACAAATTATAGAATTTACCTTTTTCCCGTAAGAACAATTTTAAGGTGAAGAGGTCCCGCAATCTTGGGCTTACGTATATTTCTCCGGAATTGAATTTCCACATTAGGTATTTACAAACCGAGCAGGTTAAAGCATTAGGGTCATATAACAATTATTTTGAAATCTATATTGTTTTTCTCCCGTTTCTCTCTTCACATCTGTAAACACAATGGAAAATGTCCTCATTATTTGACCCCTTAACGTAAATATTAATTTTTTTTTATTCTGGGTGCTGCAAAAGAGGAACTTTATGGTATGAAAAGTACTTAAGATTTTATTACTACAACTAACGCTTTGGAACCAATGGAGAGTGTTTCAGTAGATCCGTAGCACTATAAGCAACCAATAAGAATTGTTGGTGTGTCAGGAGCAACCAATAGCATTGTCCGCAGGGAAAGGTGCTGTCCGTATTGGGGCTAACCTCTGACCTTCCACAGCAACGACTGACTTTACCTATTTTGCAACATGTCAGATGTGTACGAGTATACTCGCGATAATATGTTAAAGGGGTAATAACTGTTGTCTCGTATGAGAACATCAATGAAATCACGCCTACTTCAGAAATTCTGTGAAGCATTCTTGTATGCTGCAATATTAAATCATGAAGTTTGGTTACGGAGATATGTAAATATTTTTGAGGATATTTTATAGTTTTGTAATGTATCAATGATAACTTTAAAAAAACATCATAAAAATAAATTACATTCGTCATATATTGAAGCGTATGTATGAGACTTTTAACTTAAAATATGGTTTAATACAAATTTCAAACAGTTATTTGTACAATTTCGTTTAATCTAGAGCTCTTATTGAACTTACAAGTGTATCATATTGTAATTTATTTGAAATCCTACATCGATTACCTGCGGCAGGAGTTTGAAGTCTACTATTTTGTCTTTAGAATTCATCATAAAATTTAGATTTTATATACGGCTGAGCAGCGTGAAAAACTTCCCAACAAATTATACTCACGACGTTCTGGTGACGTGAAAAATTTATTCGAGCTGCATCCTAGCGTATAGATTTTGTTCAATTTTGGTATTTGTACGAAAAAAAAAAATGTTAGATTTCTGTACTTCCTTTTATAAGTTTAAGAAAATTAATTTAGCCATAACTGTCATACTTTTTTCAGATTATTATTTCAAGTCACAACGAAAAATATGTAACTTGCTAAACATGTAGAAAATAATTTCCTACGCCTGAACATCCTTAAACCTAGTGGTTAGTTTCCCAGGCGCCCCGGAGCACGAAGAATTGTCATATTTTGTCAATAATGCACTACATTATTGGAGGAACATGGTTGGCTGAAGGGTCTAAACACTAGTCCCCATCCCCCACATGTGTGGTCCCCAGCTCGACCGCAGGTCATATCGGGAGGGAAGTTTTTTTCGCGGATGGGCATTCTCATGTGGGGGAGTGTGGCGGGGACTGCATTAATTTACGAGTTTTCTGAACGTACTCCCTTTTCTTAGCCAGTTTTCATTCCACTGCTTCTCCGCCCCCTTCTTAACGCAACTCAGCCACTCGCCGGGCTGGCTCGAACAAGGCAGCTGTCTGCAATTAGCATCAAAGTACACTCATGCAAGCTGACCCTGTAAGAGGGAGAAAACAACTTGTCGGCTTGCATTCCTACTTAAACGTTTCCATTCTGCCTGATTCCGAGATTGAAATAGGTTACCTTCAGAGTTTAGGAGCTCGGAAACAGTCTCAATTTTAAGGATATGTCATGGTTTCGTCACATTATATCGATAACTGATCAAAGTACGAAGTCATTAAAAAAATAATCGTCACCATGTTTTCTTTTTTTTTTAAATTTAAATATAAATATTGTAACATAAAATATTGATACGTGTAAATTTCAAAAAGGTATTTTAACACGAAGTTAGGTTGGCTTGCGTGTTTCTTGGAACCACAAGAGTGGATGCTGCAATTTCTTTGAAATCCTATT
Organism: Clitarchus hookeri; assembly: GCA_002778355.1. Taxonomy (NCBI): domain Eukaryota; kingdom Metazoa; phylum Arthropoda; class Insecta; order Phasmatodea; family Phasmatidae; genus Clitarchus; species Clitarchus hookeri. The sequence continues at coordinate 523,237 of NQII01000799.1, read as the reverse complement.
CTTGGTTACTTTGAAATATTTCTACTTTAAGTTTTATGTCAACAGTTACAATTGAAATACGAGCAAACCACGTAACAAATTTCCAATAAAATGTTCCTTTTGACATTTTTATGACACGGACAATTATTTTGAGCTGTACCCCAACGCAATAAATTTTTTTCAGTTTTAAGATGTGTACAAAATAAATATAAATTAATGATTCCTATATTTCCTTTCGTTGTTTTTTTAAAAGTAATTTTCTGCAATTATTTCTTATAACAACGAAAAATATAAAATTTCTTGAAAATACACAAAATAATGTTTGCCTCTTTGAACGCTCTGGAATGTCGCCCACGATTCCAACAGTCAGTAAAACAAAGCAACAATATTACATATACTTGTGCACACTCATAACCCTAATACGTCTCTAACTACACATTAGTTTATAACTGTTTGTTAGTTATTCACAGATTCATTAGCGTTTTCTCTGTTGTTTGATGACCACTTTATTATCTTCTGCAATATTTACATGACTTTACACTTTCAAATCTACTGTATTTTGTTTTGCTACCTTAGGATTAATTAAATTATTTACACTATTAAGTTAAGTAATTATTTGTATGTGTCTTCTGTAAGAGAAATTGTTAAAATTTTAACTCTAGCCATTAAAAAAAATGTATACTGTTATAAGTTCTTACAAATGTAGAAGTAAACAGTGTTTTTTGCTTTTCACTATACTTGATACAATGTTCAATTTTTACGTGAAAAAACCCGAGGAATTTTATTACAAGTTTCGTTACATTAAGCTCAAAACGGTGTCTCGAACTGAAATAGAAATTTGGCAGCGTTACGGTTAAACATGGTCATACATTACTATCAGCTGTGTAACGAAACAACTTTGAATGCAGGACTTCCTGTGCCACCTTANGGGGGGGGGGGGTGTTAAAAAATATACACCCAGCTTCCGTTTCTTTTATACGCAAGCACGGCGTTCAAGTTTCCCGAAACGCTGGTCGTTACTCCCACGTCGTCGTTAACCTCGATTAGCACCGACAGTTTCATGAAGAAAAAAAAAATAGGAAGTGGATTGCAATTATTTTTTGTCGGTGTCTGTGCGGACCGTGCAAGGTTGTTGATTTTCCGTCAGTTTGTGGCGTTTCGACACGTCCCTGGGCTGGCACCTCGACCCGTGACGCGGGGCGACAAGCGTATTAAAAGTACGTCACGTGGCTAAGACTAAGTGTTTCCTTGGGGGGGGGGGCGACAGCCAGCCGGCTGTAAAGGCCGTGCTGCGATCGAAATAACTACTATTGTCATAAACAATTACGCACCCGTAACCACCGCCATGATGAAAAACTTCTGCTACATATGGGTATAGTCTATTCGCGGTTTTTTCACACTTTTTGAATAAAACCTTTGAAAAATCACCCCCTCGTGTAAGGGGTTTGGTTCTTTCCTAAATATACCATGTGTTACAAGCGTTTTATACTTCTGTTCACACAAAAGTACTTTATTTTTTATTAAATTATATTTTTAATTATATTTTATTAATAAATATTAACATTTGATTTATAATCCATATTAATAAAACAGATAAAATAGGTATGTTGGTAATGCCCAGTAAGGAAAAAGTTCTTATGCAAAATATTATTAAAGTGCGCGAGCAGGAATGTGGTGCGTTGTTACTTTGGTAAAATTTTCTTGACTTAGTCAAGCTTTGTTTGCATGAGGCGGAGGAATATCCTGATAGTAGAACTTTAGCAGGGCTTCAGAAAACTTGTGAGTAACCGTGAATGGACTATATAATAACATCAGATGTTTTCATTGTTTTCTTATGTCGGCGTAAAGGATTTCACTTGCAAATGGAGACTTTTAACGAATAGCTATTTGAATGTTTGCACGTGTATGCTGGCTGACTTGTTACATATAATGATTTTACCACTAAATTTTTGTATGTAAATTTGTAAACATCTCGTTAGTAGCCTAAACTGTCGCGATGGCTCCAGAAGAATTACTAGAGTTGTTACAGTTCCCATTTTTTTAAATTACTTGCTAAAAAAAAAATTACACTCAAATGTATGTATAGTTTTGTAACCGGAAATGGTACGGTTGTGAACATGAGTTTTGATGGGTGTAGTAAAGCGAGTGGATTCTGATTGGCCACACATAGGTTCTAACACAATAAATGTATAAGTTCGCCAGCTTGCTCTGCAATTATGCGTTGGCAATGGTTATGGGTGTTGCTATACGTCATTTTGTTAAGCATCATTATACACTCATTTGGAAAATAATTGATCACAGTGATAGTGCCATCGCATGGGCATGTAAGTTGGTGCAGGCACATGACATGGTAGTGTGACCTTGGCATTGACCTAGCGCTCGTAACTCCGGCACTTTTACCTTAACCTTGAATGACCTTGAACCCAAAAAACCCCAATAATTCCAAAAGAATACAAAATTTTTATTTTTTTTTCAAAAATTAAACAACTTTAGAAAATCTTGAGAAAAAAACACTTAAAAGAGTTAAATGCAGGAGGTTCGGGGTTCGATGGCAGGTGGAGCGATCAGTGACTAAGCTTCCGACACGTAGACCAGCAGACGATTGACCATTGCCCATTTTGATTGGCTGTTTAGTCGACAAGTTTTCACCTCACTACTATTTTTTCATTGGTTAATACACCACACCCCCTCCACCAATTACTGGTATTCACTCAACCCCCCCCCCTCTCCCTCCAAAAAATAGCTCACTGATTAGTTGGGTTCCCTATACCCCTCCATACACACAAAACATTTTTATTGGCTGATTACTTGCTTTTGATGGACCCTCATTGGATTTACATCACATCCACCCCCATCCTCCAACATTTTTATTGGCTCTCCTTGACCCCCCTCCCCCTCATCCACCAACTACAATCACTGCCAGTTTGTTTTAGCAGTTTAATTGTCCCCAATTCCTCCCTCCACCCATCAGACATTTTGTTACTTTTTACATTACAAACCCTTATTACTCGTAATCGCTCAACTCCCTCCCCCTCGTCCCTCTCACAACATTTGCTCACACTTTAGCTCCACAACACCCCCCTTTCAAAGCGACCCCCCTCCCTCTCAAAAATAAATTTAGCTTGTTATTAATTGGGTATTCATTCTTTTACCTCTCACCCCGCCACTATAGTCCGACCAATTATTCAACATTGCTTAATACCTTACCACCATCGCTCTTGTTTTCAGCATTGACTGCCAGAGTGCTCTAGTGTGGGTAAAATAGTTTATGTGAACAAAGTCGCCCCTCGTCTTTCTAGCATTCCGACAGGGAAGTTGAGATATTCCATTACATCCGGTAGCAGGGCATTACCGGGCGTGTTCGTAATACGCATATATTTTCCTGCGAAATTAAAAAGAAAACCTGCTCAAATCTGGAGTATTGGCTTGGACCAGCTTGTCTCTAGAGGAATATAAAACCTCATGAAATATGGTACTGGAACTTCGTTTTTTAAAAATCTATATATCTAACATCGACTACATTTGCGAAGGCAATACCTCAGTACCCGTGCTGCTACTGTAACACTTCGTTTGCATTCACTCAATGTGCTCAAAGACACGAAAAGTATGGATAAGCGATGAATACAAATCGGGTGCATATACGTGCGGAAACTGTGGCATCTTTTGTAAATGGAAGAAGTGAAATATTTCCTAAAGATAATTTGAATTTAGATTTCGATGCTGATTTCTTTCATAAAATGTATCTAGCATATACTGGTTTTAGAAATTCTGAAACAAAAACTACTACACATTATAGAAACAATGAACTTTACTACAAACCAGTTTTAAATTTTGATGGTGAACATAATAATAATTATTTTTTTGCAAGAATAACTTTAATTATAATTGAATTTACATATAGAAAAACAATTATTGTAAAATATAAAACAGATATAAAAATAAGTTTTAATTTCAATAAAAATGTTCCTGCTGGAACAATTTGTAATGATGCATTAATTAGTCGAAAAAATCTGACTTATGGTCAATTGAAAGAGAGAATAACTGAAGATGTTTAATTTTTTATATTATTAAATGGAAACAATATATCACTTTATATATTTGCCATACGAGATATAAGTGCAATTTGGTTATTTGTGGTAGTGTGACATTTCTGCACTTCAGATAGTTTGGAACCTTACATTATTTTGCCCTGTCACTTATTTTTAAGAACCATTTCGGTATGGCTGAAATTAATGCTGTTTAAAAGCATTTTATTGATGTGGCCTGAACACTTCAAAGCTTGACGTTCTTAGAAGCTATAAAAATAGTACAACTATGTCTGTTTACGAGTAATTTTATTTTCAAGAGACATATTTAAGCGAGTTAAGATTCCATCGAAATTATTCAGGTTTGAGGTTTATATTGTCTGTAAATTCTGTGGATACGTGTACCACTTACACTTGGTGGGGCGCACGCGCGGTGAGTGTATTTCCAGCACGTCATCTGCGCCACAATCTGATTATTTATTTCCAGCTGCCTCAGAAATGACGCGTATAATCAATCAACAAGTTACGCGCCGTGGGAAAGTATTGACTACTTTGGCGGATCGGGAAGGCACAAATTGAGGCACTGGATTGGTATTTGCCTGGAATTATGTTAGGTACAGCACACCGGAAAAACCCATCCCCAGTGCAGTTGGTGATCGAACAAATGAATTCTCAAATACGAGTTGTGTATGCCACCAAATGTCCAAACACACCCTATAGGATTTAACTTTACAGAAAAACTAGACCTCACAGGGTGATGCTCTGAAAAATACATAAATCTCTCTGGTCACCATTTTAAATGTTATTCAGCGAATAGAACAATTATTTTTCTACTGCAAAATCATAATGGTAATTTGCGGATCTATAATCCAGTTAATGATATTAATAAGAACAGGTTGGGACACGTCAACTTTACACGAAATGTTTGCCTAGGTATGTACCCTGCGCCTTTAAGTATAGTCTATTGGTAGTAACTTAACACTTCTTAAATCAAAACTTTGAAACATCACCCCATTATATAACGTGTTTGGTTGTTTCGTGAGTATGTCATGTATCACGAGCGTTTTATTATTCTGTTAACATCAAAATATTCTGTTTTTTTGTTAAATTAAACACTTACTTATATTGTATATATAAATTATAGTGTTTTATTGGTTTTAATATGAATAAAAAGTTAGATAAAGTATGTGTGTTTGTAATGCCTAGTAATACATAGTTCTCTTCTAATGCAAATTATTATGAAACTGATTGCGTACGATTAAGGTACGTTGTCCGTTAGGGGTAATTTTCTTGACTTGGTTAAACTATGTTTGCATGAGGCAGTGGGTTATACTTAAAGTAGAACTTTAGCAGGGCTACAGAAAAGTTAGAAGTAACCATGAATGGACTATACCACGTGAGTGTCTCTTCTTGACTGGTACGCGGCAGGTACGCGAGAACGGTACGCCTGTCGTACAAGAGTCAGGAACAAGCACCGTGACCAAACACGACTTCTCGCCTCGCTTCGCCTCTTTGGCCTTTGACGCGGTGATCGATTTCTTTTTCCGTCCGGGGCGGGTGTATCGCGCACGGCAGCTTCACTCGACCGCCGCTGCGCGCGCTGCCTCCCTCGCTCTCGAATCACGTTTCCTTTCAGCGTACCGGAGAGAGGGGAAGCAAGCTTGAGCGTCATAGTCTCACAAGACGTGTATTGGAGGGGAAAGGGGCCACCTAGGAAGGAATGGGATAAAGCGACGGCAGTTGTTGGATCGTGGCGACAGTGATAGGACGTCCCGCGAAAGGTGAAGTAGGGTGCTTTGTAGCCATGTTGCTCGCGTCGTCGTGTCTGTTGTTTTTGGTCGGGCTGGCCGGCTCCGACGTGCCCAAACTACCCGATACGTCGGGAATCGACTTCGTTCTCACCGACAATCTGCACGTCGACAAGTTTTTCTCTCTGTGGCTGGTCTTCAACAACGACGAAATGCAGACGTCAGGTAAGCCCCCAGGCATGCCGAGTGATTGTTATTCGGGTTGCACACGGTTCAGTCTTTTGCATGTGATATGAAACAGTGTACAAATACATGAAGCAAATAGGATATGGTTTCTTGTTCACCGCGATCCTCATTAAGTGCGTGGAAAGGTAATTCTAATTTTTAAATTAATACCAACTTTCCCACGCAGTTTCCGTGTTTGCCACATCCCCGTCCTTATATCGTAATCTTCTTCCCTTATTTTCTCTTAATTTCGGAAGTAGTTTATATTGCATTTGTTTAAAATTATGTCAGTGATGTTTGCAATATTTGCAAACATCTGCAAGAGGCAATGGAAACCTAAACACATTTGTTAGATTTTATAAAAAAATATAACTGCATCACCATATTTATTGACATATTTATTCGAAATTAAGTAGGCTTATTAAAGTTAATTATATTTGGTTACCTCACATGGGACTTTCAGAAACGCTATTTTACATTTGGAATTATAATATATGCCCACACTTTTTCTCTGTAAATATCTTTAGTGTACAAGTTAATGCGAGATAATAATGCCGGCGTACTTTTTCTAGTCTCAGGAAAATATAGTATTATGTAAGTAATAAGCCAATTGGTTAGACATCAGCGATATCCATTACGAATTAGCATGCATAATAATTTTGTGTTACTGTATTCTGCACTATTGCAGCTAGAAAGGAGAAGGTAAGCCAGCTTAAATAGTCAAGTTGAAAAACACATTTTTTTTTTATTTCAATTTTCTTTTGGCGCCGGCTAATTGGAACCTGGAACTAAGATGTGAGGATACGGTGGTATAACATTTAATTACAAGCGTTTGGGAACATCGTCTATGTTTGTAGACTGGGAATGGATAACCACGTGACGAGACCAAACCAGTCCGGATCGAACAATAGACTATTGAGCGCATTAAATTAGACTCGTATGGCGGCGCATACAAGACGTGATAAATAAGCAATAGGTGAGAATGTGCGCGAGATACCCTTACAAACAGCTGATGGAGTTTGAGAGAGGCACTGTGGAGTGCACGCTGAACCGTCCGTTATTTGGGAGAAGTGAATGTGTCCTTACACGGGAAACCGGTTTTGGACTACTCGACAGACAACCAGCTGGGGGGACTGTTTGGTTGTTAGACAGACACGAACAGAGCCAGGGGCTTCCTTGTCCACTATCCAGCGACACGTGACAGTTTCACTAGAGCTCTGTATCTCTACCAGAAGCGTTTACAGCCACCTAGCACAGCCGATTCTGTGATACCAGAGACCTTTACATGTTCTGCCATTAAAACTTCAAAATCAATCCTTTCATTTGCAGCGTTGTCAGCAAAGAGAAACATGGGATGCTATGGACTGGCGACATATTATATTTAGCGACCAATCAAACTTTTATTTTTTAAAGAATGGCCACCGTGCAAAAGTGTGAAGGTCCGCAACCGATCGCTGCAATATTTGCTTTCCTTTACAGCAGCACACGTTGCAATATTTGCTTTCCTTTGCAGCGGCACACGGTGCGATATTTTCTTTCCTTTACAGCTGCACATGTTCCGTGATATTGGCTTGATGGTTGGCGGAACTATCGCATATGATCGTCGTTTGCCACCGGTAGTGATACGAAGGTCATTGAATGCACAGTAGTATGTTGAAGACAACCTGCGGCCTCATGTGCTAACTTTCCTGACGGAGTGACTGACATCTGTTATCCCGGTTGCGTTTGCGTCATGTTTCTACACCTCCTTGGCCTACCCGGTCAAGCNTTTCTATACCTCCTTGGCCTACCCGTTCAAGCGATTTGTCGCTCGTCAAACATTTGTGGGACCAGATGGGACGCCTGCTATCTCCATATGAAAGTGTTCGTGATTTGCACCATAATTTGAAACGACCGGTGGTACATTTGTTTCATGACAGCATAAGAATGTTTTTATTCCATGTCCGATAGTATTGATGCATGTATAGACCCTACAAGCAGGATACTGTCAGAGATGAGGTACTAAAATTGCCCTTCTGTGCTACAGGTGGTAGGTGAAACATTGTTTTGATGCAGTAATATTGTAATAATTTCTTTCTTTTTTTTCCGTACCGTCACATTAATAAAGTATTTTTTTATTTCCGATAGTTTTTCTTGATGTGCAAAATTGTATGGCAATGCGTGTAAAACTAAATATGTTGTGCTTCAACTACTCTATTACTCTGTATCGTCAACACCTTTAGGACTNCCCCCCCTTCTGAAAAAGCCGCTTTATCTTCATCACAACTTCAGCCCACGGAACCGGGTTTTTTTACTGGTCTGACCATTCGCCTACCACCACGGCAAACAGAGATTTTCTCATGTTTTAGTGTATACGATGTCTCAAGGTACGATTATTTGCTACTCTATTTTGAACGGCCAATAGCAAATTATCTTACAGAAATTAAGGTGTTGCAATTTTTTCCCATGGCATAATCTACGCGATCTACTTGTATTACGTCCAAACTACACGTACTTTTGGTTCATGCTCATCGTGTCATCGTAATAAATTGTCCACATAGTCCAAATTATCCATGGTTAATACAAGAGTGGTCATTCAACCTTTCACAGCTACACTTTCGATTACTCTCAAGCATAGGTACATTTACGCAGGATTATATTTAGGTACATTTTTCTTGTAGCTGCTTTACTCTTGTGTTATACATTAGTGCACACTACCTTCACTTTACTCTAAAAGAGAAACTAGAAATGCTTCAGGAGTAAGAAATACAACGATAGTGAGAACTGTTAATAATATAACGTAATTGCTACTCAAGTATTTGAATTCCGTCGTTCCTTTTTCTCCTAGTTGATGCACGTCAACCATTAGGCCGCTGCCACAATTGTGCAGATGCGTCTTCCTGAGCCGATAGTGCTGTCGCCGTTGACAGTATTTGGTTGGCGCACGTTATCTTTGACGTCAGATACTGATGCCGCAGTCGAATGGTGCAGCGCTGTCTGACTGCATTTGGCTGAACTTTATCTTTTCGGGTCAGACAGCACGAACTGCATAACCTGCATCAGACGTCACGAGTATTATACGCCAGTCAGAAGATAGACGGGTGTAAACAGATGGCAAAATCGAGCGAGAATATTAGTGTTACGTCAACAAAATGTACATTTGTACTGTATGTCTTCCACAAAATGTAGCTTGGTGTGAAGCGTAGTTAGTGCTGTCAATTTTTAGTTGAACTACATTTTAACAGGCAGCTCCGAAAAGTAATCTTGCAATTCCAAAAACTATATTAACGGTATTTTTTTTTTACAAAAATGTATGGTTCATAATTTATTGTGTATAAAAGTATAAAAATTCCGTCAAAACTAACATTCGATAAAAAAAATAGTTACGTAGAAAGCATAAGAAAACAAAATGGCGAGCTATCGTGCAGCTTTCTATACACTAGCAGACGAACCAAGTCCAAGTGCATCAGCGTAATCAGCCATAGCACACTGCCATTGTTAAGCTGATCGCACAATACAGTCAGACAGCGCCGACGAAATCATTTCCTCAATTGTGGTAGCGCCCTTACAGCGAAACTAAACTCTGGTATCAACCTGGGCTGGACTAGGACAGTAGCGTTAACTACTTAACTGTTGTTTGGGGAGATGGGGGACGGTGGGCTTACTTAATTAATATTGGTATATCGATAGAACACTTAATTACATGGAGTTAAGTGCATCACCTACTTGGAGCAGTTTTGAGGCACAGAAGCAAGGGAGCGATAAGGACGACACTCACAAGCGTACACAGTGCCCTGTCGCTCCTATGCGCAAGGCCACGAATTAGCGTGCAGTGTTCTCGTTGTGCTCTGTGCAGCAAATTTTAGTGCAGGTCCTTGTAATAGTTTTGCATGTTTCCGACCAGCATATTTTGAAATACAGTAGTGTGAGAAAGTCGTTTTAAGCTACGTTGGAGGACTCTGTAATAATATTTCTAATTTGCGGGACGTCTTTAGCGTGTCATTCGTCCGTTGACTGAAGAGTGTTTACTTTTCATATATCGATAAAATGGGATCGCGTTTAATGGTGTCATTAAAAAACGCGGATTTCAAACACTCTGCAACTAATTTCCAGTGACAGTTGAGTTGAGAGGTTTGGGTGGCTCTTAACAACGAGGTTTTGAGAGCCGGTGAGGGTGAAATGAGGTGATAATAGAGCAGCACCGGAATGCAAGGGCGGGGGAAAACGGGAAATCCCCGAGAAAACCCACCGACCAGCGGCATCTTCTTGCACGATTCCCACTTGCAAAAATCCGGCAGTGACTCAGCCGGAGATTGAAACCTGTTCGTCTTAGTTGGAGGCGAGCTGTCTAACCCCTCAGCCACCGCGGCCCCTAGCAAACTTAAGATTTTGGAAAGGATTAACCTGGGATTCCTCTTCTATTCCCCTCTGCTCCCCCTTCCCAGTTCCCCGATCCATCTTTGACCTTCTGTACATCATGCATTTAGTAATCCCAACAAAATTTGTTTTTGAACACGCCAGGTCGGAGTTTAAAAGGACTGAACTGACACAAACCGTCCAATTTTTAAGTTTTATAAAAACATAAAATCCGTATTGAAAATTTAGTGCAAACACCCAGCTAGTGTGTTGAAAACGTGAAGTACAAGAAGCGGTTGTCATGCTGAGTTGTTAATTTATTTTGAGTACTGCTAGGTAAACCTTTGCCGCATTCGAGAGGAATGTAAACATACTCACTTGATACGACCGTGTTGTTGTGGCAATAAATACAGGCACAGCTTCCCATTTTAATTCTCTCATGTTACTTCTTAACATTTGCTCCCGTACATTTCCATATGAAATATGCTTGTTTTGATTCACTCTCACACGTTCTACTATTTAATTGGTGTAATTCACCAGCGTTATGCAAGTCACCTAATTGAGTTAATCACTCCTCGTGAAATTCTCTTGTATATTTTAAACCCTGATGGGGAAAAACTTATTTTATTACGTGTGTCGATTAAGTTTATTAACTAGCAAAGTCCTTCCAGGGGTATCACTGATGGTGGAATCGTTAATGAAAACAAGAAGTAGGTAAGGATTAACTTCTCGTCGACAGCGAGGTCATTAGAGCAGAATAAAATTGCTCGCATATAAAGAAATCGGCCATGGCCTATGTTAACATTCCGTCCCAGCATTTGCCTGGAATGATTTCGGAAAAACATATAAAATCGAAATCAGGATGGCCAGATCAGGAATACAATACAAGTCCTCTCGAATACAATACCAGTAGTTTCGCTTCCTCACTCGGTCAACAGGAAGAAACAATGCTGAAATAAAAATAGTTGTTCTTCATTACCGATTTGGCTTTTTTTTTCTAACAGCACTAGTTATCAACTTGCCTATTAGAGTCGTTCATTTCGGTTTCAGGGGGTGGACTACATATTTGTTGAAACTAATATGAAAGGTTTCAGTGGTCGTATGGTGATACCAACCAACCTCCCACAACCTCGATCAGGGTTCGATTCACGAATTGACCGATACAAACATGGCTTTGGTTGAGTGTCACCATAGCCCAGGGACTCTTGATTCTTAACAGTGCAGTTCACTTTGTTGACTATATAACCACTGTAACACTTGTATGGTCTTTGCTTTTTATAGTTTATAACCTTGACTAGGCCCATTGCCAAATGTTAAATCAATAAATTTAACGGAAATAGAACGCTACAAAAAAATTACAACTTAAGACGACAAAGAACTGGGAATCAACATAACCCTAGCAGTCATTAGAACATTGTCAACAGACAATAATCAGTCTGACAAAAATGGGT
>NQII01000799.1:487432-511447 GCA_002778355.1 Clitarchus hookeri | reverse complement strand
TGGGTAGGAAATAACCACACAAAAGAAAACAAGCACAATGAGAAATAGGTACATATACACTATACACATATCCTCGTCGGTTAAGAAACAAAGATTTTTAACCACGAAATAGCGATTATAGTAAAAAAAAAAAAAATTGTGTTGAAACTACTCATAAAACAGATAGGACACAGACAATTGTAGCCGGAAATTTTGACCAAAAACGACAGCGAAAAACAGATAGGACAAATGCACAATGCACTCTAAACTTGAATTAGTGAGAATTGAGCCAAGTCAGTGAAAACAGTGAGAATTGAGCAACTGATAACCAGTGCCACATAACTAATTAACATAGTGGTTGAATTTCACTGATTTATTTGTGATTTCCCACTGAATGTCAAGAATGCCACTGCTATAAATCACTTGTACCCAGTTAATTTGCTTGATTCGCCAGTCAGCGGTAGCTTATCAGCTGACTTTCAATGAAAGATTTTCACTGATTGATATCACTGATTCAGATTTAGAGCGTAATAAAATAATCAGTAGTATTCAGTTATGGGTGAAACGGGAACTCTCCGTGACAACCCACTGCCCATCGTAAACGTCCGCCACGTTTACTTACATGAAGAAAAAAAAACCTGCTCAGATTCGTCAGCGATCGGGCGTGCTACTTAGACGCCCGTCGAGTCCCTCAAGACCCCGGTATCTTTGCTGATGAATCATGGGTAATTCGGGGGAGGAGGATCCACAAAACATCACGTGCTTGGTCTCCTCGCCATAAGGACGTGACGTGACTCCTTAGAGATTAAATACAGCCACTGAGAGTATCCTCAAGCCTAGGCAATATCACATGTACATAAAATGGTTGCAGTATTATGATCTTTAACCTTTGCTCGATTTTTGTTGACGCGGAGCTCGAAGTCTGTCTGTGCCAGCTGGTTGGTTGCGAGTTCGCGTACCAGTTTATCACTAGCACATTTGAAAATAGGCGCAAGTGACTGTGCGACGCAAGTTTTTTTGTCGTAATGTACGTTTTCCCCGTACATGTATTAACGGTGCCGCCAACCCTGGACTGTATTCATGTTTTTTTTACAGAGAAAATATAACTATACACTGTATTGTCGACCTTTATACTAAGTAACACTGACTTTCAAGTATTTGGACTTCCTGAGAAAATTAAAAGATAAAATCCTTCATGCAGTTCCGCGAGGAAGTTCTAGAACTGACATATTTTGGCGTATCAAATGCTACATCGCCTCGAAGCACGAGACGCTTCACCGGAGTGTTGCCTTTTGCGCGTCAAGTTCAAGATGATTCGCATTAATAGTTAGTGTTTTGGAGCACTAAATTTATTTTTCGTCCAGTGGTTCTGTAGTGTTGCAGTTAATAACAAGGAAGTAACCTACATACATAACCTTTTCAGAATTTCTGTCGTGATCATTAACGAAAACAGTTGTAAGGAATAATGGTAATTTGCTGATTATTCACAGAAAGGACATAAACAAGTTTCACAGCTTTTGTTTTTTATGACCTCAAACAACTGCTTGAAGAGGTTATTTGGTTTCGATAAGAACTAGAACATTCGGCATGAACGGAATATAACCAAACCACTGCGGTGCTAAGAGAGAAAAACTTGTTTCTTGTTGTTGTTCCCTCAAAAATGCATCAACCAAATCGTCATATATTTAGCTGTGATGATCTGAGGTGCAGTAGTTATGTCTGCAGTTTAATTGTGATTTGAACTTCTGGGATCGTCTAATTAACACAGAAAATTTCAGAGGCTATGCTGAACAGTACTGAGTTACCAAAAATAACAATGTTAGTCAGGACGTGTTTAGCTACTACTCTATTTGAGTTGCGTTTGGAAAGTAGAACTGGTGTTATATTTATTAATGTAAACAGATTTATGTGTTTGATTTATCGTATTCATTCATACTTTTCTCACATAAACACTTTTTAAGTTTTTTTTAATGGAGAGAATAATTGTAAGTGATACAGTCCTTTCCCTTGATTTCTATAATTTAATTATTTCTCTGAATTAAACAGAAGAGGGGGAATGTGCTTGTTACCGCAGGCCATGCTCATGTTAGTTTGATTAGGTTCAACTAGTTACGCTGGATGCTGGAACAGGATTCTTCAAGCTGCCAGTGCCCGCGCGAATGTAGCGAGAGTGAAACTTCAAATTCAACTCAGTTTGGCTGTGGCTGATGCGCAATTGATTTAAACCCTTTCGAAATTAACCTTAGACAAATAGATCCTATTTGCATGTATAGTTATCCTAGAGACCTGGAAATTTGGCGGGTTCACTTGAAAACTTTAAGTTCAAATCCACCAGCAATTGTGTATTCGGGCTTTGGTTATTTGTTCATTGGCTCTTGCTCTAGTTTTACCGCAGACCAGGTATCACGGAATTTGACCAGCGTTTTCTTTTCAGGTTTGCTATTGGCTGAAAATCGTCCAGGGCGTTTCTATCAAACTGTAATCCAATTGAAAAAGAAAGTCAAATGTACACGTGTTTTAAGTCTAGCTTGCCCTCAAAATAATTCGCGAAAATTTCCGAATCTCTAGTTATAGTCACAGTAACGACCACAGTGAGTTAGGAAGAAGTTCTCTCGACAGTGATATGTTCAGCACTTTTTAAATATGTTTCATTTTGTTTTGTACAAATTAGAGGAAAAATTTAAGTGGAAGATTACCGCAATTGCGGGTCACTTTGTGACAGTATGGATAACTTGGTGACACAGTTTCAATAAAACTCAAATTTCCTTCAATTTCAAAGAGGTTGTTTCTAATGCTCAGTGACTGAATTGGCACCTCTGAATATCTGAAACATCTCATTTAAATTGAGGGACGTTCTAAAACTTGTTTGTAAATGCCGTCGTTGGATTAAACGCACGGATACCAACCGTTCGAATTGGGTTTTTTTTTTTTTTCTTTTCTTTTCTTCCCGGTATTTGGCTGTGAAAGGTTACACAACGGACTGTTAAGTGCTCAGTTTAGCGCGAATGAGTTATAGTCTCAGGTATACGGCACAGGGCCGAGTATTGTGAGGGGAAGGGGCAAGGGAGGCGATCCCCTCCACTTTTCACCCAGCAGGATGATAAACAGTGATTGGTCACTACTTCAGTTTGTAATATTAATTTATATCTTATTGCAGACTGCTTGTTGCCTCATTATTTTCATAGTAAATTTTGTCGATAGGTATTTGCTAAAATAGCAATATTCCAGTACAAATTATTTTATTTAAATATTTAAAACTTTGGCTTACATAAAATAAGTGTTACATACGTGCATAACTGCATGTACAATCTTACAACGTACAGTATGAAAGGAAGAGAGGTGAGAAGGGGGGGGGGGCGGAATTGAGATAGACGATTCAAGTCAACATGGGTACTGTCACAGAAATTAAATGAAAAAACAATATAATGGAGGACATACGCCGTTGCAAAACTATGTCGCCAAGGGAAATCCAGATTTTGATATTAGAAACATACATACGAACAAGCAAAGACTAGCTTTTTTCAACAAATACATAAAATATAGAAAATAATAAAAATTTGAAATAATTCCACGACGACTCCAGTCATGCGTTCTGCCGAACGGAACGAAACCAAACAGGACGAGTAACAAACGAACGAGCAACGAGTAATGGCGCACGTCCAATCTCCAACTATTCATTAACCTTAAAACTGCAGTACAGACGAGACAAGAGAAATACGAACTCATAATAACGTCACAATTTTAATTCTGCCAAAATTGAGCAAAATCAATATTGTGGCGTAAATAAAAGTTCGTAGTTCAGTGGTTATCTGTACTGCTGTGTAAAGTCAGTAGCTAGTTGGGTATAGGCGGGGTACTTCCGGAACTTTCTTTTCAAAAAAATATAAACACGCTAGTAAAACCAAGAATTCAATATGGCGGGGGAAGATTCCCCCCTTAATCACTTACTCGCATTGCAAGTATCGCTCAAAGAACATACTGTCACAGAAAGTTTTGAGACGTGCTCCAATTGTGGAAATAAACAAGAAATTGGCGTGTGTGCGGCACACGGCGGGGCTAGAGATGGGTCGATAAAACTGTATTACGTAACTGTTCCAAACTGATACAGAATTGTATGTGATACGAAGTATCTGATATACTGTGAAATAAAATATGGATAAGAACGCGAGCAGAAGAAAAGACTTCATTTGTGCGAAACATTTTCCTGAGAGGATAATAAACTTTTCATATGTAAATTGTTTAAATGAATACTAAGTAATAAATTATCCACATATTTATACACATTCCTCATATATATNTTTCCTGAGAGGATAATAAACTTTTCATATGTAAATTGTTTAAATGAATACTAAGTAATAAATTATCCACATATTTACACACATTCCTCATATATATATGTATGTACGTATGTACGTATGTATGTATGTATGTAGGTATGTATGTTTACAGGATGATTGGGAGAGTTTGGGAGAGGGAAAATTTCCACCGCTAGGTGCGCAGTGTTCCAAAAGGTAATTTTAATTAGAATTTTCAGCTACGTGAATTATAAAAAGGGAATGAGTTCACTTAGTTACGAAGTTATTTTATACTTGATGTATGATTATTGCAATGATCCTGTTTCGTAACGTAGAAAACAGAGAAAATCTGGTACACACGCGACACTATCGCTTACCTAGTGGCGAAAATGTTTGGTTGCCTTGCGCAGCTCTAGGCGAGGCGGTCGCCGTACAACTGCGCGCGCAGCTGCGATCTTCGTAGGCTCGGTTCGAGGGGCACCTTGGCCTACCTCTCTGGCGGGCGAGGTAACTCCTCGGCCAGGTGTCAACGACTCTCTCTCTCTCCCCCTGGGTGTCGCTGCGCTCCGCCCTCCGACGTGGTGTTGGTTAACTGTTAGCCGCGCGCGCGTGACCCACACTCGAGGAGTGCGCCCGCTACTGTTCGCTGCACGCCGCCCGTTATGCAGCTAGTGCACACAAGTTTGTACGGCGAGTGGCTATTAAAACCGAGATTTAAGTTAAAGCACGCTATAAAACGAAATTTACCCTAAACACACCATTTCTATCTGTGGAAATATTCAAGTGAACATTTTTAAAGTCCTCCCAGCAGGCTTTAAACACTAACAAAAACATTTTTATTGCAGCTTCAGGCGTTGACTTTTGAGAGTTGTGCAATATATACACTGTGTTTATTAGTCGCATGGCAATGTTTACATTAAAAAATGGCGGGAAGATAAAAATTTGCTGAAAAAAAAGCAGTTCCCTAAAACGTGTAACTTACCAGCCGCAATGTGAGCCTGTATTGAAGGTAAATATTACACTGCAGTAGCTGGCGTACTAGTAGTGGATGCGCAGGTGAGCTAATGGTTCACAGTAAATAGTCTATGGGCTCCATATTTGAACTGTGTAGCTAGTAACTTGTGTATTGTACAAACCACGCACTGTGACTTTGCCAATGAAGAAGTTTAATCCGTATTGATTTATTGCCAANTAACTTGTGTATTGTACAAACCACGCACTGTGACTTTGCCAATGAAGAAGTTTAATCCGTATTGATTTATTGCCAACCTATCAAAATGACAATTATATGAAGGATCCAAGAGTGTTTCTTTCAAGAATTTACGTATTTGTATTAGTCCGTATTTCATTTTCTTTTCATGGAAATGCAATCCCCATAAAAAAATTAGTTGACATTTTTTTAAAAATAATAACTGCAGTAGAATAATTGTAAGCAATTACTTTTGTAAATATACGTTTGTTTTTATTTCTTAACGAAACGCATTTAAGGACTCTCTACGCTTTCGATGGATAAAATGTTTAACTGCGAAAAAGCAGGAACCATTAACCTACCATTGAATAACTTCAACGTAGCAAACCTAGAACTTATATTTTTGCAATTTGTTTGCATAAAAATATATTAATCAACATCAGGAATGTATAAATGGTTATATATTTGTTAAACAAAATAGATACACATTTTATACGTCACTAACACAGCTACCACGATTAAATATTGTTCTAAAGTGCGCATGCAGTTTTAATTCTGCATTTAAAGGTCAGTACTTAGTAAGTAAATCTAACTGGGTATTTTTTTTTAAATGTCCTGTTAATATGGTTTAGGTGTATTTTATTGATATTAAATTGTACAACAATGTGCTACGTTTTAAGACTAATCTCATTTTTGTGGGTTTAAATTCCGGCTCCATCAAGGAAAAAAAGGAGAGGGGAAGACACAAGACCCCATAGCCCCTATCCCCTCATCCTTGGTACGCCTCTAAGAAATTCGCACATTTTGATATAGTTGGTCTTGATTAATTAAACACTTTTGAAATCAACCTGTTAAAAAAATATTTGCCCATATCTCATGTATTTAAACAGACACACTGACCGGTAAGCCCGCAGTAAAGTTGGCAGCGATGTAGAAAAAGTAGTTCCATTCCTTAACGTCATATTAAAATTGTGACGTTTAAATTTTTCGTCGTTGAATTTAATTCACACAATTTCTGTTGGTTTTGTACCCAAGAAGAGTGACAATTGACGTTTTAGATATGTAATTCTGTTCCTAGCAATTTCTTAATTTCACTCGATCGACGCACTAGTTAAGTGATCGGGTTTGTGGCAACGTTAATTTCAATGTGGCGGAAGGATCCAAAAAAATGCGCGAAGTAAATCCTATGCAGAGCTTTTAAAATGTGCTCAATTAACGGCGGAATGAATCGTCTGTTGTATTAATCTAAGGTACAGCAGTCATTTCTAGTTATGTTGGCAGTACGGAAGAGTTTGACGAACTGTATCAAGAGTTCTTTGGTTACGTTTATTCTCGGAAGAAGGAATAGCATGAGTACATTGCAGGCTTATCGTGAACTTCGTGTACAAACTTTGTGAGATGATTAGTTATGGAAAATGGGGTATAAAACATCATACGGCCCATGACTTAATGTTACTATTAAAGGAGAGACACGCCCTTTAAAATCGGGTGTTAAAAGTAGTTATTTGCAAAATGACAAATTCGTGAATAGTATTAGCCTGATTTGATATCTGCCATCTGTGAATATTTCGCCGATGATAAACCTACAGACACCCACGAGTAATACACATTTGTTGGTTTGTCACTCCCTAATTGTCTAATTACTGGTGATGTTATCATCCGCCAAATGTTCACAAGTGGCAAATATATCAGGCTTAACACAATTCCGAAATTCTTTCTTCAATTTCACTAAGCTTCTGAAATATTGCAGGCAACTTACTTTAATTCCCAATTTTCAAGGATGCGCCTCCTGATTATAAAATCATGTTAAGGTCAGAGGTCATATTAGGATTTTCCATAACGAATCAGCTCACAAAGTTTTTGTATGTAGTTCAGGATTATCTTGTGTAACTCGACGACGAGATACACGCACCAGGTAGGCGCAACCAGAACTAACTGCCTTGCGGATATAGTCTATTCGCGGTTTCTTGACATTTTTTAAATCAAACCTTTGAAAAACCATCCTATATATGACGTGCATGGCTGTTTCCTAAATATCCTATATATAATAAACTGAATTTTTTAATTATATTGTGTGTATAAATTGTAACATTTAATTTGTAATTAATGCGTTTAAAAAGCAGTGAGAAAATAGATGTGATGGTAGTGCCTTTTAAGATATATATAGTTCTTCATGCAAAATATTATTACACGGAGTGCGCACGAATGCGGTGTGTTGTCCCTTGGGTGTGATTTTTTTAGACTTGGTTAAGCTTTGTTTGCATGAGGCAGAAATATCCTGGAATTAGAACATTATACTCCCTTCACGGTTACTTCCAATTTTTGCTAAAGCCCTGCTAAACATATACTTTCAGGATATTCCCTCGCCTCATGCAAACAAAGCTTAACCGAGTCTAGAAAATTTCAACAGAGAGACAGCGCACTGCATGCGTGCGCACTCAGTGTAATAATATTTGTCATAAGAACTATTTATTACTAGACATTGCCCACACACATATATTCTCCCTTTTTTAATTTATATTAATTATATATGAAATGTTATAATTTATAAATAAAATATTTATAAAAGTTCGATTTAATAAATAATAATATAATAATAAATAATCCCCGCCGGGGATCGAGCCCGGATCGCCGTGGTGGGAGGCGAGCGCCCTGGCCACTACGCCACCGCTGCCCCCGATTTAATAAAAAATGGGTATTTTTATGCCTACGGAAGTATAAAACGATTAAGATACGTGACATATTTAGGAAGCAACAAAACACGTCATACGTGGTGTTTTTTCAANCGTGACATATTTAGGAAGCAACAAAACACGTCATACGTGGTGTTTTTTCAAAGTTTTTATTTAAAAAAGTATGAATAAACCGCGAATATATTATAGCACGGTTGCAGAAAAGTTGTAAGTAACCGTGAACAGCCTACGTCAAGCACATAGCGTGAGGAATGTTTGCACGTCAAGGATTGTAAGAGATCCTGCTCCGGGTGCGGGCGGTGTCGGGAGTTCCGAGAACGCAGATGCGAAGTCNGCACGTCAAGGATTGTAAGAGATCCTGCTCCGGGTGCGGGCGGTGTCGGGAGTTCCGAGAACGCAGATGCGAAGTCGAGGGAAGTACTGACAGCTGTGCTGTCGCGAAGTGCGTGGACACGCGTGGTGACTAGACAGCGTCCGTGCGCTGGCGCGCGTGACAAGTTGCGTCGGCGCAGCGTTCCCGGTAACGCGCGCTCCGGGGAAAACAACGGCGCGAAGACGGAACACCTTGCTCTGTGATGCCGCTGACATCCTGAGAAACTTTCTTTCCTGCTCTGCTCAGTCTCCATTATGCCATGGGAAAGGAAGTTGTTGACGAGGGAAATGCGTGGCCAGACTCAGGCGCCTTCTACAATGACACGCACACGGATGCGGATCACGGAAGCGTGCGCGTAACGCACTCCGTTTCAATCTACGACGACACGCATGCGGACGCCGATAACGTACGGATACACGTAAGAAAGCTCGGCATCTCCCAACTCTTCCGTGTCCGTGAATCCTAGTAGCCAGTAGGACTCGAGTGTTTGGTTTGTTGATATTCGTTTTCGTGGCCATTGTGGTATACACGGCAAGTGCTTCGATTTGCCGTGGCGATTATCATTTTTGTTTTAATACATAAGTTCACATGGTTCGGCGGTAGTAATTGCGCATTTTTAAACACTCTAAGCAATATACAAAATAAGATGTGTATATTACGAAACCCAAGTCAGTAATTTACAACAGCTGAGTATTTTTGATTTCGTAAGTTGCAAGACTGTACGTTTCTTCTAATTGTAGAATGGTTAAAATTCATCCCAAGTCGTCGGCTTGTTCCGCTTGCGTTTCCGAGTCCGTTTTCTTACGTATCCGTGCATTGTCGAACGGGTCTTCAGGCCGGGGTTACGGTGACTTCACGTATCACGTGACACGTAACGAGCAGCACGTTCACGTAAGCCGGCTACACCTTGTTTCCAGGAGACCTATCATGATCATTTCACGTAACGTTCGCGTGATGGAAAAGCTTTTCAATGTCTAGCTTTTGCGTGATGAGTGACTCTATGCACCACGTGATCCCGCTGGCCAGTCACAATAGGGATGATGTTGTTTTATCTTTCTTTTTCATGATTTGGTTTAAGTTTCATTTTCGCAATGTCGTCTGCTCACATTTTTAATCAATATACCTACCGCATGGACTTATATACCTATAAGTAATCACCTGTTTGCTCATTCATAAACATATGCACTGGTTTTCTACGCGCGAACAATCCGAGGCGACGCGACGGTGTACCAAACCAGCCCGTTTTTTTTTCTAATTTAATTTTCAATATAATTAGAACCCAAAGTACGAAAACTACCCAATTCTTATCATACATGACACTTTTTTAGAATTATTTGCGTACATAAACTGTAAGATTTTACAGCCGTAAATAGACTCGATTTTTTTACACGCGTTACTTGATTTTTCCGCAAACTTGAAGCGGTTCTCTTAATTAGGGGTTGGACAAGATGGATTGGTAGATTTGAGTCATGCCACCGATAGGCATTCTTAACTTTTTCCGAGATTATATTCAACTAGGGAAGCGAGAACGATATTAAAGTTTTTTTCACTTAAATTTCAGACTTTTTCAAATTTTTCCTTTAAGAATGTGTACGATATAATTTTAATTTTCTCATGTAGAACTGTTTGATGTCACGCCTCTAATTATTATTTGAAATGTATAGAAACTATCGATTCCGCTAGTCTTATACTCACAAGTACTAACATGAAACTTTTATCTGAGTTCTCTGAATGGTAATGCTACCTCCGAGGAGATGGTTTGAATAGCAGCAGGGCAGAAAAATAATAATATATCATAATTTTCTGTAGAAAGTTTCCATACCAAACATGTCGTAAGAAAATAATATTGCAGTACGGATTGTTACACATAGCAGTGCATAGTGGGCGTAACGGCGAGAGCTCCATTGACATAAGCGTGACGATCGACCTTATCCCCTCTTTCGCCACTCGCGCACTCGTATCACGACTGGCGNCGAGTGACGAGTGACGAGTGACTTTCGCCACTCGCGCACTCGTATCACGACTGGCGGGGATTCCGTCTGCCTGGAGTTACGTGCATTCCAAGCACATAAGTAAAAGAAGGGCCAAGGGCGACGCGACGCTGGCATGCATATCGGACGCCCCATCGCCCCTATGCGCAAGGCACAGACGGAGCATACGTGCAGTCCTGGCGGTCGGAATGTGTTAAACGTGGAATTTTGAGGCCGCGGTACATGCGGTTCGTGCAGATTTTTGCCATTTGAGAGGATTGTTAGGAATTCTATTGACAAGCCGCCATTGAGAATCAGGTGCACATCCTGGAAAGTGGATGGGTAACTAAACCCTCTACCTGCAGGTTACTGCGTCTTAATGGTTTTCTTTGAGGTAACCGGAAAGAAAGCAATACATAATTTTTAGTTGCCTATTAACAACTCCGTCGTATTTCTGCGAACTGTTTGGGGAGTTTTTTGCGCCTTAAATTATCTCAGTTTTCTCCTGAGTAGCACACACTGCCGTGGCCAGTCTGTGGTTCCAACCCAGAATCTCTCGCAATAACACATTAAAACAGATAGGTAGGAAGCAATTAGCAGTTCTGCGAAAAATATATAAGTAAAGGAAATTGTTTATTGTTTGTTATCGATTTGTTTATTTTATTTATTTCTGGCAAGGAAACGTGCATGTGATAAAGAAATACGTGTTTTATTTCTGAGGCCATTTAATCTGTCGTATTTAGGGACTGAAAAATTTTGCGAATTAATTTTAGGACAAGCTAGACTTCAAACACTTGTACATTTCTACTACCGTAAAACTCGACAACTTATTGCCACTTTTTGATATTTGCAAACATAATCACCCTTTTTTATTAAGATAATGGGTTGGGAATTTTATCCAGCATAACTACATATCTCACAAATGTAATCCTGTGGCCAAAACCAATCCAGGTAGCAAGGGAAGGGAGGGGGGGATTGTTTTTGTGTGGCCCATTGTTTTATTCACAAGTAAGTCCACTATGGGCCACGTCTTCTTGCCCATTAAAATACGTGTCAAACGTGCCCTGGCCCAATGTGGTCACGCTACAATTATTCACGAGTCAAAACTGTATACATTTTTGTTTTTTACATTTTCCCTCAATGTTTAATATGTGTTTTTAATGTTTTTTGTCAAATAATTAAAAATGTCAAATTAAAATCAATATATTATTTAAACGCTAGATAGCTCTCTCATTCTGAAAGCAGCTGTGGCCCATTGTAGGGTCGCTGGCCCAAAGTTGTCGAATATTAAGGTATGTTAGCAGTTGGATCACAGTTTACTAGACACCCCCAGTTGAATTTTGAGCCGATCACATACCTGCCAGGTAACAAGCACCGAATCCCGTGCCACCTGTTCGGAGGTAAAACTGGTTACACGCCGGAACAGCAGCCGATGGACAGAAAGCTGAGGCTCAAACGTGTTCCTGTCCCTAGTCGTAATTTATGTTCTGGCTAGGGTTAATTGTTAAATTAATTTTTATGCATTTACTAATTTTTACATGTGTAAACTGTATTTTGAAATACGCTAATAAAGCGTGCAAGTTTATTGTACGTAAGTAAAGTGTTATTTGTAGACACACACACGTAATAAAGGCGTGACAGTGAAAAGCGACCCCGCCTCCTTTTTGAAAATGGCGGTATCCGGCATCCACACCTATGAAGAACATTTTTTGCCCAGACATGCAGTATCTATATTTTCTTCCGCCGCACTTGTAAATGCAGTTCCACGTCATCGTGAATAATAGCACAGTAATTTATTAGTTACTAAATAACGGTTAGAAAAGTTATAAACAAAAAATTGTGCCATTGTTCTCTTCGTGTGTATTTTCCAGTTTCACTTGCAAGTGCGTGCGTACATGTTTCGTAGGCGCATTTGTGTTTGATAGTCTCAAAAGATGACCGTGTCATTTTATTTCCACAGAAAATTAATGTAATGTTGTGGTTCACACCCCGGTGTGATTTTTAAATGAATTCTGCAAACTTTTGTTACTAGAGCTCGTTCTGAAAACATTCTTCCCGTTGATAAAAAAAACACTTTATAGACACTTGCAACGGAGTCGATTTAGCTGACGTGAAACGGCTGTTCAATGAATGTAACGTTGAAAAGAATCAAAAATAAAAACATAAACAAATGACAAAGCTCATTAAAAAATTCAGCAGTCCAAACACGTGCACTTCAGGTGTTTAAATGCACGTGTCACCACAGTTACGTATGCTCTCCATCGTGTAGCGAGTGTTTACAGTTCGGTGCAGCCCCGTTTCTCAACTACAAGGATGCAGATACACGATACCAAGAAACACGCACTGATAGTTTTATCGGTGCGACATGTTATGCTGAGACAGATTCGGAAGTTGGCACTTATTTATAGAACGAACTGATAGCGTAACACTTTCTTCGATGTTTTTTTTTTTCTTGTTCCGGTGTTTCATTGTGGCTAATGTGTTGCGAATGAACAACATTTTTTACTTTCCCCTCCTCTGACGTCTTCCATTCTTACCTATAACCCCCAAAAATCGACATGTTTCACTCTTGAAGCACTGTTGATATACTTCAGACAAGATGAGGGTAGAGTATTCTAACCTGAGGAAGAGACTCGTCGTTCCCGGCAGCATAAACGGGGATAAGGAGATAAGCTTGTAACGGCAGAGGAATAACGACTGTGAAGGGAATATGCGTAAGTGCCACGAGAAAACCACGTGCGGATACTGTATCTCGATGGCACAACTCACAAGATTGTCCTGACCCCCAAAAGAAAAATTCACAAACGGCAGAGGCATGGGTTCGACCTTTCGAGTCAACTGTTTTTTTTTTTTGAGGAACAATAATCCCGGTCCGCGGAGGAAGGGGAGAAGAAACATGAAATTGGTCTTGTTCGTGTGTGTGTCTGTGTATGCCTTAGAAATGTTTCACGGTTAAACGTAAACGCATTTAACTTAAACTCCAAGTGTAGTTAACAGTAACATTGGCAGTAAGTCAGAAAAGTAAATATACTTAAGACTATATATTTCTTAAGTATTCTAAGAAATGTGATGTTTATATCTGCGACCACTGGAACTAGTCTATTTTTGTTGTACACACAGTGCAGAGTAAAAATTGTCGTATTATAAATGTACAGGGTATAAGTCTTTGTGTCTATGTTAATTTTTAGACGTAGTCAAAGGGAGAACTAATGTGCTTTTGTATGCATCATAAAATTTTTATGTACTAGCTGAGCTTTTTTTTATCAGGTAATTTTCTTTTAAAATGGTTTTAAAAATATGAACAAAACTCAGACAAAGACCATAACAATGCATTCTCTCAGTTTATATCAACAGTGCTATGCTATTAAATATTAAGTTAGCTGCAGAACGTTTTGCTATTTTATGTGTTAATTTTTATATGAATGGCATTCGTAATCAAATAGGCTACTTCCTTCTGGATTTTTATACCAGCTTATCTCTTAGGTAGTTCCGTTTACTAGCAACTGACTTGGCACCGTATTAACCCATTATGCAAGCCTACTCTAGTCAGCTTCTCTGCTATTTTCGTATGTTTTTCATGATTCCAATTCTGTGACGTCATTTTGAGCAAACGTATTTCTTTAATATCGTGAAAATTAAAGATATAAATAAGAGTAGACCCGAGTAACTTTTCTACTTGGTAATTATATATATTATATATATATATTCGTTAAATGATAAAAATATTTTAAGGCTGGTTCAGTTCATCGACTGAGATCGCCTTATGCATGAAAATAACAATCACAAAAATTGTAACTGAAACTATTCACTAGATCTTAAGCTTATTTATTTTCCATATATATGAATTTGCCTACGTTATATGCATATGGTCATATTAGGCATAACTGAACACATGCATTGGCTTGAATTGTTTAATCATGACGACCAAGCGTGGCTNTGCATATGGTCATATTAGGCATAACTGAACACATGCATTGGCTTGAATTGTTTAATCATGACGACCAAGCGTGGCTAACGTTTACACTATGGCAACTCGAAGGAATGAAGTCTACGTTATGTTTTAATGTAGCGAGTTACAGAGTTATGTTGTTTCTATTGTAATGCAGCAATTCTTTATATGTTATAAATATTTATTGCTGCTTGATTTATCTTTACTAAAAATCATTTCTGCACTTTTAGATGTAATTTCAAACTGCGTAACAATGTTTGGTAAGATTGGGGAGAAAAATGATATGGAATTCGCGAAGCCATCTTGGATGTATTCACTTTTACCATAACTAGCATTCAAAGTTCTCATTATCAACTTGAAGGTTGTAGAGATGGTTGTCTTGGCGTCCCGGCTGGATGTAGGAATCGAAGTTTCGCCATGCATTCGATGGCGGACTTCACAGGATCTTCAAAACCAAACTGAAGACCAGGACTTTGCGGATGCTCTTATATGGTAGGCCGCAGAAGATCTTGCGTGTGCTGGCTGCAAAAACGGTCATTAACAGTATGAGACTCTCTGGATTAGCTTCTCCTTTTACAAATTCAGTTTCAGAGAATGCTTGCCGTGCTTGGAAGCAAAGACGCGTTTTTTTTTTTTTCATCCGAGGGGAGTTCGTATTTCTATGCAATACGAGTTACCAGAGTCGCCGGAAAGGAGAGGGGGATGCAAGAGAAGAGGGGGCATTTGCCCCTCCCCCTGTCTTGCTAAGGTACGCATACAACTTCTCGTGGTAAAACTGTAGATTGTATACTTTACTTATCCTACTAATATTATAAATGCGAAAATCTATGTGTGTGTATATTTGTTCCCACTCAGCTCCATAACAGCTGAACGGATTTTTTATGAAATTTGATATGTAGGTACTTTAGGTCCTGGAATAGGACATAGGATACTTTTTATCCCGGAAAATTGTACGGATCCTGTGGAATAACAACGAAACGTAATTCTNGGTCCTGGAATAGGACATAGGATACTTTTTATCCCGGAAAATTGTACGGATCCTGTGGAATAACAACGAAACGTAATTCTGCAATGGCTGGGAACGTGACCAAAAATATTTTTTTCCCTCTTGTGTCAGATTTTATCAGGCAGCCCAAATACCTCCGAAATGGCACTACGACTGCAGTCAATCGATAACAACCGGGACAGAATATTTAACTTGCCCTCCGAAGTCCGGAAGTGCTCAGATATTATGCCACTAACGGTCACCCATCCAAATGTGTGCCGCTGGGAACTTTGCTTAACTTTGGTGATCAAAGATCCCTCAGACAAGGGAAAAAAGTAGTACCAAGGTACACTTTTTTCTAAAGCTACAACTTGATGAAACTCATGTTTTGATTTTCATACATCGACGCTGGAAAGCGTAAATGTGGTAACTATGCGATAGTTGCTAGCGGGTAAAAAATATTTCCTTCCTTTTGGGTTGCCGTAATCAGTTAAAAACCTAGGCCATCATTGTATAATTTTATAATTCTGTTTTCACATAAATGAATTGTCTTTTCTCAATTTATTTATTAGTGTATCACTGTAAAACTCAATTGTATGAAACGTGTTTCGGTAAACATTGGCAATAATTGTTTAAAAAAATACATTTTGGGAAGGGACGCTTAATCCAGCACCACGGGGCCAAATTCTGTATATGACATTTCCCGCTTCCATGACGTAACTTTAAAAGGTTCCGACGCCCTTGCGAGTTAGTGCCCTTAAAAAGCAAGCACACAAACGTAACTATATCACAGTCCTTGAGTTTCGCTGCTCTGAGAGTTTACTAAATATGTACTTCAGACGTAGCTACTTAGTCGCAAAGTGTTTATTGCGATGGCCGCATCGCAACCCCAGTGCCAGTGCAAGCGTTCACTAGCAGCTCGCAGATGCTAAGTTGTAGTTCATCTCTTACGGAACGGGGTATTTTTTTTTCATTTATGACGTAACTTATAAAAAAGGTGCAGATTTTTTTCTAGAATTTAATTGGCGGTGGTTTAACGTTATATAGCTTTTCTTTCTATGCCTTTGACTTTCGGATACTAATAATTGGGTAAAAAAAAAATCCCGCTCACACAATAAGGCTCCGTGTACACCCAAGAACCTGGGAATTCGAAGCCGGCGTATTCGGCGGTAAACACTGAAGACACTGAAATTGTGCACCGGACGAGATGACGTCATACCCACATTCGGGAGGACCCGGGCTCGATTCCTGGCCCGTCCATCATGATTCAAGTTTCAGTTTTCCATGGTTTTCCTAAATCGCTCCAGGAACTCACTGGGACGGTTTCTTGCTGGAGTCTATACATGGCCTTTTGCTTCCCAAGTCGCGATTGTCTTCAGCTTCTTTCGTCTCAAATGGCTTCGCTGTCAACAACCTGTTAAGCCAAGACAAAAAAAAAAAAGTAAAGGTGCTTCGTCACTTTCGTAACCGACGAGGAAATGTATGTTGTATCTGTTCAGCACTTCGAATGACGAAACACAGGTTCATCTCTCAGAGGTTCGACGAACTCTACCCCTCTCCCTTCTCAAATATCACCTGCTTCGTCCAAGTCCTCTCCCGGTCGTCCGTCCGTCCTTTTCCTTTTCCTCCTCTGGCAGGCAGGCGGGCGATCTGGCCGACAAGGGAGGAAGAGTATCGCGCCCCGACTCGGAAATCAGGCATGGTCAAAGGGGCAGCTCCTTTCCCNCGCCGCCATTACGCTCAGCCCATAAATACCCGTCCAGACGCGCCGAGCGTCTCGATGTGCGCGGCGCTCTTCCAGCGACCAATCAGAAGTCCATCCCAAGTCCCTGGTTCCGCGAAGCTTGTTTCACAATCAACAAACATAGGCAAATAGCGTAGGACGTATTCGCACGACCATAAACCTTGTGCGAAATTGACTCAAATTTGAATACTTATGTACTATTGTCAGCCAATGAAATTTTNTCGCACGACCATAAACCTTGTGCGAAATTGACTCAAATTTGAATACTTATGTACTATTGTCAGCCAATGAAATTTTACGACGAGTCTGATATCAGTTGACAGTGTTGGTAAATAATATTTTTTCGTGAACAGTTCATTGTATTGTGTTGAAAACCGACAGTAATGAAAAAAAAANACAGTGTTGGTAAATAATATTTTTTCGTGAACAGTTCATTGTATTGTGTTGAAAACCGACAGTAATGAAAAAAAAAAATTGGTATTTTCGGCTTTTCTTCAGAATTTTTGCTTTTGTGAACGCAAAGATGTGGATAACCTTTAANAAAAAAAAAATTGGTATTTTCGGCTTTTCTTCAGAATTTTTGCTTTTGTGAACGCAAAGATGTGGATAACCTTTAAAAATTTCTGCTAGTGAACTTTTAGTATTTCCTCTAAATTTATATCTTGGCATATCTTCGTTTCTGCAGCGCAACTGTTCCTCTTTGCTCCATTTTAAATAAACAAATTTGTCGGAAATGTTATACTCTTCTCTGATTGGTTGTTGCCCCATGCGCGTAAATAAGAAATTAATTATAACAATTTACTTTGTGCACCGACTTACGGCTAACCGTACAAAATTAGTCTTAATATATAGGTTGTTTAACTGATTAACTGTTACAACATTTTCTAAGTGATTCCTTATGCAAACTGAACCGAAAACATAATATNTAGGTTGTTTAACTGATTAACTGTTACAACATTTTCTAAGTGATTCCTTATGCAAACTGAACCGAAAACATAATATGACTTACAGACTAAAGTTACCACTGAGGGAGGTATGCATTCATAAAGTAAAGTGAAGTCAAACAACAAATTNAATATGACTTACAGACTAAAGTTACCACTGAGGGAGGTATGCATTCATAAAGTAAAGTGAAGTCAAACAACAAATTCCAGTATTTTTATAATGAAAGTGTTAAATTTGGAATTGCCGTTCGCTATTCTACTAAAATGTGGAACTGTGTGTTGTGTGTAATTTAATTGACCCAACAGATTATTATTAATTATGTTCTATTTTAACAGTAATTTTTCCTTGACGTAACACTCTCGTACCAACTGTTCTCAATGAAATGGTGCAAGAGTTTGAAAGCGTGTGGCACAACGCCTGGCAGCTAGCTATGCAATGTTTCGTGTCTGTCTTCGTTACATCTGCAGGCGTAAATATGCAACACGCATTAACCCCGTATACTCTTAATATTAGTCTATTTTTTTAATTTTTTGGCGAAACTATAAACGTCACCGCCTGAAATGCGGTATCAAATTAAAGCTATTTGTCAAATATTGGGGCAAAGAATAAGTATAATTTAATATTGGAAGTAAGATTTTATTAGAGGCATGAATATTGCTAAAAAAAAAACACGACCACAAACTGGACACTGTGTAGTTTAAATACCGGAGCAAAATATGTTTTAGCTATTCTACGCTGCATCTTCAATGTTTTCTGCGTCGATATGTGTTATGATAATGCACCTGCCTGTTAAGGTACTTCTGAAACATGCAGAAAACTAAGCTATTTTGTGGTAACAAAATCATGCATGGAGATAGAACAATTTTATCCTGGACTCGAAGGCCATCTCTGCTCATTTTTAACAGGAGGTGAAAGTGAGAATTCACACGCAAGAGATATTATCTTTAGAAGGCTCGGGAAATCCGTTGTCTTCGTACACTTCTTCTCGTTGAAAGACGAACTCTGTAAGAAATCGAACACCATAATACGACCGGACTGCAATCGCAATGTAAACTAAGTTTGAATTTCTCAATAACATTTTATTAATCTTTATTAGTGCGCTATGTTTAGAGAAGTGCATCACAACTGAGTGCTTTATTGTGTGCGAGCCTGTACATAAATGGTATGAACAAGGAAAAAATAATATTATTTAAAATCTCTTTCAATTTGAAAAAATTGTGAAGAAAAACGGAAGGAAACATTTCTCAGAACCAAGGAAGAAAATAAAAGCCTTGCATTTTAAGAGACGGAGAGAAAATATAATGAAGTGCAAAGAAGTTAGCAAAGAATGCTTATCGCCAGAAAACAACTTCATCGTACCGAGTCGCAACATTGAGACGGATTGTGGCCACGGATAAATTAATAAGACTCCTCAGAACTTCGTAAATAATATAACAGAAGTGATTCGTCGGCGAATAGTGGATATCGCGTATTTTTTTAAAGGAGCTCAGTGAAATGGCAGAATATGGTCCATGTAATTGCTCATTGAAAAACATGGAACTTGTTCGTGAATCAAGACAGGGATTCCGAAGAAGTCTTTATTTTAAATGTAACATGTGATACATCGATAATGGATGTTAACGCTGCTGCTGTTTGTGGCGTACTAAGTGTTTGGGGGGTGGGTTGAGTCAACTGTATGAAATAACAGCTGCTTCAAACATGCCAAGCATGAGTAGTCGAACATACATCACGTATCGTGATACCGTTGAGTAGGGGTTTACTTGCTACGTCGTTGGATGAAATGAAAATGGCTTCTAAAGAAGAAGCGAGGCTAGCAGTAGAAGCTGGTGAAGTGGATGCAGACGGTCTTCCTCACACCGCAGTTGTCTCAGACGGGTCCTGGTCAAAGAGGCCTTACAGAGCCAGTTTCTCTTCGCTCCCTGGTGTGGCAAGTAAATAACGTTAGTAGCATATTTGCACCACGCCTCGTTCTTAGCATGCAAAGTTGTACGTATTTGTTACAATGCTGTGTAGTACAAACCATAATTGTTTTCTTAAATGTTTTGTTTGCGTACGTTGTGATTGCGTTGCCACCATTGAACGTTTTAGAGACCAAGCNAACTTACAGACTAAAGTTACCACTGAGGGAGGTATGCATTCATAAAGTAAAGTGAAGTCAAACAACAAATTTCAGTATTTTTATAATGAAAGTGTTAAATTTGTGAATTGCCGTTCGCTATTCTACTAAAATGTGGAACTGTGTGTTGTGTGTAATTTAATTGACCCAACAGATTATTATTAATTATGTTCTAATTTAACAGTAATTTTTCCTTGACGTAACACTCTCGTACCAACTGTTCTCAATGAAATGGTGCAAGAGTTTGAAAGCGTGTGGCACAACGCCTGGCAGCTAGCTATGCAATGTTTCGTGTCTGTCTTCGTTACATCTGCAGGCGTAAATATGCAACACGCATTAACCCCGTATACTCTTAATATTAGTCTATTTTTTTAATTTTTTGGCGAAACTATAAACGTCACCGCCTGAAATGCGGTATCAAATTAAAGCTATTTGTCAAATATTGGGGCAAAGAATAAGTATAATTTAATATTGGAAGTAAGATTTTATTAGAGGCATGAATATTGCTCAAAAAAACACGACCACAAACTGGACACTGTGTAGTTTAAATACCGGAGCAAAATATGTTTTAGCTATTCTACGCTGCATCTTCAATGTTATCTGCGTCGATATGTGTTATGATAATGCACCTGCCTGTTAAGGTACTTCTGAAACATGCAGAAAACTAAGCTATTTTGTGGTAACAAAATCATGCATGGAGATAGAACAATTTTATCCTGGACTCGAAGGCCATCTCTGCTCATTTTTAACAGGAGGTGAAAGTGAGAATTCACACGCAAGAGATATTATCTTTAGAAGGCTCGGGAAATCCGTTGTCTTCGTACACTTCTTCTCGTTGAAAGACGAACTCTGTAAGAAATCGAACACCATAATACGACCGGACTGCAATCGCAATGTAAACTAAGTTTGAATTTCTCAATAACATTTTATTAATCTTTATTAGTGCGCTATGTTTAGAGAAGTGCATCACAACTGAGTGCTTTATTGTGTGCGACCATGTACATAAATGGCATGAACAAGGAAAAAATAATATTATTTAAAATCTCTTTCAATTTGAAAAAATTGTGAAGAAAAACGGAAGAAAATAAAAGCCTTGCATTTTAAGAGACGGAGAGAAAATATAATGAAGTGCAAAGAAGTTAGCAAAGAATGCTTATCGCCAGAAAACAACTTCATCGTACCGAGTCGCAACATTGAGACGGATTGTGGCCACGAATAAATTAATAAGACTCCTCAGAACTTCGTAAATAATATAACAGAAGTGATTCGTCGGCGAATAGTGGATATCGCGTATTTTTTTAAAGGAGCTCAGTGAAATGGCAGAATATGGTCCATGTAATTGCTCATTGAAAAACATGGAACTTGTTCGTGAATCAAGACAAGGTTTCCGAAGAAGTCTTTATTTTAAATGTAACATGTGATACATCGAGAATGGATGTTAACGCTGCTGCTATTTGTGGCGTACTAAGTGTTGGGGGTGGGTTGAGCCAACTGGAAGAAATAACAGCTGCTTCAAACATGCCAAGCATGAGTAGTCGAACATACATCACGTATCGTGATACCGTTGAGTAGGGGTTTACTTGCTACGTCGCTGGATGAAATGAAAATGGCTTCTAAAGAAGAAGCTAGGCTAGCAGTAGAAGCTGGTGAAGTGGATGCAGACGGTCTTCCTCACACCGCAGTTGTCTCAGACGGGTCCTGGTCAAAGAGGCCTTACAGAGCCAGTTTCTCTTCGCTCCCTGGTGTGGCAAGTAAATAAGGTTAGTAACATATTTGCACCACGCCTCGTTCTTAGCATGCAAAGTTGTACGTATTTGTTACAATGCTGTGTAGTACAAACCATAATTGTTTTCTTAAATGTTTTGTTTGCGTACGTTGTGATTGCGTTGCCACCATTGAACGTTTTAGAGACCAAGCTACAAATGAAACAGAATGACACAAGCGATAGCTTCACTTGTATAAGGGGGCAGGTGCATTCTTGTGGTGACGAACATGTACAGAATGAGTATAAAAGAATACCCTAACTTTGAAGGTCTATAATATCAAAACCAAACAACCTACAACCTTGGTTGACCAATCAAATGAACCGTGGAACTGTTCTGTGTTGTCAGTGGAACATTTGGAAGAAAGTACTAGTGTCTGAAGCCCGAGATCCCAGTGTGTGGTTAGCATGTTGTGGACCTGTCAACCCTAGTCAAACTGTCGCTAATGCGTGCGGCCGCGTGATGGCCCCGAGACCAAACGCGCGTAGTGCAATAACAGCATAAGAGAGTCTGCCTTCTTAAGAGTCATCTTTACCTTGTTGGCTAGCATATTTAGAAATCGGTGACTGGTTAAGAAGACAGACTCCCTTATGCTGTTATAGCACTAAGTGCGTTTGGTCTCGGGGCCAAACTGAAGCAGCACGCATTAGTAACAGTTTGACGAGGGTTGGCAGGTCAACTACATCCTAGCCACATTCTGAGATCTCGGGATTCTGACAATTTTTCTCTTTCAAGCGTTCACTGACAACACATCGCTTGAATGAATGTCTGTGTAAAATCACGTCATACCTCACACAATTAAGTAATAATTACTTAATTAAGGCCGTCGTCTATCAGCAATTAACTCTGAAGTTTTGTTTGTAAGCAGCAGTAATTTATCAGCAAACCTGAGGGTAAAATATTAAGCATAATTTAAAATTAAGGATGATTATGCAATCAAATTGCAAATGTATGGTTAACATTTTCGAATATTTCGGAACTGAAAAAATTCCCAACAAACTTGTGACTTAAAATGTTTTATTTAATTGACAGTATAGAACAAAAATGGTGTTTTTTTTAATTATATTTTTTTATTTACAATATTCCAATACTCCTTCAAAATACAAGAAAAATTTACGTTGTCAAATATGTACTTTAAAAATAAAATCATGGTCTTATGATTAAAGGCTTTTGGCTTTATTTATTTAGGTTTATTCCATGAATATTGTAATTTTTTTAAGAGGCTTTATTGCAAAATACACTGGGTCTGCATAATTACAGATTACATATTATAGAACTTAAATTATGATACGTGCATTCATTTGACAAATTTCTGTTAACAGATTTACATTTTTTTTTAATATTTGGCTATTCATATACTTAATTATGTACACATACACTAAAAATATTTTTCCAAAACAACAAAAATATAATTTTTGTACGTATATAGAGACGTGTCTACTGTACACTTAAACTTAGGGAATCACAGCAGCATTTAATAATTACAAGTCACCAAAATATCAATATATCAAATTTTAAGTTATACATATGGGCTATATAAAATGGTAAACGGTACACCACATTTTTAAAACTACAATTTCTTATTGCTTACTAGTGATAGTTATGACATCAACGTAGGCCTAAATTTTTTTCATTGGCCTAGTATTTTTGAAAACTACCTTAGATTGTTTGAAGGAGAGCATTAAAATTTTTGAATAGCTGTAAAAAGAGAAATTGTTTGCTCTTAAGTGATCATGTGCGTGGCGTTCTTCCACGAAGTGTTATTTCCTGTTATAGGATGTTCACGGCAAAGTCAGCGCTTTTTAAAGCCCTGCATAGTTTTTACTGCCATTCCATTGCGTATCCTTTATGCCTCATCAACATAAACATCATCTTGAGATATTTTTAGATCAGATGTTTACAAGTCCATTGTATTTACTGAGTACTTAAAAAGCAACATTTAATATTAAACAACAACACATAATAACAACCAATTTTTAATAACTAAAAACAATAAGCGCTTTCAAGTGACGCG
>NQII01000799.1:472175-484722 GCA_002778355.1 Clitarchus hookeri | reverse complement strand
ACACACACACAGTAGAATGTAAACATTGCATGTAAACATTGCCATGTGACTGCCACATGGCAATGTTTGTTTACCCTTTGGCAGAAGGATACGAAATGGGCTTGAAAGTAGATCTTTAGCAGGGCTTCAAGAAAGTCTCTTCGAGTCATGAACCGACTATAGTCGCTTTCGTCTTTCTTCCATCTACTGGCCAGTATACAGTAGATCCCTGGTTTGTATTTAGATTTCATGCACAGTTTCGTTGCTTTGTTTGAAGGCTTTCCAGTAGCTCATTACACAGAACATTGAAATCATCTGCAGGTAGATCTGGTTTTTGTGCCTTAGCTCCATAATCAGGATCGATGTATTTTTTATCAGAAAACAGCTTCTTTGGTTTTAGAGATGGCTTTCCACCTACATTCTTTCGCTTTATTCTAGCTACTTCCACTTTCCGTCTTCTTTGAGCTTCTAATCTTTTTGTAAATGTACCTGGACTTTTACCACATACCTTTTTATGAAGTTTATAGTGTACAGCTCCAGAATTGTAGGCTACCACCGCCGCGGCGCATCGCGCTTGATAAGATCCACGTTTCGTGTAGTTGATGCGCTTGGCACCCGTCTTCTCATCTTTTTTTGCACTGGCACAGAAGTATGATGTAATTTCGCAGCTTCGCTATACGTTCGTGCATAGCCAGCTCCTTGTTCATTCTGTGTTAAGCAGCTTTTACAACAGCACCACGCAACTGTAAGCTTTTGGCATGTATTTGTTTCCTCAAATGAAATGGGCCATTTTTTCCAGTTGTCCAGATGTCTTTTAACTTGTTGCAGTAATTACGCAAAGGTGATTTTGGCATTCCAGTTTATCGACAGTTAAGTTTCTGTACGGTCTTGCTTCAATTAGTTTTTTGTATACACTACTATCACCATCGGCTATCAGAGTTCTATACCGCAAACCATACGTTTCTTCACTTCTGCAAAAACCTTCTACGATAATGTCAGCTTCCATACTGGATGCACTTTGTTCTTGACTCCAATTCTTGTAACATGTGTGCAATGGCTGTTCCTTCCCTTGTTTCTGTGCTTGATCACACACAGTGCAGTACTTATTTCGTACGCCAATGAACAAAACCTTTTTCGTCTTGTAACCAACAATTGCAGCCTGAAATAAAAGCATATTAATTATACAAACCAGTCGCATAACTTATGGTGTTCCATAAACTCACAGTTTCACTCATGTGGGACATAAGAAATGTTTGCATATATGTATGTGCTTGTACATACATACACACGCGAACACAAACACACACACACACACCTACATTTGTCACCACGCTTGATATGCCTTACTATAAAAAATAATGCAATTTTGTGTTAGGAGCTAGTTCTCTGGCCCAATATTGCGTATACTGCGTTTCACTTAACTTAAGTCAATTTTGACATACAGTGTGACCAACCTACAGCATGTGAACAGTAAATGCTGTAATTTGCAAAGTATTACGTCATTTGATGGTTGTATCGAGATATATGTTGTTATGTTGACGATTTATGCGATGATTATGGGGAAAAAATAGTACTCGGAATTAAAAACTATAACTTTGAAATTTAATGACAATCACAGCACTTATAATTTATATTACGTTTTCCGTTAATGCACAATATTTTTGGACTGTATACCATGGACCTTAAAAACATTTTAAGAAATTAGAATAGATCATGAGTACATCACGGTTATGTGAAACGTTTCCAACCCGGCAAACGTCATTGAGCTCTCTTTCGTCATGTCTGATTGAGTACCTTGCTGGTGTTGTCGGAATATTATATTGGCATTTAATTATTGCAGTATTTACACATGCCAACAAGCATAGTTCGATGTAGGCGCCTGTCTAGTGCGTCTTCTCGAGTGAAATGTATTATCGGCATCTGTTAATTGGTTGACTGTTCCTTGGTCCGCCATTTTCCTTAACCGTCGACTATGAAGCACGACTGGCTAAGTACATATTTACGTTCTGACGTTTAATTTTGTTGGTTGGTTTTTGTTGTATTAATTGAATGAGTCTGCAAATAAATTCTTTCGTATCAGTTGTAGACACGAGTGATTTTAGTGATGCAATCGTCCAAGGATTGTCATAGGACAACACTTCAGGAATTGCGATTAGGAATTACAAACTGTAAGTTATTGTGTTTTGTAAATAATATATTTCGAAACTGTTAGGATTTTTTTAGTGTACGTGGTCGTAAACACTCCCTTTTTTCACGAGTTTATTATATTGAAATTCCAAGGATTTTTATTTGTAAGTTTAACTTAGCTTAAAATATTTACAGTGTGTATTTCTTGCCTCGGTAAGAACAGCGACATGATGTCGAGTTTTTTTTCTTACGGGAAGTTTTTAAATGTACGCGGCCTTTAAAAAAACACCCTTCTGTCCTTATTTATTACACTAAAAATTCACTTTTTATGTATAAGGTTAACTTCGCTGAAATGGTTTACAGTGTCTATATCTCGCATGTGTAAGAACGATACGAACAGCGACATACTGATCGCTTTTTCTTCTTTTGGTGAAGTTTAAACTTTCCAAGTTATAGTAATTTGAATATTTCCGAACGAGCAAAATTTTTCACTGCACCATAAAAACAATATGCGATTCATATCGCTATTGCATCGCAAGAAGAGCGGCAAAATAATGCCGTCTCGTGAAACACAAACTAGATACCCCGCCCGCCCCGACAATAAAATAAACAGAACCCTAACTGTATTACTTGGTCATAACGAAAATAAAACTGATGGAAATGGCATCCTAGCTATAATATCCTACATTGTGTTACAGCGTTTATTCACAAATATTGCTTTCTTCATTGACAGAGCAGCTGTGGGAGGGATACATTGTGGCCGCACTACTTTCCTAGAACTGTCTAAATTTACTGAACTACCTCGTGTCGAGCCAGAAAACTAACTCCCGTAAAACGTACACAATTCTTGTTAAGTCTGGCCCCTTCTATAGTCCCCTTTATATTCAATAATAATATGTATACTAGTCAACGTTACTTGAGTGTTTTTTTATACTCTTATACTAAGAAATTTGTTATTTATTATTTTCTACAGGTACTGGCTCACAACATTTTACAAAGTTTCACAATATTAATTTACCAATATTAGGATTACATAAAACATGACACCCGATTTAAGTTTAATTTTTGCTGATTGCAGTGCCCATATACTATACGGGAAAAATATTAATTAAAATTAATTTAGTAGTATCAACTATTTTCACATCCATTTACAAATTTTTTTAGCCAGCGATTGCAGCCCGGTCGTATTGTGGTGTTCGATTTCTTACAGCGTTCTTCTTTCAACGAGAGGCAGTGCACGAAGACTGCGGATTTCCCGAGCCCTCTGGTAAAATCTCTTGCCTGTGAGTTCTCTGGTCACCCCCTACTGCGCGTCCTTTTAACAATGAGCAGAGATGGCCTTTGAGCCCAGGATAAAAGTGTTCTATCTCCTTGCACGATTTTGTTATCACAAAATAGTTTAGTTTTTTGTATTTATCAGAAGTGCCGTACACATCAGATACAATATCATAACACATTTCGACGCAGAAAACATTGAAGATGCGGCATAGAAAAGCCAAATACTATTTTGGTCCGGTATTTAAGCTACAAAGTGTCCAGTTCATTTGTGGTCATGTTTTTTATCAATAATCTTGCTTTTATTTAAATCTCACTTAGAATATTACAATATACTGGTTATATGCACAATGATTGGATAAATACCTTTAATTTGATACCGCATTGCAGGCGGTGATGTATATGGTTTCGCCAAAAACCTCAAAAATAGATTAACCTTAGATTAAATGGGGTTAATACGTGTTGCATACCTACGCCTGCAGATGTAAAGATGACTCTTAACCAGTCAGGGATTTCTAAACGCGCTAGAAAACAAGAAAAGGATGACTCTTAACANACTTAGAATATTACAATATACTGGTTATATGCACAATGATTGGATAAATACCTTTAA
Source organism: Clitarchus hookeri (assembly GCA_002778355.1). Lineage (NCBI taxonomy): Eukaryota > Metazoa > Arthropoda > Insecta > Phasmatodea > Phasmatidae > Clitarchus > Clitarchus hookeri. The sequence goes on along the minus strand of NQII01000799.1, from coordinate 480,728 downwards.
TTTGATACCGCATTGCAGGCGGTTATGTATATGGTTTCGCCAAAAACCTCAAAAATAGATTAACCTTAGATTAAATGGGGTTAATACGTGTTGCATACCTACGCCTGCAGATGTAAAGATGACTCTTAACCAGTCAGGGATTTCTAAACGCGCTAGAAAACAAGAAAAGGATGACTCTTAACATCTTCACATACATATAATGAATACTTGTAACTTCCTACGAATCTTTCTTGTTAAGAACTTTCTTTATTATATGTGTACTTTTTCAAAATATTTGCTATCCTTTTGTTTGTTTTAACACATCTCTGTTGTATAGAGCAAGGAATTTACAGTCGAAACATTTTATGTTTATTTCTTCCATTAATCATGTGACTTTGATCACACTTATACAAAAGGCATTTAATTACTTTGATGTACTCTTCCACCTCCTAATTTAAACATATTATTAATTAATTTAATATATGTGAAGTGCGACATGGCTTACAGAATTACGTATTATTTTGAAATAAATTAGACTTGAAAAAAAATAAATGCACCGGGATTGTGAAAGGTTAGTATGGTAGATAGGAAAATAGGAAACGAACGAGGAAGTGAAAAACTAGGACACCAGTGCGAGGCTATTTCCATAAAGCAAGATAGGTGAATAAACTTAGCTAGGTTGAGCCGTCACGTGTAAATAAAAGTAATTAAATATAGGCAAGATCAGAGTAAAACATATTGTACACAACATAGCGAATGTCAAACACAAATACCCTTTGTACAAGAACATATCACACTTTAAAAAATGCAAGTACTATTGGCAAAAAACTTAGGAAACATTTCAGCTGAATGCTTACCAGAAAATATCTCGTCTCTCGTAGACTGAAAATAAAACATATTACCAGAAACACAACATAGCATTTACTCCTTAGAAGAAAGAAATTATAAGATCATAAATTAACAAAACAACTGTTTAATGATACCTGCTTTGGCAGAAGACATAACAAAAGTATGCTGTCAAATAATGAAAGACAAAACATGACTGCTAATTAAAATAAACAATCTTTACTGCGTATTTTTCCACCTCTAGCTTAGACCCTCATTACCCATGCAGAAAGAGAATTTGATGCCTTCATATGATGACTTTCTTAAAAGGTGCGAAAGTCCAGAGATTTAAAATAGCCATAATTGTTTTGTGAAAGGGTAGAGGATTTGTAGACCCTCATCACAATTTCCTCTGGGCTCAAATGTATCGCATTTGATAATGAATAAAGTTCAATGAAATTTCAAGACTGAGTTCAATGAAGTTGAGACGGCCAGTAAACAAAGAGGTAGTTAGTATGACAGGATTAATAGCGCCATTTCAGGTGCTGGCGTCTGCTTCTTTCTTTGTGTCACAAAAAATAATTTAATGAACGTTTGAGAGCCTCTTCATGATTTCCCACGCTCAAATAGGTCTCTAATAGCTCTTGGATTGCTACAAATATTTATGGCGGTGCAGCATTTCAACACCACAAAACTATTTTCTCAGAGCCCTAACTTATGATGACCATTTGCTACGGTGATAGAGCAAAACAGGGCTTTCAAGGAAGTTCAAAAACCCGGAAGTGTATTCATTAAAATAGATAATACATATCTGTAAAAAGTTTGTTAATGCACCTTTAAATGGGGTTTAAATTCGTCCTTGCTATCAACTGGCTTGAGCTGAACAAGTCTCTTACATATANATGCACCTTTAAATGGGGTTTAAATTCGTCCTTGCTATCAACTGGCTTGAGCTGAACAAGTCTCTTACATATATTCATACATGCAAAAGGCTTCAAGTTAACCCAATACAATGTAATAAACATTCGTTATTAACACAAGATAAAAATATCACTGAAATTAAGCAAAAATACAAAAATTCACCATATTTATGTGAGAGGTGGATCCCGACCTACCTTCCATAACTTCTTCGGGGCAGTACAAAATTATTTTNAATTCACCATATTTATGTGAGAGGTGGATCCCGACCTACCTTCCATAACTTCTTCGGGGCAGTACAAAATTATTTTTATACGATAACTAATTATAAAATATTTACATAAAATACTTAAAAGAAAAAGAAAATGACATTGCTCTAACAGAACTGTTACATTCCATGAAATACCTAAACCAATATGCTACAAAACGTTGTTGATGGTTGTTTATGGTGGAAACTCTGGGACCTACACGTTAACATTTTTTGCCGTATTTTGTTGTTTCTTCACAGGCTATTATAAATTTCTTCAACCAGTTTANGGACCTACACGTTAACATTTTTTGCCGTATTTTGTTGTTTCTTCACAGGCTATTATAAATTTCTTCAACCAGTTTACAAGATTTCGTTGCATCTGCTTAAATTCCGATTTAATATGGAGACAGGGAAAAATAAATTTTTACGTGAAATGACTACTAGTTCTATTGCACAAACACCACAGTAAAAAAATATCTACATAGATGCTAAACATATTTTTAATAAAGCGGCGGGCAAATATGTTTGATTTTACATAATCTATATTTCTCTGATTTTCCAAACTTTTTTTGGTTCAATAACAATGCTGATTAATAAAATTTGCACAAGTGGGCCTGTGGAGTCGTTAAAATATCACTGATAATTGAAAACATAGGTGACACATTCCTTTCAAAGCTCGCAAATTTGACTTTGCTATGTTCTCTCAGGTCACAAACAACTTTCTGTGTTTACGATGTGTCGGTAGTTCAATTCTCAAGTTGCCTAAAAGTCTGATTATTTCATGGTAATTTTTTTTNTTCTGTGTTTACGATGTGTCGGTAGTTCAATTCTCAAGTTGCCTAAAAGTCTGATTATTTCATGGTAATTTTTTTTACGAGAAACGAATGTTAACTCTAGCGAAGATAGAGAACGAAAGGTTTAAACTAAGGCACTGCACAGTNTTTTTTTTTACGAGAAACGAATGTTAACTCTAGCGAAGATAGAGAACGAAAGGTTTAAACTAAGGCACTGCACAGTTATTCGCCCGCAGACCGAGGTAATGTAGTGGCCAGACTCACTCACCCGCACCACAGGGTTCCCTCCATCATTACTCTCTTTCTCTGCTTAATCGCCGTCCTTTCCTCACCCCTAGCGGCGCCGAAGATCTGAGCTGCTAACCGCCGACCGTAACACTCACCCATCATTCCCGTGGAATGTACAAGCTGTTCATTGTAAAGCAAACATTTTCGAAGGTGTGTTAAAAAAATTCCTTTAAGCTTATTGCCATCCTTTCGCCAATCGTTAATATAAAAATTTCCGTGTGACTAATAAACACAGTGCATATATTTTACAGCTCTCAAAAGTTAACGTCGGAGTGCACAATAAAATATAGTTTTTTTTTTTTGTTAATGTGCCTGCTGAGAGGGTCATGAAATGTGCTCACTATACCTTAAATAGCCTATAGAAGAAATGCTCGCAGAGAAACCAACCCCAGTACCGTCAGCCCGAATCGAACTAGCAAGCTCCTAAACGTGTGACAAGCATAAACGGCTCAGCATTTTCGGACACAATGCAACGCAATTCAAGAGCCAGGCAAGCGCCTACCTATGTCAAGATAAGGCGCGCAGACCTACATAAAGTCGTCCTTGTAGCTGAAAATAAGAGCTCGACGCAATACATGGCAGCGTCGCCGCTATGGTCTATTCTGCGACTTCTTCACACTTGAATATAACTTTTCACCAGCGGTTTATACTTCTGTTAACGTAAAAGTACGTTGTTTTCGGTTAAATTTAACTTTTGCTTATATTTTATCTGTAAAATATAATGTTTAATTTATAATGAATATGAATAAAAACAGTGATAAACAGGTGTGTTGGTAATGCGTAGCAAGAAATAGTTCTTGTGCGAAATATTATTCTAATGATTGGGCAGGAATGCGGCACGTTGTCCCCTTGGTGTGATTTTCTAGACTTTGTTCAGCTTTGCTTGCAGAAGGCGGAGGAATATCCTGGAAGTAGAACTTGAGCAGGGCTTCAGAAAAGTGTGAAGTAACCGTGAATGGACTATACTTGGGTTGCTCTTGTGTTCTCGTGTTCACCTAGGGCGGACGCAGGACGTTTCGCACGCTAGATAAAAAGCGAATTCTGAGAACAAGCCTAGCCGTGCAGCGTGGTCAGTTCCTGCGAAACTGACTCGCAAGGTTGACCGCGACCNATGCGGCACGTTGTCCCCTTGGTGTGATTTTCTAGACTTTGTTCAGCTTTGCTTGCAGAAGGCGGAGGAATATCCTGGAAGTAGAACTTGAGCAGGGCTTCAGAAAAGTGTGAAGTAACCGTGAATGGACTATACTTGGGTTGCTCTTGTGTTCTCGTGTTCACCTAGGGCGGATGCAGGACGTTTCGCACGAACCTGCGACCTCCTCTAGATAAAAAGCGAATTCTGAGAACAAGCCTAGCCGTGCAGCGTGGTCAGTTCCTGCGAAACTGACTCGCAAGGTTGACCGCGACAGCAAAACGCGTTCCTTACTGCCGCTCGCTGAAATGTGACGACTTCCTGTCCGGGTTTCTTGTCTACTATCTCACCCCCCCGCCCCCTTCTTCCCTTGGTATCCGACACTTCTTTTTTCTTTATCTTGTGGTAACCCACAGGATCTGCTTTGTAGTCGCAGCAGGACCTGTGGGTTTTTTAGTGACCGTTTGTCCCTGGTAACATGAATTGTTTGCCGACGAAAATCTATACTTACTTTGAACGCTTACCTTCAAACACAAGTATTTCCTTCAGATATTACCTACATTACAAGTTATTTCATTCCACTAGTCACAAAACGTCTTTAGACGCAAACGATTTCAAGTGGTCACAGATTTCTCTTTATTTTGAGGATAATTTCTACGTACTGTCAAAATAGTAATATTATTACGTACAGAAAAAACTGAAAGGTAGTTTTAAAAAATAGCCAAAATGTTGACATCCTAACTTTGCATCTTGCGCCAATAACATGTTTTGAGAAAAACATCTTGCTTGTTTTAATTTATTCTTTTTGTAAGAAATTCAACTTTTTTTTATAATGCAGCGCTTGGCTATCCTGTTATTAGGTCAGTAGCAGGAAAATTGTGATTCCCCACCACCTGGCGTCTTGGCAGGGTGCCAGGTTGCCGAAACCTCCTGCTCTATCATTCCTCGCCAATGGTGGCCATATTGTATTTTCCTTTCTTCCCTAGGAATTTCTCTTTTTCCCTCTTGCTTTATCATTCCCTCCAATTTATTCATGCTATTACATTCCTCTTCATTTTTCTCACGCTCTGGCACTCCTTCCTACCTCTCTCTCTCACGCAAGTCCTCACCCGTTCGTTCTATCCCTTGGGGGTTTTCTCATATTCCTTCCGACCTCCTTTATATTCTCTCTCTTGTCTCCCACCCCTTTTCTCCTTCTCCAGCTTTTCTAGTCCTCCACCACCGTCGTCTTCTGCTGTAGGCAGCTATCTTTAATTCCCGTCACCAGTCGGCTGCTGTAGGCGGTCATCTTTAACTCTTGCACCCGCCACCAGAGTATGCTAAGTTCTTTCTTTTTACGTCCTCCATCTTTAATTCCCGCCGCAAGTCGTCTACTGTAGGCGGCCATCTTTGAAATCTAACAAGGGTCGTACCTAAAGCGAGTCCAATGTGTTACCAATACGTCACTTACCTCCACCCCTCCACCTCCTTTGCCTGCCTCTTTCCCAACTCAGTGTGAATTTAAGGAGAGGGTGGCTCTCACTCTTATAACTAAAAATTATTACCACTAGACTCCAGAGTACAGGTAAAACGGAAAAGTAATCATGTATCCCATTTACCCTTCTTAGCAATATGTAATGTAGGTTGACCGCGTTTCTTTCACACGTATCGTGTATACTTGAATCTATTTTAATTCAGTATATCTACATATATATGTAAAAGGAAAAAACTTACTGACATACATATCAACGCCCAGTCTTAACCATTGGTCCTAGAAACATGAAATTTGGAGTAAACATTCATTATGTAAGGTAGGCAGCCGCTAAGGAGGGATTTCTAACAATTAAACTCTTAAAAGGGTGAAATGGGGGTTCAAATTTGTATGGAGAAAAAATATTAGATGGTCGTTTGAAGCCCCAGAAACGCTGCAATGGCACTAAGCTGCAAGTCAAAGCTCTACATCGCAATGTATTTAGAGATCACTATTTTAACTGGATCGGCTCAGGGAGAAACAGTAATTTAGCCGCGTATTCCACTGATTCTCAATTACCTCCCTTTTGAATTCAAGAGGCTGCAGTTTCCCCTCAAAATGTGCTTCCCGATGACGATAAATAAGTCGCAGCAGGGCAAACACTCAAATTCGCAGGAGTACAAAATTCCTAATAACAACTCCAAACTTAACAGCCACAATTATCTTATTTTTGAACTTCCATTTAATTCCGTTTTCTATTTTTAAATTTTTTTATTTTATTTTAAAGACATAGGGGCCTACTTACTATTTAAAAAATTGTAACGAAAACACACATTCCACGCGGACAAAGTCGCAAGCAAAAGCTAGTTTTCAGAGAAATATGAATTATTCCTAAAAATGGTATGCCTAAGTTCCCGGTTACGTAAGTGACTATTGATATTAAAATTATTCTTACTGAGCTCTGAGCTCGTGAATTGGTTGGGACAAATGGTTTTTTTTTTTCTGGCTTGTTTCTTTAATTTCATCGTAACTTTCGCAGCTCAAGTCTTCATTCCTCAGAGGCTCTTTCTTTGCACTTTTTTTCCTCTGTCTTCCTGTTCGTTTTGTGCTTACTCCATCCTCCTATTAAATACATTAGCAGACCATCATGTCTCGCAACGTGACCAAACGTTTTAACTCTTTAATTTTTTCACCTATGTTTCGCACTCGTGCTTCCTTTTGCTCTTATTGACAACAGTTTTTCCCCTCAAGTTAATTTGTGTGCTCCTAAAGAATTTATTAAAATCTTTTGTTGCTCATATTTTCTTTCAGTTGCCTTCCACAATTCACATCCATACAACAAAATGCCTCGGGGGTAATTTTTTGGAATGACTTCGTACATTTAAAAATTGTAAAGCATTCCATGCTGTAAAAAAAAAGCTATTTGTATTGCATTATTAACTCATCTGACCAAACACACAAGGTAAGAATGACTATTCTATAATTTTTACTGTGTGTTTATAGTAAAGTAACTTTTTAGACAACGTCGAACAGTGGAATAATTTTGATTAAAATTATTTACGTGGGAAATAATAATGCGTGAGTGCGTGTGTGTTGAAAACACAGCATTTCGCTATAGTGAGTTCAGTAATACGAAATAGTGCCACATTTATCATATTACTAAACTATAAATGATAGAATAAAACTCGATATTCTGGCTAAATTAATTTCACACTTGGGCGGAAAGATAAAAATTTGGCATAAAAGTATACCATAAGCAAGGCTTTAAAAAGTGTTAAATTAATAACGAATAGTCTACAGCTCTAGTTGCGTACTGAGGCCAGGATGGTTCAGAAGCTGGTCGCAAAAGCCTGAGTAGAATGTAATCAGCACGATAGACTATAATCTGAATTTAGCCGCCTTCATGCTGGTCACAAACGAGAAGCCACGCTTATCAACGCCGGCAGCTCAGAATTTTTTTTGTACGTTTTACAAAACTGTTTTTCGGAAACTTGTTACCAAAAATTATCATGTATCACTACCGGTAAAATTTTGCATCTATGAAAAATACAAAATCTCATGTATTTCTGTGTTGTAATACGTTTGAATTCTAGAGTACTTCCTTGTTGGAATTCAAAATTAATAAATTCATACATTCCACAGCAACGTATTGTAAAATTTGCTGTAATTTTCTCGCAGTGTTACAGAAATAATCTCCGGAACTTGCTTCCATTGTTAGAAGAAAAAAAAAAAATATATATATATATATAGTGTGCGGAAGTAATTATTCTTCAACTTCACATCTCTAACTTACATTCTGTAAGTCGTGGCTTCCATTTTTGCCCTATTTTATTTCTCCTGCGTGTATGTTAGTAACCTAATTAACTTCGATGCATAAAAGGAAATAAAAGATTATTCTTATAAATTTTTATTTAGCTACTTTTCTTCCCAGTTTGCTGGCGTGTGCGCATACTAAAATTAATGTTTCCAAGAAGTTGTATGTGGTGATCCGTGCCTACAAAAATGTGTCGTTTCTGACGATGCATTATATTAACGTAAGAGAAGAGCTTGATAATCGAAAACCCATAAAACTATATGTGTTGCTGTCAATCCTGTTCGTTGTCTCGTGCTTGGAACAGGGAAGTTCTAAGCACATGGTCTTCGATAATTTAAAAAAGTATCTTGGAGATGATCTTGCAAATCTATCCATATTACACTTAAGTGTAGATCAGCATTCCTATGCATGTTGCTTGCATCCCTGTTTGTTCTCTCCTATGACAGAAAGAGGGGAGTTGATAAAAACACGATCGTTAATCAAATAATCAGTTTCAGAAATAAAAGCTCAATAATCTGAAACCACATTACACTTTAATAGAGCTGCGTAAATTAACGTGCTGGTTTTTAATCCTGCTTTAAACATTTCTTTGCCAGTCCCCCCCCC
>NQII01000799.1:424666-472123 GCA_002778355.1 Clitarchus hookeri | reverse complement strand
CCCTTGAGGTAAACTATCCTTACGGAATCAGCACCGGTTTGCAGCGCTTGTCAGCGGGCAAGTCACGTGATTGTGTGGACGGGCGTGGACACTTCTCCAGAAGGTAGAACAAACCACTCTGAACCACAGAACCCTAGTCGGCAGTGATTTCCGTTAGGCGCGCAACAAGCGACCTTTTGGTCTTACAAAGAAGAGATACGAAGCATTCGAGTTGGCCGTAAACATCGAGATTCAGTGATGGGTGTTAGGAAAATCACAATTTGCACTGTACATGCCTTCTTAATATAGACTTGTCCACGGTAAACGTAGCACTTGAAAGCCCTGCTTAAGATCTACTTGTATGCACATTGTGTAGTCTTCCGCCAAATGTATAGTTAACATTGCCAGGGGCATGATCGCTTCGTTCACGCGGTGGTCAAGTAAAACTCTACAATTATTAAAAATATAATATTTTACCAACTTTATTTTTACACTTTTATTAAAAACAGAAACCAAAAGAAATCATTGCCATGTCTGCAAATATTTACCTAATACTTTTAATTCAACATTGCGACACGGAACTAATTTCCCTCCATCGTTACCAACTTTACTGGACGCATGCTAGTCAGTGTGCCCAGTAAAGTATATGCACGTAGGTGTAGCGACATTTTTGAAAGGTTGATTCCAAAAGCGTTCAGTAAACAGAGAATAACGTATAGCGACTATGTTTTTCCTGAAAAATGAAGCAAATGTTGAGGTTTCTTCGTGCCTTCTGCGCAGCAGCAATACGTCGTTTTGGTTTTGGTAGCCACAACCCACTGATCCTCGATGTTTACTTTCGAAGGACCAAGTTTGGCGTTTATGCGCTAGTGTTGTCGTTGCCCTAAATAAGGAATGTTTACAGTCTCGCTTGTGTTGTACCCGCGTTGTTCAGTCATGGAGTGGGTATGCATATAGAAACGAACCTGTTCAGCCATACGCCTGTTCCACTAAACGCCTGTTCTGCCAAACGCCAGTTCTGCCAAACGCCTGTATGTGATTTGAGAGAGATTTTCGGCCAAACTCCTGTTCAGCCAATAACTTTTCGGCCAAATGCCGCGACCCTAACTTAATTCACTTGGCATTCGTTTTTCTGATAACAAGGATATTTTCGTTATGACAGTATTTTACTTGGGGGTGCGATGGGGTCCTTCTGATGTACACTAATAGGTTAGTAGATCTGGGAATGGGTCTAGCATCTGATTGGCTGCGTGGAAGAGTATTGCGCAATAATCGGGTTTGTGCAATAAAGTTGATCGTGTGTGGATGATATCGAAGGGTTCTACAATATATTGTGTAATATTAAATTTTTTAAATATTTATTGCTCAATATGGAAAATATTGTACCGCCTGTAGACAATATTGTGCAATATCGCGTCAGTTGCAATGGAGGTGTTGTGGAGAGCGTGTCGAAATGGCGAATAAAACAGAAAAGAAAAGTTTCATTTTGGACTTTATCGAGGTGTACACTTCTCTGCCGGCTCCGCGGGACGTCAAGTGTAGAGATTACAGTAATTATGTAAATAAAAGTGAACCGTATGACGTGCTACTCGAGAAATACTGCGAAAATTTTCATGTCACAAATACCTATTAACTGAATTTAATTCTCAATAATATTGCACGTCTATGCCCCGCTTTGCACAATCTATTGCACAACTCTTCAGCATTATCTACACACGCTTCAATTTTATTGCACAAGCCCGCTTATTGTGCAATAAGATTGTACGTCTATGGGGTACGTCATTTTTTTGTCCAATACATTTGCACATAATATTGTACGTGTATGGGCCGTTTTACTGTGTGCTAGCCAGTCGGTATATCCATTAAATGATATGCAGGTAGGAGCAGTGACATTTTTCTATGGCTGATTTTTAAAAGTGCTTAAATAACCGTGAACAGCCCATAGTATTGGTTCTGCGTGTACATTCATTCTATGATTCAGTTTGACTTGCTGGAGAGCACGAGTACNTGAACAGCCCATAGTATTGGTTCTGCGTGTACATTCATTCTATGATTCAGTTTGACTTGCTGGAGAGCACGAGTACTCACACTCTTTTTACAGGTAGCTGAGACAGTATGCTGTGGTCTCACAAGATTCCCAGGAGACAATGTATACAAATTTNCACACTCTTTTTACAGGTAGCTGAGACAGTATGCTGTGGTCTCACAAGATTCCCAGGAGACAATGTATACAAATTTTCTTTAGAAAGCTTGGAACTCGAAGAAAAATTCATTAGCAGGCCATTGTACCGCAAGACGGTTACGAAATACTACACAACTGACATTAGTGAAATATATGTCGATTGTACTGGTATTATGTTGATAAAAGCGTAGCACTTCCTAACATAATTTACTTGGCCTACCCCAGGGAAAGTTTCATTCACTGCAGTCACTTTCCTCAGAACTGAAAATCATGCGTGAATTGAAAAGTTTTCAAATTTTATTTTTAAAATATTTTCGATCAACAATTACATAATAGAGAATAGTAGTTCTAATAAATGTATTTTCTCCTACAAAACTTATTGTTTTCGGGACCAACTCTGTGTGGGGCTTGAAAACATATCGTTAGGCCGATACTTCTTAGAGTTGGAAACTGCCAGTTTCGTGGCGTTGTCTAGGATTGAAAGATGTTATCAAGTATTGGCATTTGTTGTCTATCGAAAACCGCGCGTGAAGCGATAGAGACGAAAGCTTAGCGCAAAGAGGGTACCGTTCTTCCCCTTCCGCTAGTTGGCTAACCGGAAGCAAATAGATAGGGAAGTGGACAGACACGTTGTGAAGTACGCCCCTGGCATTTGTTTTGACTGGGAAAGGAGAGCCGCAAAAACCAGCCACTCACTCTCCTTGTGCAGGAGGTTGGGACTGAACCGAGGACCTCTCTAAACGCGAGTCAGGTATTCTAAAGGCACGAGTAAGAACATAGGGTATATCAGAGCAAGTCTGCCGATATGTAGTTTATTTATTTATTTAAATTTCACTTCGGAGAATTTTTTTCAGCGTCTCGGAGACGGTCTGGATATGAAGCATGCCAGTGCATTTGAGGTTTACGTATATCACTTAAAAAAATATGAAAGTAACGTGTAAAACTTACAAACCACGTGCATACGCATTTACATGGCACTTAAAAAATAACACGCACATACAAACAGCAACATAAGATTTAATTAACAAGACGTAAGCACATGCAATGACTTCAGAGTTAAGAAAACCATATTCTGCAGATCCTTCGAACTGGTCGTTGCGCCATCGTAGTAGACTCGTCACTTATTTACTCCTTGTTTTTTGTTCGTCACACATTGTGACGGCAATAGCATATAAACCACGAGAAAATAGAAGCATTTGCTGCATGGACGTACATACGTGTTACGATTGTAATGAAATTCTGTAAGGTTATGTACAAAAAAATAACTAATAAACAGCCGTGAGTGTTAATCAATTTTGTAGAGGTCTGCAACTCCCTCGGAATATATAATAATTGAGAACACTATTAATAAACTCATATAATTATATAGAATGTATCTAAATTAAACAGACAAACTTNATATATAATAATTGAGAACACTATTAATAAACTCATATAATTATATAGAATGTATCTAAATTAAACAGACAAACTTCGTCAGTAGGGTAATAACGAAAAAAGGTGAAAACATATGTTTACTACCTAAGGTCTAAAGTGAATCGTAAGGGCGGTACACATATTTGAAGTTGAACCTGAATCACTGGTTCATTTTAAGATGGAACACTTAAGTGCCTGGATATTGCGTTTCGTAACTAAGATCTGTAAACACCACAACACCTGCCTGTCGCTGTCATCAAATTATTTCATGGAAATAATCACGGNTTCGTAACTAAGATCTGTAAACACCACAACACCTGCCTGTCGCTGTCATCAAATTATTTCATGGAAATAATCACGGTCACTACCCTTACTTCGACTTTATCTCCAAGACGCTGTAGAAAACCTGGAATTTTAAATATTGATTGTTAATCCGCGTGTCACAATTAGCTTTACACATTATACAGACACTTAGGTTGAGTCTTAAATAATTTCTTCATGTCTATTTTAAAGTAGTGCTTCAGGTACAACTTCAAAGATGTGTACCACCCTTGCGATTCACTTTAGACCATAGGTCTTACATATATATATATATATATGTTATAGCCTTTTTTTTCTCGTGATTAATCTGCTGCCGAAGTTTGTAGGTCTAATTTAGATACATCTTGCATACGCAAGCTATTTATGGGAAACAAATTCGACCCAAAGCTATCCACGTACAATTAAATGACATACCGTAACATCTTAGGGTGTATTACAGTGGACTTCTTTATAAACTTTGAAAAACATTAACAAGTCATAAATGTAACAAATATGGGGACCGGGGCAAGTACGCAAACACAGCCAAGAAGTCAGCAACATCGTGTACGTGCCGTGGTTATATATAGTCTCTGTGTAGTGTGTACTATACTGGGAAATTCTAACCGCGCTAGTGTACACATGGTGATGGCAAAGTATGGGAATGTGTATTCTTGGAGATAATTCGGACACGGCCTTTACGGCGTACGCCTGCCTTGTATGGGGAACCTGCTTTGCAGAGCTGAATATAAAGACGACGATACAGTAAACGAAACCATAAGAATTTTTATTCGCTTTTTATGGCGGCAGTTGCCAGCCCGACTCAAGGCCATGGAGCCATCTTCGCGTCTCTTCAATCTCTGTGCTTTTCCACGGTTGAATTGGCGGACATAATGGAATGAGAAAATCTGGCCACTGAAAACTTGAGTGATTTTTTAACACTTTTTGTAAGGTACAGATTTCCAGGCATACAGAACAAGCGAGAAGCGAGTCACCTGTGTTTTATCACTGCACGAACGATTGTTTTGTTCTTCTCTGTATTTATTACGACCTACTTATTGGTTCACAGTTCACCGGACCAGCGAAGTTGGCAGTATCCCAATTAAATGTTCTTTTCTAAGTAATATGATATACGATCTTTCCATCGTGTTCATTAATGTAATTTACACTTCGAGTTCCGCCGATGTAACGGAGTGGAGAGATTTGGGCGGCTCTTAACATTAAGGTCTTGAGAGCCGATGAGGGTGAGCGAGGTGAGTATGGAGCAACGTCGGAATGCCAGAGCGGTGGAAGCGGGAGNGGGGGGGGGGGGGGGGGGGGGGGGGATCCCTGAGAAAACCCACCGACCAGCGGCATCGTCCAGCACGATTCCTCCATGCGATAATCCGGGAGCGACCCCGCCGGGAATCGAACCCGGTTCGCCTAGGTGGGGGGCGAGTAGTCTAACCAGTGCACCACCGCGGCCCCTCAGCCGATGTAATATTACGTTGTAGTGAACTTGGTGAAAACTGCCGGCGACACAGTATTGCGTTGCCAATGTCTTCAGAGAATGTGGACGTAGTTAAGAGCGACGCTCACCAAAAAAAATCGTTTTTTTATATTCGCACGAAATAACACAGCATTTGTAAACAAAACTTGTAAGTACTCTTTCTCACAAAACAATTTTATATATAGCTTTCACATCGTAGCATGTCGAAATCAATTTTTTTTTTTAGTATACGAATAAACTAAATTTAAAGCATTTACATAAAATTTACTAAGGATGGCGGCAAAATCCCCTTAAGTACAGCGCGGCACTGTGGCTTTTGTGTGCTGGTGTAGCAGTTTTAACCATTAATAATCTAAAGCAGTTGCACGGTTTGCGAATCAATTACCCACAGGGAAAATGATTGGGTACTGTGCCTCGCAGTACCAGCCAATAGTAACCTTCACTTGCGTTATAGATATGTACAATCGTTTATACTCTGGGCCTGAGTGAGTTAAGTACATAGAAAACCAATAGGTTGTTAAGACATTTGATTGCTTCGTGACACGATATCAATTGTAACGCGACATAATGTACCAATATTTTGAGAAATAAGATTTTTAAATGTAAATATGAGAATTTTAACATAAAATCTTGATTTATTGAATTTCAGAAAATAATTTTAATGCAGCGTTTGACTTCTGGTTATTTTAACTTAAAACGTTTTTTCTCAGAATTTAAAACTGAAATACGAATCAACTACATAAGAAATTTCTAAGAAACTTGTATTCCCGTCATTTTGTTGATGCGAAAAATTATTAGTTTAGCATATTCATTTCGTTCAATTTTAATATTTGTATTTAAAAAATAAAAATGTATAATACATATTGTTTTTTTTTTCGTTCTTTAAATTAAATTTTTTACAGTTGTCTTTTTATTATTTTAACTATCAGTTATATCGGAACTATATATACATATATATATATATATATGTATACAATATGGTAAAATATACAAAATATTTATGAACTCTTGCACACCCTTAAACAGAATATATAGCAACTTTCTGATGTGTCAGTTTAAAAGGGAACCTACCTCCGCCATTTTGGATCATAGGTTTTTCTAGCTTGTTTATGTTTTTTAAAAAAGAAAATTTCTAAAGTACCCCTATACCCAACTAGCTATTAACCTTACACGGCAGTTAAGGCATAACGACTGAACTACGAAATTACATCAAATTTTAATTCTGCCAAAATTTGACAAAATCAATGTCGTGACGTAAATTAAAGTTCTTAGTTCAGCCGCTATATCTTTTCTTCTGTGTAAGGTTAATAGCTGAGTGCGTATAGGCGTACTTTTAAAATTTTCTATTTTAAAATTATAAATAAGTTAGTAAACCAAGTATGTAATATGGCAGGGTGTCGATACCAAAAAACTAACTATTATAAATTTGTACCAAACATTGTCCAACTTATGCATTGTATGTAAATTGTAATGCCATTTTCCTAGAATAAGAAAGTTTTGCGCTTTATAATTTTTAAATAATTTTATCTAAATTCAAATTTTTTTTTTTTTGCTGCAGTTATAATGACAGATACTAACTAAGTTGTACAAATGAAAAAATATACAATGCAAACTAATGCTGTAGGCTACCGCATGATACATATGTAATAACCAAATAAATGTCCGCACGTGTTTAANGGGGGGGGGGGTTGTTAAATATAATTTTATTTTGTATATTTGTAATATTTTTTTTTTAATTCAAGAATTGTTATTTGGAAATTACATAGCCTATATGTCAATCAGTAACCCACAGCATAAGTTTACGTTGCAATTTTTTTTCATTTGTACAAGTTTGTGATTATGGCTGCAGCAAAGCAGAAGAATTTTGTATTCGACATTGAATTATTCAGAAAACATCAAGTGTAGTTTTTTTATTCGAGGAAAATGGCATGACATACAATGCGTATAAGTCAAACAGCGTTTTTTTACAACTACAAACCAGTTAATTTCTTTTGTTATCAAACACCCTTAAGGGAGGGGAGACGTATAATTGTGCATGGTGCGGTGCCGTTTATCTCGCGCGGGCGATCGCGGAGGAAAGTAGGCTGTCCGTTCCGTTCCCGTGGCCCGCCGGTGGCTTCACTTTCCTCCCGAGGCGGGCGAACGCCATTGTCCACGACTGTTCGTGGCCTCCTTTGCGAAGACGCTCTGCTCTGCCTTCAACATGCCCTGCTGGGTGGCGTTCCAGAGAGTAGAGTAACGGCTGGTGGAAAGAAAGAGCAAACGTGGTTTTGGAACCAGTTTGATGTATGTAAATAGCATGCTGTGTTTTCGAATATGTACTGATTAAGTGACTAATGTAAACACCGAAAGATGTTTATCACTTTCCCCAAATTCTTTCTTTTCCAAAAATATAGTTATATACTAAAAAAAAAAAAAACTTTACTTGCCATAATTTAACCATAAACATTTTGTCTAAAAATGCAACCTTTACACAAGTTAACTTTTAAATAAAAATACGAATTTTATCACTCGCAATTTGTAATTTCCCCGTGCGTTTCTGTAACCACAATGTCCACATTTCCGTCAGTTTCTTTAAGTCTTCTAAACTTCCCACCATTTTCAGTTTACCCTTCGTTACTTGCTGAAATAGTGCGTGTAAAAGTTTTACTCTGGCAAGTTGCTCATATTAATTATTACGACGTATTGGGACACTGCCAAGAGCGAGTAAAACATTGACTCGAGTGCTTTGGGACATCCAAAGAGAAAAGTTTACTCGCAGAGTAACGTCTTAGAGAACTCCCTTCTCCCCACTACGGGCGAGAGCAGCGTGCGACTATCGAGAGAGCAGGGACTCGAACTGACCGGCTGAACTGCAAGAAAGTGGGGCTTGCGATGTGAGTGATGGACATTTGAATTACGAGAATGTATGGCAATTCGACATGCTTGTCTTATACTTGTGATTTATGAGTTAGTATTTACTGTAGGTAGTATAGATATGGCGATTATAACTAACTGTAATAGAAACTAGCTTAAAAATTACTCTCACTTAAAAAAATAGTACGTTCCAAAAGTAGGGATGGACAGTATTATTTCGTAAGAAATATATTTGTGTATTTTTATACAGTTGTAAATAAATTAGGAAAATTAAGGTAGTCCTTTTATATTATTAACACTGCCATCCTTCACGCACCTGAACACGCTCTAGGCGATTTGCAACAATATTGACAATTTTATAGTGACGATACATTGTTTAATCTTTCTCTAAAAAGTGCCCTGTATCGAGTTTTCCGAACTAATGACAGCAGGCCTACCGCAGCGCCACTTTACAGGTGATCGACTGTTTAACCTCTTACACAGTCGCGTAATAAATTAATCACAGTGCTACTTATGACTCTGTTCCTCGAATACTGTAATAATACCTCTTTCCGGGTCTTGGAAAACGAATTTCTCGACATCGGGATAAAAATTCGCGCTCCATGCAAGATTCCGGCCTGGTTCCAATTGACAGTTTTAGTTTGCTTAATGATCACGTGTCCCGTTTTAGTATGCTAAAATGATGACGTAACGAAACCTTTCTAAATAGCTACTAATTTACCAAATCCCAAATCGTCACCATGTTTGTTTTGAACCTGATGCGACAAATAAAACTGTGTAGATGACTTCATACTATATACATAAACGTATATGTTTTTATGACTCCTCATAATAGAACATATACTTAAGTAAATAACTGTGTACGTGAAATTAATTACAATAATACAGTGTGGAATGTGATACATTTGAATGTTAACGTAGCTAAAAAAATATTGTATCCATGCGTTTTTTTGACGTGACTTCGTCTTTAAATTTGTAACCATGGTGGGCAATACAGAAAATCTAATGGTAACAAAATCGGGGGATACAGCTTGGCATTGCAGCTCCGAATCTATCGTATACATCTAAAATTCAATTACACCACTTGATTGCCAAAGGATCAAAGAATATGTTACGTTGAGTGAGGACTGCGAAGCGTCGCACGCGGCGGGGGTGGGGGACCGCCATTTTGAGTTCGTTTCACCGCGTCTCATAATTTCCGCATAGTATAACTTTTGACGCAGAGTAGCTACGACGCTCGTTTAAGTTTTAATCAACAGCTCTCGTCGATATCAATCGATCGAGTGTATAAAACATTTGTGTGGCGTGGTTATGGTGAAATTATATGAGTTTAAAGTAAAAAAAAATTGAAAACACAATGTCGGCCTGTACTCGTCAAAAAGACAAGTCGAAATACAAAAATCGTATACGGTTGTATAAAGCATCTCAAGGGCATTCCAGTGATACCCATGAAACCCCACGTGATCGAGTGAAGCTGTGCCGGGAACGTAAAAACGTAGACGTATTCACGCAAAACAAACGGCCGTGTCCCCGACACAGCCACACCCCATGTTTTTTTTTCAATTAATATTTATTTACGTTAATAGTATCGTGGAACTCCCATGCCAAGGTGTGATGCAGACTGCAAATTCGCTCTACAGACAGCACAATCGCGGTAAATAAGTGACTATCAAAAGAGATTCAATTGAACCATACTTAATTACCAATTATTAATGCAATAAATTTTCTACTGGAACACGGCCTCTACTACAACATGACCTTTTACCAACACTGGACGGACTCCACAGTTGCAATTGTTTATTTTTGTGAAGTAGCCATTCGTAATCCAATCATTATGCCACTCTACTAGTAGATTCAACCAACCATCATGACTTACATTACCTTGCAGTAGACTACAGTACGCGGCCAATATTAGATACTTGTAAAAAGCGTTCTGTTTGTAGTTTCTGTATTCACCATTTTTCAACTACGAATGCATCCAGAAGACTGAAATGACTAGTACGGTGAAGTCAGTAATTAAACTGCTGATTAAAATTTCTATGTCGGAAACACGTTATGGAGAACGTCAAGATATTCTTTGGAGATGTAGCTTACGGCTATTAGAGTGCGTAATTTTTTTTCTGTGTTTTTAAAATATTTCACCATTTTGTGATATAATATCAATTAAAAATTGATAAAAAAAATACCTAATCGACTTTGATACAATTTTAACTCACATTTTTTTAAGTAGAATTTTTATCATTTTAACGTTACATTTCAAATTTTTCGAATAGTTTTAAGGGCGCAATGTTAGATTTCAGCTGAAGTGTTCTTAAAGTCTTACGTACGCCATGAAGAAATTTATTTTAAGTCTGGCATTTTGTTCGCCTGCGATTAGGGTTTAACTACTAAATATTTTGAAATTAAATTCTAATGTAAAACTAATAATAAAATTGTGGTCCGACCACGTCAAGAATTTTCATGAAACTTATTTATCATATTCTAATGGCATCGACGTTTAATTGGGACTCTAGGAAAACACGCTAATTATGACAAATTTTGATATTTGTATGACAAAACCTACAAATTAGAAATTACCGTAACATCCGTAATTTATTTTGTAAATTAATTTTCAATGTTTTTTTTTTTTACTTTCATCAGACTACTATTGGATGTAATACAAAATAATTATTAAATGCCCTAGTAGGAATATATAAAGTAATTTTTGACACTTGAACGCACTTAACATGTTAGTTAATGTTTACAGCGTTCATTATAACGACGCAATTGATAAAAAAAAACATGACTTATTTACGAACTGTCAACAATCTCCAACCTTTCGGAACCTCCGCCATACTCCAATTGCCTGAAAGACACATTATTGGACAGGCAGTGTTAGGGACGCCGTCATCGGAGTTGGCTCGCCTCTAGTAGCCCGATTATTCTAACTTGCAAAACATCATTGTTGGGGGTTCCTGGAGCCATCATGATCCAATGCCCACAAATCGCACGTCAAGGACTCGCGATTTTTAACTTCATTCTGTTCCGCCTATTGTAACTCTGCACGCTACCTGCGTCCGATCATGTTTACAGCGACCAAAATAGACATCACTTGCACAGACAGCTCCGGGACATAAAATGGTAGAATCTGAAAAAAAAAATAGTCCGCAGATTTATTATGTCATATTTGACGGTTGTTTGCGAAACACAAATTATAAGGTATATTTTTTCATACAACCGTGGTCATTTTCCTACATTTGCGTAGAAAACACTAAAATGCGCAGTAAAGTGGACAACTTTCAGTGAAAAAAAAAATTTCTTACAGTTACTATTTTAATGCCGCTATAAAAGTTTGTCCACCTTTGCATCGCATTCCACTGCCATTATGAAATTTGACANGCCATTATAAAATTTGACACGGAATTGTGCCAGATATTTACTTAAATGTGTACATGTTTTGCATTTAAAGTATGCAAAGAAATTTATATCTCTCACGTGAACAAATATAGTTGACATATTTCGTGCAGAAAGCTGTCGCCTTTCTCCTAAATAGAATAGTTCACCTTTATAATGTGGTTTTAGCAGTGGCAGGGTATCACTTATTTAGTTCCCGTGGTGTCACGCCTAGTCTAAAACTCCAGATTTTCAGCTTTCGCAAATTTGAAAGCGGCCGTCGAAAAGTGTAAATGCCTTCAGTAGGCAGCGCATGTCTTGACGGCTCGTAGTTACGGTGCTAGTATCGGGTGTCAAGTTATGGGTAGAGATAATGACTCTTCGCGGGTAATGTTGACTGCTCGTTACGTTTCAGTTATTGTGTACAAGTCTGAAGAATCATTTTCGTTAGTGTATGTCGTCTATGTGTGAAGCTATTTTTCCAGTTGGCCAGGCTAATGAGAATTCTGCTGCTGTGGTGGTAAACACCTGTGATTCGTCTGCAAAAAAAAAATTGAAGCCATGTACCGGGCAATCACAAAAATAGCGAGGCACCATAGCGTTATGGAAACTATGTCGGCACAAGATATTTTCGCGTGGTGTTTTGCGCCTGAAAGTAGGCCACGAGGTTTCCTTGACGTGCTGCATATCTTTTTTATATTTTTTATTATTTATTGATCGTTTATTATAATGCCACGGCTTTCATACTACCACAGATTAGGAGAGGGGAGATATTTGGACGGCTCTTAATATCGAGATCTTGAGAGCCGAAGACGACGAAGTAAGGTGAGTATGGAGCAGCGCCGGAATGCAAAGGCGAGGAAAACGGGAGATCCCCGAGAAAACTCGCCGACCAGCGGCATCGTCCAGCATACGATTCCCACATGTGAAAATCCGTGAGCGACCCCACCGGGAATCGAACCCGGTTCACTTAGATGGGATGCGAGTAGTCTGACCACTACACCACCGCGGCAAACGACCACAGACAACATAAATATACATAGGCAAAATGGGTGGTGGTCCTTTCATTTAACCCTTTAAGACCCGCTAAAAATTGATGGTTTCAGGTGTTGCAAACAAAACAATCCATAATGCAAGTTTTACTTAATTCGACGCAACACTTGCCTCGTTGTCACAGCCAATGAGCTGTAGGTTATATGCTCGGCTATAGTAATATGAACCAATAATGACCTAGACCAGTAAGACGGTTTGCGAATCATTTACCCACAGGTAAGATCATTGGTCAGTGAGCTGCGCAGTGTGTAGTACAGACCAAAAATTACCTACACGTTCGTAAAAACGTAGGAGCACTAGAGGCGACCGGGACATGCGCATCAACTCTCTCACCGCCTCTACACGCAAAACACTGAACTAGCGTGCAGTCTTGCCGTCGATAACGCGCCTCTATGAAACTTTTCAGTGGAGACCCTACAATTTTATGACATAATAAAAATAAAGGTTCGGTGCACGTCCCTATTCCTTTTTTAATATTTTGCACCGTAATGTTCATATCTAAAAATTACCTCGAAAGCACCAGTTTGAGCCATTTTGACTATAATAAAAACATGCTTAGGGAGAAACGGGGAAACTGAAAAAACGTATACATACGCGTAACGTTTCTTAAATGCTATTCGTGAGCAGACCTTCAATCAGACACGTTGGACGGTTTTGTAATGAAACTTTTTCTGCTGGAGCTCTGCACACAGTTCGGTTGCCTACCCAGCTGCCACCTCGAGGAGCTGATTGGCGAACGACGTTCCGCTATGTTTCTGGCCAGCGACATTTTGCTGGCGTGTGCAGTTAGAGCTCGCCATACACCTCGTTGTTCCGCCTCTGTATTTACATATGCCGATATTGCACACACATAAACTCACACGTAAAAGAGAGACGACATATCCACGGGTTGTCAGGGATTAGAACCTAGGAACCTCTCGAGCTCTTAAGGCTCCCGCCTACCTGACGCTTCAACTGCTTTACAGAATGTTTGTAATTCACGTATTTCCGCGAAACTATTAAAAGTACGTCCAATGTGCTGATCTACGGAGAAGATCGAACTCTTCAGACACCATTTCAGAGTACTCCAAAATGGCTAAAAACGATTTTTTCAACGCGCTGTTTGTCAAAATATACGCGTTAGATACATACAAAGCTACTCAAGGGCCCTGCACTGAACTTTTTTTTACAGACTTTCCACCAATAAAATATTTGGGTCACAGGTGAAAGTCCCATAGGTACACGCTGTGCGATGAGATCACTACATGTCAGTTAAGAGCCTTGCGCTTAGTGACGATGGCGCACTTAATGCGCGAGGCAGAGTAGCCCTTATCGGTACTGCGCATCTCGCCCTCAAAAGCGGAGAAAGTCCCAGGTAGGCGGGAGTTTTAAGGCGGTTTGGAGACCTCGGCTGAGGAGGACGACGACTCTATTTGTAGACAAGGCACGTTTTAATACGATGGCGGATATTTATGCTCCCAAAGAACATGCGTTACGTATTAAACACTTTTCTTCCCCGAGTTTTTTTGAGAGGCGGAGTCAAAAGCCGTTAACGCTGGGTGACCTCACGACCGTGACTCCAGACGCGCATGGAAGAAGCATCGGTATAGGCTGTTCACGGTAAAGTGGGCACTTTTGAGGCCGCAATTACTTTTTTCCCCATCAGCCGTCTTTATCATTCCACCACTTTTTAAAAATAAATATTGCCATGTAAGTAATAAACGCAGTGTGCATTTTTCACCGAACTCGAAAGTTGACCTCTAGGGCTGCAATAAAACATATTTATTATATTATTCAAAATGAGAGGGATTCAAAAGGTGCTCACTTTACCGTGAAGGGCCTATACACGAGGAAACTGCCAGCTGTGGAGCTTCTCCTTATTCAGTGAGCCGCCGACGTGTTGCGGGAGACACGACCATCCTTCACTCCGGCCTTGCAAGCAAAGGGACGCCGCGAGGGCAGGGAGAAAGAAGGTCGTGTGTAAAAACGCGTCGCGAAGCATGTCCGTAAGGGGCGCGGAAGACGGCGGGTCGCGGCTGCCGTAAACCACATCGCGGATCTCGCCCGCCTGCCCCTGGAGGCTCGCCGATGGTATCTGCCGCCCTCTCTTCCTGCGCGCCGCATGGTAACGAGGCTCGTTATCCACTTGTCCGCGGCCGTCTGCTCCCCGCCCCACAGGTGGTTGTGCGACTGCAGGCTACTATCCCCTACAGCTACTGGCAACTCCTAGCTATAGTTTTCTCACAGTTTAATTCGCACTTTTTAAACTAAACATTTGAAAAAACACCCCATCTATACTATGCTTCACAAGTGTTGTATAACTCTGTTAATATAAAATTATATTATTTTTTGTTAAATTGAATTCATACTTATGTTTTACTTAATAAATTATAATATTTGCATTCATAATTAATACGAATAAAAACAGTGAGAAAATAGACCTGTAGGTAATGCCTAGTAAGAAGTAGTTCTTATGCAAAATATTATTACGCCGAGTGCGTACGAGAGGTGCGTTATCATTTTGGTAAAATTTTCTAGACTTAGTCAAGCTTTATTTGCACGAGGCGAAAGGATATCCTGGCTGTAGATCTTAAGCAGGGCTTCAGAAAAGTGTGAAATACCCGTGAATGGACTACAAAGGCTCTTCAAGAAGGCATAATACCCGAAATATTATATTTTAGTGTGGCATCAGACGTTAAACTTAGAGAGCTATGAAATATATGCACTCTATTTATTAGTCACATAACGATTTTTATATAAAAAATTTTGTGAAATGGTACAGATGAACTGAAAGGATCCTTTTAAGCATGGTCTTAACAAGTGCTTGCTTTACCATGAACAGTCTATATTCTCACTGGCAGGCCAAGTCACAGTACGTAATATCAATATTTTTCTACTTCTGTCACGATGTCATTATAATCTCGGAGCTCTCTGGCCAAACTATGATTGCTCAAACATACGATCGCAACACAAAAGGAAATCTTTTTCAGTTAAGGCTGTGCGTCTACCTGGCGCTGGAATTGTGTATTCTCTGCCTCATGTAAGTTGGTGAGATTTTGACAGTTCGACGAAAATAGCGCCAATGTTTACTTTTCATTTGTGTATCCTTTCACCAACAGCTAGTGCGTCAAGTGGAGGCTGTATTTATCAACACGTTAGCTAATCCACTTGCCATTGTACTGTAATGCTAAACAAATTTTGAGATATTTTAGACTGACATCTGTCTAAAAAAATTAGTAGGTTATAAAAGTAAAAATATGAAACCTTGCAAAAAAATTAATATTTGCTAACTCTTTTTTAATTTTTCCGAGGCAGTGAATTTGGGTTAACATTTGTGAGAGGGTAGTTGTAGATATTATCACACTTTGGACGTTATAGCTAATATATTCGAGTTGGAAACATGTGACGTGGAATAACGTTAGAATTGCTTAAAAACTATTCAGGTGTGTCACACTTTCTTCGGAAACAAAGAAATGGGTTTTCAGGAGAACAATATGGCGTATAATTGACATAGACAAACGATTATCGGCCGAATATAAATTACTAGTACTCAAAATCGCTGTACACGAAATATAAGTTACTTTAAAAATTAAATTATGCAGAGCTCGCGAAAAAAAACTATTGGTATCTGTTCGTAAATTTGTTAGCATGAAAGCTTTCTTCTCTGGCTGGCAATGCTTCGGGAAAAAGCATATAGATGGCGCGCACGGCATGATAGAGCGAGGCTTGAGCCGTATACATTGCTCAATAGATAGAGTCTTTTTAAAAGCTTAATGTTCTTCTATTACTGGCTCGGAACGACACGAATTTGAAATATATTTCGTCAAATTGTTGTAAAAATAAATCAACTATATTATGCAATATTTCTGTATGCTTTTGGAATTAATATAAAGCATGTATAGAAAGCATAATTGGGAAAGGTGGATACGACGTTGTAAAAGGTTTTGAAGTTGCGTTTCATTTGGATACGGATCATTTTATTGTGCATTTCATTTTGAACACCTATGCATTACTACTTTATCACGAAGTTCAGTTTGTAACACTTACAACCACTGTCTTGTGACCTCGTAAAATAAGATGTGTTAATTAATCTAGGAATTCTTTCATATCGCGTATTTTCTGCTTGTCTAATGTGCGTTGGCAGTGCATTCAGAATAGCCAACGTAATATTAACTTTGGTTCGTTCGTGCATCCGCTGATACAAGATTTTGTAAATGGCATTTTGTTTGTTTCGTATACAAGTTGCCACTCACTGTGTCGGTCAGAATCTCGCCAACTTATATGAGACGGATTCTAGCTTCATATTTGACGTATTTTTTAATGAGACTGTTAACATGCCCGTAAAAAGTTTACCTACGAAAATAAAATATCTCAGGCGAGATATTATGCATGCTATAAATGTATTTTTTTGAGCCCTCCAGTGTTGTCTATAACAGCTTTTTCAGAGTGCAGTGTCTCAAAAAATATTTTAGTAATTAAAATTTTAGTCCGATAGGTACACGCAACTCGATGAAAACACTGCACGCCAGTTCGGAGCTCTGCGCGTAGTGGTGATGACGCACTCGACGAGCATGTTAGTGTCGCCCTTATCGTTCCCTTACTTTTAAGCCCGAAACGAGAAAGCTCCAAGTAGGTGACCGCCTCAGTGGAATTACTTAAAGTGCATTTAAGCTTACTGGTAAGGATAATAAAATAGTTAGGAGAAACCAATGTTTTTTTAATCGGGTGTCCTCCATTGCATAAGTGTCTTAAGCACTATCTGTTGATCAGTTACATTGATAAAGAATAAGACCCAATGGATTATCGCATTCGAATACTGTGACTCCGACCCTTAAGGTTTTATGCAGAAACGAAAAATCCGTTGATCATTGCACATTCTCCTTAAATATTGCAGACATAAGTTTCTTTCATGAAGTAGTCTTAGCACAGACTTGTTGCCTGTCACAGCTGTTTGTTCGTACCACGTATTGCAGTGGGCAATTGTGGATGTAAATAATAAGCAGTATATCAGCACCTATAATTAAGATTGTCTCGTAGATGCATTTTGGCATGAAGTAACTTGAGTGACGAGGCGATCGGAAAGCTTCACCTTAAAATGAATAAGCCTATCGTTAAATAAATAATACTCGTATGTAGGAGCATACACATTATCTTCATCATAAAATGCATAGCCTATCGTTTAAATAAATACTCATATGTCGAGACACACACTATTTGATGCAGTTAAAACCGCGGTTTCGTGTGTTTTTAGCGTTGTAAGTACAGTAGAATAAATGACAGCGATGAAATTTTCTCTGTTTACTGATTAAAGTTGCAACTCTATCCTTGTATACAATGTAGCAGGCAGAGGAGCCGACATGCGAAATGGTTGAAAGTAATTGGAAAAAAGAGTGGAATCTGAGCGTGAAAAGAACTCGTTTAGAATTCACCATTGGTTGAACGCAGGAAGTATGCCACCGTATGCGATAAAGACTTACAACCTGGGATGAAAGTTCCCTAACATCGAATATAGACAGCAGGTGGACTGAAACATTTTCTCTTAACATTTTTGTGACCGGTTTTACAACAAACAAATCGCGAAATATGTATTACTATTTCGCTTGTAATTAAAGATTTTTGAGCTCAGGTATTCTTGTTCCTTTTTTAGTAATAAATTGTTAAGTGACGTCCATTTACTAATATATACGTTTCTTTGTTTCAGTTTGATCTCACTGAAGTATTCAGATCAGATTCTTGAACCGTATTCAACATTTTACTCTTAACTGAATTAATTGGCTCCAATTTTTATTTGCGGTGTTTTAGGGCGATTTACACATTAACTTGCGGTTTCGAATGTTGTAAATACGAAAATTCTATAGCATACTAGGTACCGCGGTGGTGTAGTGGTTAGACTACTCGTCTCCCACCTAGGCGAACCGGGCTCAATTCCCGTGGGGGGGGGGGTCGCCCCCGGATTTTCGCATATGGGAATCATGCTGGACGATGCCGCTGGTCGGCGGGTTTTCTTTGGGATGTCCCGTTTCCCCCGCCCTTTCATTCCGGCGCTGCTCCATACTCACCTCGCTTCACCCTCATCGTCTCTCAAGACCTCGATGTTAAGAGCCGCCCAAATCTCCCTATTCCGCACCACTTCACCTTGTTGCTTATTGTACTTAACCTCGACAACGAACTTGCTTCGTTACCACGACTAACACGCTGTAGGCTTTGTCCTCGGTGGTAATAATATGAACCAGTCATAACGTAGAACAGAGGCATAGTTTACGAATCAATTATGCACATTGAAGATCACTCAGCACTGAGACTCGCAGTGTGCAGTAACGACCAAATATAATTTGCTAAGCAGCATGTAGAGTGTAGACAATTGTCTGCATTGGACATGAGAGAGTCAACTGGGCGTGTCGCGTCTCATCGCGGGGCCTCTCACCAAGGCGAACCGGGTTCGATTCCCAGCGCGGTCTCTCCCAGGATTCTCGCACGTGGGAATCGTGCCGGACGATGCCGCTGCTCGCGGATTTTCTCTGGAAGATTCCCTATTTCCCCCGCTCTTTCGTTTCAACGCTGTTCTGTTCTCACCTCGCTTCACTTTCATTGGCGCCCGAACCTCTTCAACTTTTCTTATTGCTAGGGTAGGTGAATTCGGACAGACCAGTACGCGATTGTCCGGGCCGCCTCGTGGGCGACCCTGGGTGGAGGGGGCCGCCTTCCGTGGGAAAGGGAAACGTGCACTCCCCTCCCCCCTCTTCACGCGACGCGCGGCGGATGTCCGGGTGTCTTCGTCGCGAACCAAGTCTGCCGTCTTTCGTCCGTCCGGCCCGCCCACAGACGCCCGCCCGACCCGAGCTCCCTTCCACCAGAGCGGACCGCTGTTCGAGCCACGTGCTCTGGCCGTAGGCTGAAGATGAGGTAGACCGGGAATTTGGTCCTCTGCGCATGTACCCAACACTGACCTACCCCACACCAACCCAACTGTCAAAGGTCGCATGGTCAGCACTGATGAACGTGCTCGTTTATATCTTAATTGTCAAAAGTTGAGTACTTTCAAATGAATAAAATGCTTTTACCAGTTTGAGTTTAATCTAATTGCATTAGAAATTGGCCAGATGGAGTATAAAAAACATCTCAAAGCATTTGTTCTCAGGAATAGTATTCTAACCTCCTCAAGTCTTATCCACGTCGTTTATGATAGTCGTATTGGCAGAAAAACAGTCCAATGTTGGAACACGGAGACCGGGCCAACGCAGCTAGCGTGATCACTGTGCCACATATTCACCCTACGGCAATAGATCGTAGTTGAAAGATTTTTTCACCTTGGTTTGAAGAGTTAGCATATCTTAGTTGTCTATGGCATAGTGTGTTTTTCAGCAAGTACTTTTCATGTGAAGTAGGCGCCGAGCTCCATTGTTATAATTTGTACGTTGAAACGAAACATATTAGGCATCACATGTTATTACTAGGGCCAGTGACTTTTCGCGTAAAAATCTGAGCACACAGTAGACTTCAATACTACAGTATATACACACTTCAGCTGTTGTTATACCTTCATTGGCTGCTGGTGCCGTGCCCGTCTTTGACCAAGCCACTCAGGGCTAAGTAACTCCAACATTGAACCTTTATGATTCGTGCGCAAACGGTTAGCACGGGCCAAAACATTTTTTAGCCAATCAGAGAAGCTGGACGACCCTACAGTGCTTTGGGCTGTATCTTGTCTCGAAATCTTTTCGCGAAATATCACTGCCCCTAGTTATTACTCTTCAGGGAGGTTAATCTTTTATGAGAGGCGGAATTGCCTGGCTCCCCCCCCCCCCNACAGTTGCAAGGTAAGCTGGCTTTAGCTCTGTGCTGTACCCTGTCGCTGGCTCGTTTACACGTCCACCACTAGAAAGTAGCTCGGCAGCTGACTCCACAGGGCACGTGTAATGGCAACGGGTCCCTTACTGCTCGCTCATGAGTGGTCGGAATGCATTCAGTTCCCCTAGGCTGCAGGGTGTTTACTGGCTCCTGCTGCGTACTCAGAGAATATACAGTAGTGAGCAAGCACCAGCGTACCTTACAGCAGCAGTTCACCACCCGCCGCTGATCACGCACTGGTTGCCAGTAACGTGAAGCACAAATACGTTTGTATAGGCCCTTCTGTATCACGTAGCATTACACCGAACAAAACAAAAAGGCATTGCGTATTCTTCCATAGTATGTAAAATTAACATTGCCACGAGGCCTGATAACTTTATTCTTGTGTCGGTCAAGTGAAACTGTGAAATTACTAAAACGGTACGTAAATATTTTAAAAATTTGCTGATTCTTGCACTTATATGCACTAAAAAATACAGAAAGCAAAAAAAACCGTTTCGGTATGAAAGTTTACCGGCGACCAGAGTGTAGCCGGGAGAAACTGAGTGTATCGCGGCCACTCACGAGAGAGCGGCGAGGCACCCATTGCACACGTGTTGTGACATAAACTACTACTACGTGTATATGGTAGATGTGTAAACTAGCAAACGATTAGGCACAGCACAGAGCAAAAAAACAGCTTACCTTGCAACAGTTCACCACACGCCACTGCTCCATGAAGATGCTGAAAATGTGCTGCCTTTTTTTTTTCAAACTGGATTTTAACTTTTATTTTTGTAAATAGAGACGTCGATTGTTTAGAGCAGGAGTCCTCCCGAGCAATGCTAGTGTCCGTTTTTGTAGGCACAACTGAATTTAAACTTTTGTAATTACTTTTATTTTTATCGGTTCTTTCTCGCTGTAATGAACCATAAGGTGGAGTGAAGATATTTGGGCGGCTCTTAACAATGAGGTCTTGAGAGCCAATGAGGGTGAAACGAGGTGAGTAAGGAGCAGCTCCGGAATACAAGGGTGGGGGAAACGGGAGATCCCGCCGACCAGCCACATTGTCCGGTACGATTCCCACTTGCGAAAACTGGGAGCGACTCCTCCGGGAATCGAACCTGGTTCGCCTTGGTGGGAGGCGATTGCTCTGGCCGCTGCGGCACCGCGGCTTCTTATCATAAAGCGCCGAGCGCAGCGCCGTTATTAGTTTTGAAATTCACCTGTGTGTTAAGGATTTGTTGGGGTTAGGTGCGATTATTGAGTAGTTTAGCCAGAATTCTTTGCATGACAACCTGAAAACGAAGGTATGGGGGTTTGATGGTTTATGTACAGAATTAACACTGATGCATACATTTTAATCATTTTAAGAATTGCGTGATTATATAGCACTGAAATGTATATTTCTTTGTCCCTTACCGTTCCATAAATAAACAGCCGCGATGCAGTGTATAGTTTTTTTTGTGTATTTCTCCTTTTATCCGCATATATATTTATCCCAAATTTATCACAATACAATTTCTACGGTTGCTTCAGCACCCCATCCCCTCCTTTTCCAACACACATACAAACTTCAAAAATTCCCAATCATTTGTGTAGGTTGTAAAATTATTAGTTAGGAGATTATATATTTTGCTGATAAGTGCGAAATTTATGAGTTCTTAATGATGACAGTGCAGCATTTATTTCAAACATATGCTGTATGCTACCTCATTACTTTACTACAGGTTTACTTACATCTCAAACTTGCCAGTTAAAGAGTGCATCGTAAATTAAAATCGTGTAAGAAGTAATAACAACCGGTGCACCCGATGGGCGCAATATTAACCAAACTGTGTAATCGTAGCCCGCTGGCCAGTATGTGTGCTCTGCAAATTGGTTCCCTCCCTTAATGAGTTCATATGAACGCTGCCTTCTTTCCTTGGGTGTTTTTTTAACGGCGTTATTTTGAGAGTTGTATAACTGTTTACTAGAACTACACACAAAACATGGGTTACCCGAAAATGGAACTCGTGAGACGACTTGCCACACGCCGGTGCGTGATCATATACGCCATTGAAGGCGACAACTGAAACGCGCTTGAAAAAATAACGCTTCTGACATTTCGTAACGCACTCAGCTTGGTAGACCAAATAGCATTTAATGAAACGGCAATAAAATGTTACGGGGAACAGGAAAGTGATCCAAATTATACTCGCTCTCTAACCGCCACGGGCGATTGGCCCGTTTTAGATACGTGACTCCATAGAAAGCGTAGCTTGTTTCCGAGCTCTCGATATGATTCAGGGAAAGCTACAGACACAGCATTTCACAACAAGATAATGTTAGGAAATGACAAATACCTTCGAACGTTGTAAAATATATTGCAAAGAAAAAAAAGAGACGAAATTTCGGGACGGAGGCTTGTATTAATGCGCGCAGAAATTATTACAAGGGAGTAGCTGTTTTTTCTCAAATATCACTTTCAAGGAATCACTTACTACAATGTTCTTTTTTAAGCCATCGACTATTGAGAGTTGAGAGATTTGGGCAGCTCTTAACAACGAGGTCTGGAGAGCCGATGAGGGTGAAATGAGGGGAGAATGGAGCAGTGTCGAAATGCAAGAGCGGGGGAAACGGGAGATCCCGGAGAAAACACACTGACCAGCGGCATCGTCCGACACGATTCACACTCACGAGAATCCGTAAGTGACCCGGCAGGGGATTAAACCCGGTTCGCCGTGGCGGGAAGCGAGAAGTCTAACCGCTCGTCCACCGCGGCCCTCATTAACTGTTGCCGTTTCCTTTCTCGACATTGCCATCCGGTTACTGGTGCCTAATTCTAACCTTAAATGTTCGGCGAGGCCAAGTTAAGAAACTGCATAACTGCACTGGGATTTGTATTGAATGGAGAAGTGAACTTCGGGAGGTTGGGGAAAAGTAAATGCCCTCAGAAGTTGACTGTAAGCGAATTCAGGACCTCCCAGATTCGATTCATTGAGTGCTTCGCCTTTTACCATGTTATTAGACTGAGGAAATTCATTCTCTTTGTCTGAGATCATTATTGTGGTATCTTCCGACCGCTATATCATGAGTTCAAATCTCGCGGAAATTTGGAAGCGCATGTGATACATGTGCAAGTGTAGGTTTCGCTTAGCATTAAGCTGCCTACTCTTTACCGGAAAAGCATTAAGGCGGGGTTCTTAACAGTTCCAATAATTTTTTTTATAGCTGCGTTTGTATATTGCTCTTGACCACGTCAAAAGTTAGAATTGTACAGTGGGTAAAACTGCTTCTGCTACCGCGAATAAAGCGACTGCTGTATAGGCTACTATTGCTAATGCAAAGTGTCAAACGTAACAATAAACATTTCTTCAAATGTAGTTGAAATTCTTTTACATGATGTTTAAAGGCAAAGCATTGTGGTGATGAAATAATGATTGTTGAATATACTGATCTTAAAGTTAATTTTACTCCTTAACAATGGCGTTTTTCACATTCAAAATAGTTTGCAGTTGGCACGATGATGTGTAAAATAATAACCATAAGAATTATCATAATTGTTCAAAAGTAATATAGCTTACCTTAATACGGCGACAGGCCTAGATTATAAACATTTATACGTAATGCTTTTTGAAGTATTGGAGTATTTTTTTTTTAAACAGCTGAAAACCGTAAATAAATTATTTGACAGTTAAAACGTAGAAGTCACATGGCAGTATTTTTGTTTACATGTAGCGGAAGGGTACGTAATCGATACCCAAAAGTAGAACTTTAGCAGGGCATCAGGAAAGTGTGAAGTAGTCGTGAATGGCCTATATTTGGTTTGCGACTATACTGGTATCAGTATAAAGCCCCGTGCCCTAAATAGGCGAGTAAAATGTGTTTGCGCGTGATATTATTGGCAGCACATGGTTATGGCGTCACTAAATATATTTTAAAGAACGAATGATATCTCCTCCACGCGAGGCACTTCCCTAATCGGCCACTGTTTTATTCTGTATTTTTTCCTTTACGAATGTGCGCGGAAAATTTTACTCACACTAAAAAAATAGCGGAACAGTTTTTTTTTATAATAGCAACATCAATACATTGTACTTGCATTGGAGATTTTTGTTACTTTACTTAGAGACGGATCCAGCATAGAGGGGGGGGGGNCTCTTCCCTCTCCACCAAACCCTCATTTTGACATGGAACTGTCCTGTGAATTTTTTTTAAACCGAAATGAATTAATATCATAATTGTTTAAAATATTAATTTTACTTTGTTAATTTAATATTGTTTCCTAAAATTATGACAATACAGTGCCTCCCTCCCATGTCACGAATCGAGAGTCTATATTTCCACCTGCACAATTGAAAAATTACTCCCCGCACCCTCCCTCATCTTACCAAAACTCTAGCTCCGCTCGTGTGTATTAAGGTTATATTCAGACTTTCTGGAATCAAACCTTTGAAAAATCACTCACTGTATCACGTGTTTTGTTTTTCGCTAAATCGATTACATATCAAGCATTTTATAGGCTACTTACCCTAACATTAAAACACGTTATTTTTTAATAATAAAACTTTAGCTTTTATTTTGTAATACAATATTATATTAATTGCACATTTAATATTAATTTTAAACAGAGAGAAAATTTGTATGTTGGTAATAATTAGTAAGAAATTGTTCTTATGTAAATATATTAATATTCAATTAAGGTTTTTTTTTTTTTTTTTTTTTTATATGTAAACATTTCTTGCAAACATATTAAGGTTTTCAAGTAGTTTTGTTGGAAACACATGTCATTGTTACATATTAAAAAATTAAAGCTGGACAGACAGTTCCAGCGTACAGTTTTCTGTAGAGTTGTTTAAGTTTTGTTCACATGCGACGGATGGATACGTAATGAGTTGTCCAAAAGTGTAATTTTAACTGGGTTTCAGAGAAGTCGTAAGTAATCATGAATGATCTAAACAGTTGTAGTTACTGCGGGACTAACAGGGGCGGCCCAATTTTCGGTCTTCTGCGCATGTGTTCAACATTGACCTAACTCCCACCAGTACAACTGTCAAAGCCGCGTGGTCAACAGTGATGAACGTGTTTGTATCTTAATTTTCAAAAGACAAGATATTTTCTAAAAATTAAATACTTTTTATGGTATAACTGCACGAAAAAAATTGCTGGAGGAAGTATAGAAACATCTCAAAGCACGTGTTTACATAAACAAGAGTTCTAGCCACAAATCCTACCCACGTCGTTTTTGACATAATCTATTCGCGGTTTCTTCACATTTTTTCAATCCAACATTAAAAAATTTACCACATGTATGACTTCCTTGGTTGTTTCCATCCTTAATATGACATGTATCACAAGTGTTTTATACTCGTTAAGATGAAAATGCATTATTTTTATTATATTGAACTTTTACTTGTATGTTATCATTAGAGAACTGCAAAATTCGCGTTATCTTTCAGTGGCTTGATAGACTCCACTGTCTTATTAACATTTGGCCGCAGGTCATGTATACATTGGCCGCTGCACTGTGATCGTCACGTATCTGCTTGATCTCCTCAAGAGTAATTGGCCACTCCACCGCTGAACTTATATTACTGTCTCAAGAGCTCTCCGAGGCGTGCCAAACATATTTTTGGCCAATGGCCGAAGTTGGTCAAACGCACAATAACTTGGGAGTTCAGGCTGTCCTTTAAATAATAACGCTAATTTTGCAGGTCTCTAGATAATCATTTATAATAGTACATTTATAATTAATACAAAGAAAAACATAAAAAAAAAAAATGTGTTGCTAATGCCTCGTAATAACTAGTTCTTATGGAAAATAATTTCAAACTGAGTGCGCACAAATGCGATGCGTTCTCCCTTTGGTGAAATTTTATAGACTTGGTTTGCATGGGGCGGAAGAATATTCTGGAAGTAGAACTTAAGCAGGACTTCAGAAAAGTTGTTAGTAACCATGGCTGGGTGAATGGACCATAATCGTATTGGCAGTTGACCAGTCCAAATGCTGGAACATTGAGAGCGGCTAGGTAGGCCGAACGGTGTGCAGAGCTCCAGCAGAAAAAGGTTTTATTTTAAAACCGTCCAACGTGTCTGAATGAGGCCTGCTTACGAATGAATAGCATTTAAGAAACTTTACGGGTCTGTATACGTTTTTCAGTTCCTCCATTTCTCTCTAAAGCATGTTTTTGTGATGGTGAAAATGGCTCAAACAGGTGTTTTCGCGGTCATTTTTAGGTATGAACATTCCGGTACAAAACATTAAAAAAGAAATAGGGATGTGCTTCAAAACCTTTATTTTTATTATTCCGTCATAAAATGGTAGTCTCCGCAGAAAGTCTTGTAGAGGCGCGTTATCGACGGTAAGACTGCACGCCAGTTCAGTACCTTGCGCGTTGAGGCGATTAGAGTTGATGTGCATGCCTCGGTCGCCCCTAGCACTCCCACGCTTTTAGGCCTCAGGCGTGCAAAATTCCTTCAACCTCTGTGGGCGGCAGCCGGGCCAGCATGGCCCTGACCTGCAGTCGGACGCGGTGGTGCAGATGTGTCCCGCCGGCGCCAGAGGGTGACCAGTGGGACCAGGAAGTACCATCGTGGCGCCCCGGACCGGTTCCAGGACCCGCCGTGGAATGCCGACCCCAGTCCTCGCTGCCACCCCCTCACTCCCTCTCCAGCCCCTTTCTATCTGACTGCACTCAACTAACTGCAGCTGATTATCAACGTCTGGTGACGGTATTTAAGGCTCCCGGGTCTACCTGGAGCTTTTTTTTTTTCTTTTACCGCGTTTGAGGACGAGAAGAGCGGGAGCGATAAGGGCGACACTGCCACGTGCATCAAGTGCGCCAACGCCATTAAGCGTAAGCCTCTGAATTGGCGTGCAGTGTTCTCGTCGCAGCGCTGCGTGTACCTATGAGACTTTCAGCGGCGATCCTGTTATTTTATTGGTGGAAAGTCTGTAGGAAGGTTCAATGCAAGGCCCTTGATAAGTTTTGTATGTATCTGACCCGTATATTTTGAAATTCAGAGCTTTGAAGAAAAAAACTGTTTTGAACTTGTGTTTTTAATGTGCGTGACGTCTTGAAAGCACTCAACAGCCCGCGTTTGAATTGTGTGTTCTTTTCGTAGATCAGCACAATGGACGCACGTTTAATAGTTTGATGGAAATAATGTATTTCGTACACTTTGCAACGCAGTTCAGGTGCCAAATAGGAGGGAGCTCTGGACGATAATTATGGCCTCGCCGGCACGACCCAGGAGTATGATGTGACCTAAAGCTAATATGTGTGCTATGGCGGCTGTTAACATCGAGGTCTTGAGAGCCGATGAGGGTGAAACGAGGTGAGTATGGAGCATCACCGGGATGAAAGAACTAGGGAAACGGGAGACCCCCGAGAATACCCGCCGACCAGCGGCATCGTCCAGCACGATTCCCACTTGCGAAAATCCGGAGTGAACTTGCTGGGGGTTGAACCTGGATCGCCTTGGTGGGAGGCTTTTCTGTAGAAAAAAAGAGTAGATTCCTTCATTACAACTAATTATTGACTCGGAGTCGTTCGGGTCGTAATTGCGGTCCATCAGTTGAAATGAAGATGCTCGAAGACTAACCTGCCACTGAACGGATCCGCGGACCTTTAGCGGTTCTTCACGAATAGTTTTCTCTTGCTGCTAAGCCATTGGTGTCAACACTAGGTGATGTTTCCCAAGTGCACTCGGTCTGTCAACGCGACGGTGACGACCGGCCACAGCCTGCCCGCGATTGAGGTGAAGGATCGCGCGATAATGGGGCGTCTGCGGAATGCATGTCGGTGAAAGCAGTTAACCGTCCGAGGAATGCCGTCCCCCGTTCCTATCGCACCCACTTCCACGAGTTACAACCTCGTGCGTCGTCGAGTCTGCAACCGGCGCGGCGTGCGAAGTGACCCGCAGTTTACCTGGCGATTTGAAAGGAGGAGGAGCTGCTTTCAGAGCGCACTTGTTTCTCGGTCGGAGGAGGAGTAAGAGACGAGGATAATGAGTTGCCGATGACCTTGCGAGGTTGCTGAATGCCGGGAAAGCTGGCGTCGCTCGCTGATTCAGCACGTGAGTCAACGAGTGACGCACCGGCGTGTTCAAGTGGAACCGGGTCAACCGCAGCCGCCTTGCGTGGCTTCGCCGGGCGCCGGCGGCCAAGTGACGCCGCCCCCAAACCCCCAGAATTGTGCTACAATTTAATAATTAACCGTCGACTCGAGGCTCCTATATGTACCTGAAACTGCTTTGCGAGTTCAAGGCCGAGAATCAAGGGAGCGATACGGGCGACACCAAAAGGCGATTTCACACGATCAAATATTTATTGAATTCAATGTATTAAACTAAAAATTACTTAATTTGCCTTTTAATGAATCGTATTTAATAAGTTTCAAGTTTTCACATAACATTTTTCACAAACGTTTTAATGAAACTAATTAAATAAATACGAAAAGTAAATTTTTAAGTATATACGACTCATGCACGACACGAAAATAATTGGTTAAACCCCAACAAATTTTCTTCATCTAATTATACATATTATTTTTAAAAAATATGCATCCTTATTTTGTAAAAACCTTAAAATGTGTGGACACAACTCTATTATTATGAGATCACTTCCAATAATACTGTCAGAAAAGTTGTGATAAGTGATTGAAATTTTGGATTCAGGAAAACATAGAACATGCTCTAAACGAAAATCTTGAAGAAAAACGAGGCATTCAAGAAATCGAAAGATAAAACGGCCGTGATTATGACGTTTATATGACGTCATATAGCATTCAATGAATTTAATTGAATAAAAATTGCAAGTAATTGCAAGAAAAATTTGATTGCGTGAAAGGGCCTAACACACGCGCCTAGCACCTCGTCGCTCCAACGCGCAAGGCGTGCAATGTTTTCGTCGGTGCGCTGTACTGTGCGAATTATAACTGTAACAGTGGGACTTCATTATACGCTATGAAAAGCCCACAGATTAAAATACGTCCGTATGGTTGGACTTTTTCCCCTGCCTCGTAAGGAAACTGCGCACGCAAGCTTTAAAAATGTGATGTACCATTTTTCCACAATTTTTTTCTCTTTAAATATAACTAATATGATAAAAGTAAAAAAATGCGGACTTAAATGATTAGTTTGTACCTTTTATATCAAAAATTCATATTCCTAGAATATTTATTTACTGAGATATGAGTACTGTTGTCGCCAAGACTCCTGATGGTTCGCATCGCGGTGGTGAGGAAGGCCTGTGTCATTAGGGGTTTAGGGGGACGATGGCCGCGCCTCCACGCCGTGCTAAGTGCCGTACAAAACACATTACCCCTCGTTCCTCGCAGAAGTGTTGGACTGTGAACAAAGGCGAGTAGCAATCGGCCCAAGAGGTATAAACCAGTTATACACAGCAGGGAAAGATAAGTCATCGGGAGTGTTGTAGAAGCTTGTGATGAAGAGGCAAGGAATAAATATTTGTTGGTTCCTATTAACAAAGTTACAGAGAAAGACCTGACAGTACACGGGAGTAAGTAAGGCGTCTTAAAAAAAAAACCCCAGAGAGAGATCTGGCAAGCCTCAAACAACGCCAGGAAAGCAAAGGTAAGAAATAAGAAAACAATGCTTACACTGTTCACCGTTTCTCCTATTAAGTGTTCCGACTACCTGCAATTATTTTGTGCTTTCGAGTCCTCAAAACGGGCGGACTCTAAGGCGAACTCTTGCTCACCGCTCACTAGCTTCGTCACCTGTACCCACAAGACGCTCAGCTTGCATGCTGTCTCTCTGCCGGCGACTCGCCTACACGTGACTTTCAGCAGTGAACTTATTTATTTTAAAGGCACACTAATAAGAATAAAGTACATTATGTTTCCAAAGACAACTCTTTAGTGTTTTTATATAAAAATGTGTGGCTGAAACTGTTTCTGAAAGCACCCGTTTTAGCCATTTTTACTACAAAAAATAATTCTTCGAGTTTGAATGAGAACTTTAAACGAGGTGTTTGGACGCCACTACAAAATATCCAGCTGTTTTGGAATCATGTGTTTTGTACCAAACCCTTGTAATGCACTTAACGCGCCAGCCAGTCTGAGCCCTTATTACATCTGCAGTGTGATGAATTTATGTTAAATTTTAGTCACTTTGACAGATGATGATAAATATCTCAGGTAACAGCATCAATGGCAAGGTTTATTTTCTTGACTGAACTTGTATACTTTTAAAACATTTCACCAATAGTAAAGTGTCATCCGTGACTTTTCAGTAATATATGCAATTAATATTTTCTGTCAACCAAACCATTCAACAGATTTTTATTTAAAAATTGTAAACTTGACGCAGTACTCATAATTATTTAACTGCAGTTTGTAACGTACATGTTGAAGGTACTCGTTATTGTATTTGAATATTAGAAGTTTCTGTTTAAATTTACCAAATATGGAAATTTTTATACACGTTTGTACATATATCACACGATATACTTACATTTTCAAGTTTTTAAAACAAATAAAATTTAATACACAACTTTTATTTATAAAATTATGCATAATCAGATGTAGTGACATCATATTCATATTTTCCTTAAAAATGAGCGTATGTACGTATATCCTACTATATACTTGCGTTTCCAAATTTTTTAAAACAATAAACAAAATAAATTTATATTAACTACATAACTTTAATTTGTAAATACACACACAATCAGCAGCTGTGACGTTATTTACGAATTAGTTTTGAAGAGTCAAGTCTGGAAATATAGTACTTCAAAGGCCTAGTTTGAAAAAAATCCTTAATGCATATCTACGTCTATAAAAATCGAATATGGAAATTTTATAAGTGGAACTCCAGGTGTTTAGAATGAGTGTTTATAATTTATTATACCATATTCGAATTATTCTGAATGAAATGCCCGTTTATATGCTGCATGTAATATATCAAGTCTGGATACATCATGTAAAAAAAATAAACTAATGGACACATGTATGAAATGATAAATATTTTAATATGAGCGTTTATGTGCTTAGTACTATAAATAAAAATATGTAGAAAATTTTTAAATACTTACAATTCTTATTAA
Source organism: Clitarchus hookeri (assembly GCA_002778355.1). NCBI lineage: Eukaryota > Metazoa > Arthropoda > Insecta > Phasmatodea > Phasmatidae > Clitarchus > Clitarchus hookeri. The sequence continues at coordinate 440,620 of NQII01000799.1, read as the reverse complement.
AAAATTAAATAAATAATTCTTGCACATTGTATAGCTGAATTTCTCTTATAAAGAAAAAAGCTTCGTAGTTTGAATTAAATTAATTATGGATACTATTATGACTCTTATGTCGTGGTGCTTGTAATTAATATTCTTATTTTGATAATAACTCGAAAAATATGCTTTCTACATCGAAATGCATTAAATTTGTGCCCGTCGACCTCTAGATTCCCACTCCCATTAATATTTCGTTCTACATATTTTATAATTATTTTCATTGAATTTTAAATTTTATATTTGTTTAAGTAATGTCGAGTTTCTTCTTTTACTAATATCTGAGGAACCATGCATCCTATGTCAAAAATGCTTGTAAATTGTTTTTTGATTTGATTTTCAAACCTTATGTCCCTGTACATCTAGAAATTTTACTCTTTATTCTGAATAATAACAACCCAGACTACCCTCAATTATGCATGTATCGATATACACATATATTTATTGAATTTCGGTACTGATATCGGCGTGTGTGTATGCATGTGTATGTTAGGTCGACCGAGATACTAGCTGCACGAATCCAAACATTTTTGCATTCACCTGTAACAAAAATTGTCCTAGCCACCCTGCTCGTCGTCGGGTGCGCTGCCTATGATATGAATTTGGTGGCTATAGCTTCAATGGATGGGAAATGGCAGTTAACTATGTCTATAAGAAGGTTCAAGACCTAATTAACCCTGCTGCCCTGTTCGATGTCGGTAGCGATGCTTATGATTTAAATTTGATGGCTATGGCTTCAGCAGATGGGAAATGGCAGGCAACTATGCTTATAAAAGGACTTAAGGTATATGCGTCCCTACCACTCTGTTCGTCGTCGGGGTTGATTCCTATTATATGAATTTGGTGACTATACCTTCGATGAATGGAAGATGGCGGCCAACAATGCTTATAGGAAGGCTCAAGGTATACTTAACCCAAACCACTCTGTTCGTCGTCAGGGTTGATGCCTATGTTATGAATTTGGTGGCTATATCTTAAACATTTCCGAAATTATGGCTTACTATGCTTGTATGAGGGCTTAAGGCATAATCACCATGCCAACCTCATCGATGTCAGGGGCGATGCCTATTATATAAATTTGGTGGCTAGATCTTAATCAGTTCGGAAATTATGGCTAACTATGCTTATAAGTTTGTGGGAGTCGGATATATGCATACTGTACTTGACATAATTAGCATGGGTGCGATTAACATAGGCATAGGTCGTAGAATATGCTTGGAACAAGGTGGAGTGGCAGCATGAAGTGGCATGAGAGGGCGATTATAAACCAAGATGGCAGACGGTTCTGACACCAGACAATGGTGGTTGTGTAAACTACCATAAATAAAAATATTATGCATGTGTTATTTCTTTTTGAATAAACATACCCTTGCCTATAATATGCGACGGAAAATTCTGTAGATATTTTTATATATACGTAATTTAGACCTGTACTGTCGTCACCCATGACCTGGTGGTTCAGTCGACTAGGGCATCTGTCTTCCAATCCAAGGTCAGGCAGTTCGCTACTGCTCCTATCTACAGCCTTTGATACTGTACCAAATCATATAACGTCGATAGAGGTGAGTGTCTGCATACAGCAGATGGAAGATCGCATTTAGCCTCCAGTCGACATCAGAACTCCTAGCAAACGATTACGACATCAAGCGACACTAGCGCTGCCTAGGAGACAGTGGGGGACCAATATGGCGCCCCTGGTGGGCAATAAATGAAACTTCCAAGATGGCGGCCGACACTAGCACCACTTAGCAAATGATATGAAAACCAATATGGCGGAAGACGAAACAATATGGAGGCCTTTAGACATCCAAGATGGCAGCCAACAGCAGACGATGTCCAGTCAGAGAGGGAGAGAAATAGGCGAGAAGGAATGACAGAGCAGGAAAATGGAAAATTATAGAAACAATATGGCGATGTGGAATGATAAAGTATTATGTGACATCCAATATGGCTGTTTACTGGCTCCCAAGATGGTGGTCATGAGCCAAGGTGGAATGGCAGAGCAGGAAATGGAAAATTCTAGAAATAAGATGTTGGCATGGAATGAAGATGGCGGCTAGTCCTCTGGTCCTCTGCCAGAATCCATGCAAAGGAATTACAGCAGGAGGTACCAAGGTGGAATAACAAGAGCATGAACTGGAAAATTCTAGAAACAAGATGGAGACATGGAATGACAGTATGAAGTACCTGACGGATGGAGGTCAAGGTCAAATGTCAAGATCACTCAAGATGGTGGCTTCCTATGGTCCTCTGCCAGATGCCATGTGTCCTCGAACCTACAAAATCATACTACTTAAAGAATTTGTTGAGAGTAGCAAATTACAAAGTCGATTCACCGAAGTCACACCCACTTGTAAGTTCTGTTGGATATGCTAGGAATTCTAAACAGTAAACGATGGCACATTATTCAGTCATTCCCTAGAACCTATTTAGTCACTACGAAAGCCGCCATTACACACGCAGGAAGGAATGTTCTATCGCTCTGATAAAACTTGCGTCTTGAACATATCGGGGTTTCTGTGGCTACTACATTTGCTTGTTTTGGTTCGTTGCTATTTTTCGAAGCTGCAGCTTTTTATTTCGTGTACTACAACACTCCTTTTGTTAACATAATGGTTGGCCCTAACAAATGAACCTTTGCCACGTTTGAATTACGTTGGACGACCTTGCGATCGGCAAGCTTTCACGTTTACAAGTGAACACATGCCCGAACCTATTTCACAAACTTGATTTTTGGATCTCTTGTTTAGAGTTTCTCCGTTTTGCATTTTCGCCGTTACATAGAAATGTAATAACCCGTTACCCGGTTTTAATCAAAACAAGCTAGTTTGATCGAGCGAAGTGTATTTAAAACTGAAACGGTGTGGGCCTACTTAATATGTTGGTCATTTTATGCAAGGCCTATGAAGGTAGCTCTATTATTAAACTTTTGCTTCACTAATGTAGAAGGTAGATATGAAATCGTTTTACCAAGTTAAAGTAGACCAACGTAGGACTCTTGTTGTGATGATAAGAACTAATAAATTATCTTGTACAGTTGTATGAAATTCCACTTAAAGGTCTAATACTCCCACAGCTAACATTAACTAGAGTTTGCTTGATTGTTAAATAGCGAGGGGAAGGAATATTTCTCGGACCTGATTCCCTCTTCCAATTAGGGCACGTGTGGTAGTTTTTAATTTTGAGGGTATGTTTTGTAGACCAATGCAGAACTTAGGTTCTGAGGTACCAATCAGTTGGATACTATTGCAGCTTCATAAAATTTTGTACATTGTTACGAGTAAAATCTTCCATATACGTTGCAATTATTTTTTGTTTAAGGTTAGTAATGTAAAATATTTGTAAAAAAAATTTTTTGAAAACTCTATTTTCCGCAGTTTTGTGCATATTTCTAAAATAACGGGTAGCACGTGAAATTAAACGAGAATAAATTAAACAAGAACATAGTAGGAACCCGTAACAATAGTACTACATATTAATCTATTCCTATAAGAATTTTACAATTGTATTGATACGCGGCCATCTTATGATGCCTAATTTTCAAAGTTCTGAGCTTTCTACATAACGCTTTTCGCTGTAGTACTGTTGGCATGCAAACGATACCACCTTTAGCATTTGGGTTTGCTAAAACGCACCAGATAAACACAGTTTAAATAAATGACGCTAGTGAAGTACCAGAAAATGAATTTCATGTTTGTTAGCAAGATAAAAAAAAGTGTGCGAAAAAACCCAAATAGGCAACATTCTTTTCTTCTCTGTATGAGATTGCTACGGAGCAAATGCTAAAGCTTGAACGAGCCCCATCTAGGCGGTTTAGAGTTCATCCGGCTTCATTTCTCCGTAATCAAACTGTTTGTGTCGCGACTGTTGGTGAATCGCTGCATCGTCCCAATTTACATTTTACGAGCATGACTCAAATTAATTTCAAGCAGGGTTAATTCCGGTGACCTGTGTCGCAGATGTTTAGTAGATGGCATGCCAGTTAAATTGGAGTTAAATGAGTTTTGAGACTGGCAATCCCAACTGTGCAAATCCCGTTTAAAATAAAGCTTGTCAGTCCGGGAAGTCAATTGTTGGAGAGAAACGGAGGAAAGCTATCTTTGGCACGACAGTTTTTATGTCACCGACTCTTCAGATTTCAAAATATAAATTTGAAGTTGGGCGAGGTGGGAAATAACATTAAAAAAAGAAAGATGGTTGCCCCTTGATTAATAAGGGGCTGCCATTGTGACTGCTTACGTGTTAATGTGATGCATAAATTAGGGGCAATACGGCGGGAATCAAACCGGTATGCCAATATTATAAAACAAAAGTGAAAATCATTGCATCATCGGTATGTTAAATAATCTTCACGGTAAAATAAGCACTTTTGAATTAAACTTTGTGGAGGGGGGGGGCATACTGCTCACAGCAAAATTATATACTGTGTAATACAAATTGGTATACATGACGTAACGTTTCATTACGAGTGTAATATTTATATGTATGTGTGACATTTTGATTTAGTGTTTTTGTTTTATACAAATTAGAATACCTACGCCACGCGTTCGCAAATTAGTAACAAATTTATATTTTTAATAATTCCATGGTTGTACTTAGGTTTATTCTACTCAGGTTTGAAACCAAACTAGATTTCTTATACGAGAGTTTGGCATAGGGACAATTTCCGCTGCTATATGCGCAGTGTTCCAAAAGGCAACTTTTAATTAAAATTTTAAGCTACGTGAATATTAAAAGAGAAATATTTCACGTAGTTACGAAGTTACTTCATAGTTTATCTATGATTTTTGCAATTATTCTCTCTTTTACAGGAGAAAATAGAGAATGTCTGGTACCTTGCCAACACTAGCGCTTACCTAGTGGCAAAAATTTTCCCTTTGCCAAACTTTTAACATTGATCTTCCCACCCTGGTGTAGAAGTGACCTTAGTTGTACTTAGATAACGAATTACTTAAGTGATCGGGTATACGGAAACGTTAATTTTACTTACGGCAGAAGGATATAACATGAAAAGAAAAGTAGCAGGCTTTGGAATGTGCTCAGTGCGCTGAGAACGGCTTAGAGGGAACTCCTCAAAACAAAAAAAAGACGGCTGAGCGTTTGTAAAGTTAATTCCACGTGAGCCTTAACTGTTGGTTGCGTACCAGTTCACCCTATTACACTAGAGAGCCAAAAAAAAAACTGGTATAGGCGTACGTATGCAAATAACACAGGTATGGAACCAATCAGAGTAACGCGATGCGGTCGGCAGCGCATATACAAGACAACAAGCGTCTGGCAAAGTTGCTAGATCGGTTACTGCTGCTACAATGGCAGGTTATCAAGATTTAAGTGAGTTTGAACGTGGTGTTATAGTCGGCGCACGAGAGATGGGACATAGCATCTCCGAGGTAGCGATAAAATTTGGATTTTCGCGTACGACCATTTCACGAGTGTACCGTGAATATCGGGAATCCGGTAAAACATTAAATCGTTGACATCGCTGCGGCCGGAAAAAGATCGTGAGCGAACGGGACAAACGACGACTGACGAGAATCATTAAACATGACAGACGTGCAACCCTTTCTCAAATTGGCGCAGATTTCAATGCTGGGGTATCAGCAAGTGCCAGCGTGCGAGCTATTCAATGGACCATCATTGATATGGGCTTTCGTAGCCGAAGGCCCACTCGTGTACCGTTGTTGACTGCAAGACACAAAGCTTTACGCCTCGTCTGGGTCCGCCAACACCGCTATTGGACCGTTGATGACTGGAAACACGTTGTCTGGTCTGACGAGTCTCGTTTCCAATTGCATTGGGCGGATGGACGTGTACGGGTATGGAGACATCCTCATGAATCCATGGACCCTACATGTCAACAGGAGACTGTTCAAGCTGGTGGAGGCTCTGTCATGGTATGGGGCGTGTGCAGTTGGCGTGAAATGGGACCCCTGATACGTCTAGATACGACTCTGACAGGTGACAGATACGTAAGCATCCTTTTCGATCACCTGCACCCATTAATGTCCATTGTGCATTCCGACGGACGTGGACAATTCCAGTAGGACAATACGACACCCCACACGTCGAGAGTTGCTACCGAGTGGCTCCAGGAACACTCTTCTGGCTTTAGACACTTCCATTGGCCACCTAAATCACCAGACATGAACATTATTGAGCATATCTGGGATGCCTTGCAACGTGCTGTTCAGAAGAGATCTCCACCGCCTCGCACTCCTATGTATTTGTGGACTGCCCTGCAGGATTCATGGTGTGAATTGCCTCCTGCATACCTTCAGACATTAGTCGAGTCCATGCCACGTCATCTTGCGGCACTTCTGCGTGCTCGCGGGGGCCCTACACGATATTAGGCAGGTGTACCAGTTTTTTTTTTTTTACTTTTCAGTGTATTAACAGAGATGATATGAGAAAGTGATTTGTTTTGAGTGATTGTATAGCTTGACACTCTGAACTGCATAAATGTAGACGTAAACACTGACTCGCTTATCTATAGTAATGCTGGCAGTCGGAGAAGTAGTTCTAAGACTTAACATATATTGAAAGCATACCGAGCGAGGTGGCTTCAGTGATAAAGCAGTGGTTTTGCATTCGGGAGGACCCGGTTTCGAATCCCAGACCAGTCATCCTGATTTCGGTCTTCCAAGGTTTTCTAAAATTATTCCTGAATGCCTAGCAGTTTCATACTGAGACGCTGTCGCTTCTCGGAGGCAATCAAAAAAACTAATATAGTCAAAATTATTTATTTGTTTTATATTTACAACAGTGGCGCAACGCCGTAAAACAAACTGTTCTTTGGACACTATATTATTGTATCGCAACAAGTAAAATATTATATTATTACAACATATTTTTGTTATGATTATTGAAAAAAATGTATATTTGACATTAGTTTTGCACACTCCACGATAACGTGTTGTATAATTTGCTCTAATTTACTTGCANAAAAAAATGTATATTTGACATTAGTTTTGCACACTCCACGATAACGTGTTGTATAATTTGCTCTAATTTACTTGCAATGCTACAAAAGCAATTTTGACAAAACCTTATCAAATATTTTTCTGTAAAAAAATACAGTGTAGCGGTTTTTGGTAAAAAAACACTTAGAAGTTTAATAATCAACAGTTCTGAGGTATAAACGTTGCATTAACTTTTGCCTCATACATTGACTTGCCAAAAGTCATGGGATAGCTATATGTAAATGTAATTGTCGGTGGCGCCACTGTACCATTATGTCTTGGAAGTGCCCGGACCTTGCGGACCTTGTGGTCTGACAACCCGTGAGTGAGTGTGTGCTAGTCACGACATTGCATTGCAGCCCTTCGTGGACTTCACGTCCTCCACAAATATGGGATATACCAGCGAAATAATGCAATGTGCCATAGGCCCAAGTTGTCCAGAATTAGTTTGAGAAGTATTTTGGAGATTTTCAACGACTGCTGTGGCCATCTCTTTCGCCCGTTATGAGCACCATTGAGCATTTATGGGACGTGGTGGAGAGGTCCATTCGCACGCAAGATACTGCACCCACTAATAGCATGGAGCTGTGGGTAGCTATCCATACGGCACGGGTCAAAATTTCTCCGCTGGTGTCTCGTCCATTTGTGGAATCGATAACACAACGATATGTTGCACTTCGCCGGGATAGAGCAGTGCATAAGCAATATTAAATCCGTATCCCATGGTTTTTGTGGCATGTCAGTGTATATGCGCGATGCAGAAATATAGCAGCTCTCCCCCTTTTTTTCTCCTTCCTTCGCCTTTTATTATTCGTGTCTCTCCTGTTCCCAAAGGAGGTGCCCGACGAAGGCTGGCGCATAGTCGAAGCAACTGCAGTGTTGCAGGGAGAGTAGTTGGGCACAACATGCGCACGCTAACTTAACATCTCTTCGCGCACTTCAAATGCGCAGCACGCCTGCGAACGGGAAGATAATGATGACGTTACCGCGTTACCTTGCGCTTCAACGCCAGAAATGCTTCTAGCGGCACCGTTGGGACTCTCTGTAGTCCGTGATGAGCATACTGGTTTCCTCATATCGTAATGTCGGGGAAAAACTTTTGGAGTAGTCGCGTAAACACTCTGATAATATACAGATAGACCCTGATCTCCAAGTACAAGCTTTGAGAGATTACCCGTAATGGAAAATTGAGAAAACATAATAGGACATGATTGGTAAGGGACTTACCGTTAAAAACTCGGAATTAATATTAGTTGTTTACAAAATGTCAGGAATAACGTGACATGAAACAACAAATTCGTAAACAGCGTTAGCGTGATTTAATATTTGCCATCTGTGATCATTTGACTGGGCGATAACGCCAGATAAACACCCGCGGGTAATACATTTTTGTTGGTTAATAACACGACACTCGCTAATTTCCTAATGACAGGCGATGCTATTACCAGTCAAATGTTCACAGAGGACAGATAATCAGGCGTGTACTATTCACGAATTTGTTGTCTCATGCCATGCGGTTCCTGAAATTTTGCATAACTAATTTTAATTTACAATTTTCTAGGGCGTATCTCTACCTTGTTAATAACGCAAAGTGAAAGGTCGTGCTACGTTTTCCGTCCTTTTTTTCCATAACGAATAGACTCACAACGTTTGTAGGCCTACCTGGCGTTCAACATCCATGTATAGTTTGGCATGCATCCCGAAGATCAGCCACAGACACATACATATATGTAAAAATTCTTCAACAGTAAGCGACGTAATCTTCACTTTTTTTTCGGGGGAAAGGGAGTTTGGATCAATTTAGTGCACCATTGAACGTTGTCGATTCAGATTATTTTGATACGTCACTGATATAAATTAGAATAGGAATTTGCGCTGTAGTAACATATTTACATTTATAACACTTTCACGTCGTCACGTGATCAATGCACGGATATTAGCCGTTAATTATTTATCTCGTATTTATTTTAAATAGACGCAGTTTCCCTTCTCTACCATCGTACAAATACAGGCATCTGTAAAAAAAAANTATCTCGTATTTATTTTAAATAGACGCAGTTTCCCTTCTCTACCATCGTACAAATACAGGCATCTGTAAAAAAAAAACAGCAGTAAACAATTACTAAACTTATTGCATAATATAAGTGGTATACTATTACAATATTGTGGTAAANAAAAAAAAACAGCAGTAAACAATTACTAAACTTATTGCATAATATAAGTGGTATACTATTACAATATTGTGGTAAAAGTACGGATATGAATTGTGTGTACTTCTAAACAACAGATTGCTCCAAAATTATATCGCATATATATATATATATACACACACACACACACACGTGAAGACAGCTCTTATAAAAAGGCGTATCTAATAGGTGAAAAAAAGACATTATTTATGATTTGAGGTCATAAACAGTAATAAATACATCAAACTATTACTAAACTTACTAATGATGCATATATAGTATCTTACGCCCCAGGCAATGTTAATTTTCACATGTAACGGAGGTGAACTCGAAGAGCTTAAAGAAATAAGTACTTGATTAACCACCAAACATGCATGTTTCAAACGGTACTAAATGCGTGTGTTTTTAATCAGACGACTTTAGCACATGTGATCAAGCGGCTATCGCCCTGTCATCTCCCCGCTGAAATCATACGTCCCCCCCCCCATTCCCACCCCACTCCTAGCACACGTCGATGGTCGGTGGCTTTTCTTGGCTGCTGTGAGCGTCATTTTGTACAAGGATTACGGCCACCCTTCGGGGTTCTCCCGTTAAGCCGGGATTCCGATAACTTCATGTTTCACGTAACACGTAACAAGCGTTCACGTAAGCCGGTTACGCCTTGACCGATGTGTTCCAAGGAGACCCATTACGATCATTTCACGTAACGTTTACGTGAATGGTAAATTTTGTCAATGTCTAGATTTTGCGTGATACGTGATGCGCGACTCTGCACCACGTAATTTCGCTGGCCAATCACAATAGGGACTTTGTTGTGTTTTCTTTGCTTTTCGTGTTTGTTATTATTTTCACGATGTCTTCTGCTCACGTTTGTAATCCATGTACCGCATATACAACTTTCTCCCGGGAATGAGGACGAAAGTGTAATATAAGTTAGGCTAAAACTATTTACAACTTTAATCCGTCAAAATTTAGGGAGCGTAACATTGCCCCAGTTTATGTTTCTCAGAGATGAAAAATTGCGTGCATGGAGTACATACAAAATGTCTATCGTTAAGCTTGAAATTTTTGGTATGCCTTTTTCATTAAACAAAATTTTAATTTTTTCTGCAGATCAATGTTTATTACATAAGATTTATTCCATGTACACGAAAAACGTGTCTACATCTCCCAGNTAATTTTTTCTGCAGATCAATGTTTATTACATAAGATTTATTCCATGTACACGAAAAACGTGTCTACATCTCCCAGAGACATTTCGTTTTTTTGAGGTTACGACGATGTCCTGGTTGTTTTCAAAGTTTGTATGAATCACGAACGTCATACATTCGCAACCTGTTCTTTCCACATCGATATTAAAAAAACAAATTACGCCCGTATAACTTGAATTTCGAAAATTTTCAATCTTAAAAGCAACGAAACTTATCCCCGGCATTTTCATTCAGTGCACAAAGGTTTCGCGCTTAAGGGAAGCATCATAATATACTACTCAAAAATACCACGTTTTACTTGCACGTGAAAGTGTAGCGCGATGGTGTTAACGTGTAACGTGAATACATCATAATCCCGGCTTTAGCCGATGTTATACGATACGTGCTGCAATTCTAGCAGGTTGTGTGCATGCTTCTTTCTGTAAGACCTGGTGCGCAAGCCGGTATACTAGCCGCTATACGAGACATCTGTTACACGACAGCAGGTGGCATACCAGCGTGCATGGCGTGAGGCACAGTTGGAATTTGCACAGATGAACCATGTTTCACAGAAAATACTTCGTTCGTCTGTTATCAAGTAACTTTTGTATTACACAAACTACTCACGTCTTGATATTGTTTCATTGCTATCGGAAATTGTAACAGTTCAATAATTCGTATTCATATATGTGCAACGTGTCAGAGTCGGAATGATAACGCGAAGGCACAGGGGCGTTCTTTTCTTTAGGTATTTAAGGATTTGTAAAAAAAAAATCATATAATGTAATAATTTTTAAACTTTAAATTAAAGTCTGCATCAAAATGTATTTTTTTAAATTGGTGTTTAGATTTAAACCCGCAACATTTTGAATATATATATCAACTGCGCTAACACAGCAACTCGATGCCAAGAAGTTAAAATATACGTTTATGTGTTATACGAATTTGTAATATTTTAAAGCCAATTGAATAAATTGCAGCCTCGTAGACGTGTAGTCTAAATGGCAATGGCGACAGATTTTTTGCTTCATCATCAATTTCGTTTCAAGTACTGGTCACAGAGAGCGCCCTACAATCTGGAGTTACTATGTAATTCGAAGCTGTGGCAACCTGGTCTCAAATACTGTTATTCAGGCGAAAAATTTTATGATGGCTGCCTTATTAGCTGGTATATCAGTTATTACGGTAGACACCAGCTGGCATGAAATATAGGGAAATAGTAGATAGAGAGGAATACAACAGCGCATGCCAGGAGCGAAATAATATTTTTTTTATCAAACAGGGAATTGCATTTTTAACACCGGAGCTGGCAAAAGTACGTGGCTTTAACTAGCAGTTAGATCATTTCAGGATCTCTAACACAACACAACTTCAAAATGTTTGCTACTTCCATTTATTCGCTCAGTAAAACAGGTTTTGTTTTCTTCTGCAAGATACGTATTTTGGCACTTACCTCCTTCTCATCGGCGAAGCCTTAACTCGAGGGGTTGCAGTGCGTGGGATCTAAAATTAATTATACATGAGAGTTAAGTGTGTAGATTTCACTTACGGCTTACAAACATGGAGGTAGGAATAACACGAACCTACACAGTGCCTCTGTTCACAAAATCTATTCGAACATCACTTTGTTGATATTGCAGGGCATAGCTACATGCCTGGTATATTCCTAGAGGAGTGAAGTGGCCTTGTTTGTTATTGCCTTCTGCTGTATTCCTACATAATTTCTTGTCCCACAAATTCTTGAAATTTCACACCTGCCTGGAAAAATGTGCTGCTTCAAGCAATTGAAGTCAGTATACATTTTAAACCTCGAACAAACCCGAAGAAACTTCGTATGAGTGTGTTGATATATTTGCGATACGTGTTGCAATTCTGAAAGGTTAAATAAATGCGTGTGTGATTTAGTATTTAGGTGATTTCGGACTTGCGGTCTTAGAGTTAATACCTTGGCACGTATGCCACTCGTCTTGGAACAATAACGGCATAAAAATGTTTTATGCTGCACGTGAATCATTTCATTAGTGTTAGAAATGTGTTAAAACAGTATAACGTCTGTCCGAACAGTTCAATTTGTTTGACCCGATATATCAAACATTTAGTAAGTACTAGTTTCCACTAATTCCTTCAAGGTAAGTAATTTGGGGCGAAATTAAGTTTTGCGTTAATTACGTGGATGCAGTTTCATGAAATGCGTTGTCATCGGGTAGGTATTGTGTTTTTAGTATTGTTGTGAAGTTGCGTTCATATCAGTGAATTTATTTAAATTTTACAAGGAAAAAAAGGTTTTTTTTTNTTTTAGTATTGTTGTGAAGTTGCGTTCATATCAGTGAATTTATTTAAATTTTACAAGGAAAAAAAGGTTTTTTTTTGTAAGCTCAGTGGTAGGCCTTTAGAAACAATAATGTTATGCACTTTAAAAACTACATGGCTTGAGGANTTTTTTTTTGTAAGCTCAGTGGTAGGCCTTTAGAAACAATAATGTTATGCACTTTAAAAACTACATGGCTTGAGGAATTTTTACGAAACTTTCATCGAGGGACAAATATTACTGCGGAAGTATGCCGTAAAAATTTGGACCAATTCTTTTTCAGCCATTGAGTTTCATGACAGTTGTTTGCGTTACTCGTAGTGTAATGGCAACGGCTGCCATTTGCTTGTGCGTAGCTTTGTATTAAAATATTGATTTGTGAGGTATTTATGTAATATAATTCCACTCGTAAATGTTTATAAACGTCATTTAATGATTGTTTAAGGTACGTCGTCATCTGTGTGAAGGAGTAAATTCACCGTATTCTCTAAAAGCGTGCCTGTCTTTAACGGGAGCGTATCAGCTATTCACAGTTTCAAAAGTTGAACGTTCGAAACGTCTGAGCGTTGTTTTTGTAACGGTAAAAAGAATGCTTAAGTCTTTTGCTGTCCTGTTGACGACCTAAATCAAACATATTTTCTTACGTCCTAGGAAGTGTTAACCGTACGTCTAAACAGGAAGAAAATCGTGAACATCAGTCAATATTCCTAAACCAATAGGCTTATTATTTCCTGAAATTAACGTGTACATGTTTATAGTGCTAATTTATTATTGTTTGTTGTTTATTTGAGTAAACAATGGACATATGAGACAGCTGATATAAACATCAGCTGAAAGTCACATGATAGTGTTTATTTTAATAGGTATGCGGAAAGACAGGCAACCAACGGGCTGAAAGTAGAAATTTGGCAGGGCTTTCAGAAGTGCTCACTTTACTGTGAAAGCCTCACTTTACCGTGAAACACCAAAATCATAACGCAGATTTTTCTGCGTTATGATTTTGGTGTTTGATTGCAGTCTGTGTACGCCCACGTTGTGTAGTTCGTTATTTTTAATACCAAGATTCCAAAATAAATTATGGTCAACAAACTAGACGCTGTCATGTTTTGACTCTTTTATTAATTCCATTGTAGTACGAACTTTTATTAACGATTTTCAAGAGAATGCAATTTTGTTTTAAACTTTCAAAAAAAACTTCACAGTTTACTGCTACCCGTCGGTTCATTTTCGTACTACGCTTATTTTATACATACACACGTTGAATAAAATTAACGCTTATGTTACGTATTTCACTATAAATACATACGTAGAACTGTTCTACGATATTACATCAATACACGTTAATTTCCCAAGAAATTATTCGTATAAAATATGCCAACCAACCGACATTGAGAAATTCCGGCGTTGCCTATGCGGGAAACGTGGACGGTTTCTGATTGTCTGTTGTAGTTTTCCGCTGTCTGTTCGGCGTGGTCGGCGTACATGTGAATAAGCCATAACAGTACCTATTTCCGCACGGGATTCTTTATCAACCCTGTGTGAGGAGTGTTACCCCACCCCCCACCTGACAGGAATCCACTCCTTGGTTTAAAAAATCCGCTTATGAATTCCTTGAAAACTGTGATGTCTGCAGTAATAAACAGAACAGCAATTTTCGTTTTCGGTTGCGCTCTGAATATTTTTTTTTTCTTAATGTTGCCAATCGTCTTACTTATTGTCATTTGGGAGCGGCACAATGGTTGTTGAGTTATGCTGCACCCCTATTGGCACATTTTGTTTTCAGTCAACAGTCATTACCTTACATAACCTTGGTTTTATGTCACACGTACAATGGTCGATTAAAGTAGAGACAGCCAAGAGCAACTTGCAGCTTATTTCAAGTTATACGTGTCGGATATAACTGCAATATACAGAACAAAGCTTTTCCTAGGGAGTGTAAGATACCCGACCTGCCACCACTCCTCGGTATGAACCTTCGCGGTAAAAAATGCGCAGTTGAGAACATAACTTAATTTTATTATTATTATTATTTAAAAAGTGCCTAGTTGCAACCCAGCTATAAATGGCGTCCAAGAACTTCGTAGGACAAACGAAAGACGTATTCGTATGATTCCTTTATGGCGTGTGAGGTTTAGAAAGGCTTAGTGTGTACAAGTGACATGTGTTTTCCATGCTGTGCTCCGTGTAGTGTGGCTAATTACGACCTCCTTGGTAATAACGCTGAGATGTCCTTGGGAGATTCTTCTGTTGACCGTGACTGGCGTGCCAGTCGGAACATCATCCCGCGTATATCCTCTTCGGTGTATCCTGGCAAAGTTTCTTTCAGTGTTACACTGCGCGCAGGATACCTGAAAGCTTGGGTCGCGTCACGAGACTACGAAAGGGGAAAGACGGGGATCGAGAGAGTTTAGGAGCTATGGACAGTAGTATAGAAGAGTATAGTCCACTTTTTTAATCTAACATGTGAAAAATCACCCAATGTATAACGTGTTTGGTTATTTCCGAAATATGGCATGTACCACAAGCGTTTTATACTTCTGTTAACGTTAAAGTGCCTTCTTTTGGTTAAATTGAAATTTGCTCATATTTTGTTTATAAATTATATTATTTCAATTATAATTAATATGAATGAAAACAGTGAGAAAATAGGTGTGTTGGTAATACCTAGTAAGAAATAGTTCTCACGCAANTTATAATTAATATGAATGAAAACAGTGAGAAAATAGGTGTGTTGGTAATACCTAGTAAGAAATAGTTCTCACGCAAAATATTATTACACTGAGTGCACACGAATGTGGTACGCAGTCCCTTTGGCATAATTTTCGAAACTTGGTTAAGCTTTGTTTGCACGAGGCGGAGGAATATCCTGAAAGTAGACCTTTAGCAGGGTTTCAGAGAAGCTATAAGTAACCGTGAATGGACCATAACATACGCATGTTACAGCTCACCTGTCGCGTACAGCTTATTTCTGCCCTTATTCAAGAACAGTTCCACCGGCCGCCAAGCTTTCAGATATCGTGCGCGCTGCGTATTTCATTCTGACTGCTATACAAAAAATAGCTACTGGTGCACCGATACTCCAGCCTCAAGAGATAGTCATTATATCAGAAAGGCGTGTTGAGTTTTTTTTTCTAACCTACTCTAAAATTAAGTGTTATGTGAGCCCGCGGTAGGAACGGGAGTTTAGTGCGTCTCAGGACTAAGCCCCATACACCTACAAGGAAAGGAGAATCATGCAATGAGACATGCATCACGGCAGAGAGGGATTGGGCTGC
>NQII01000799.1:407461-424451 GCA_002778355.1 Clitarchus hookeri | reverse complement strand
GAATTCGAATCCGCAGTGGATCCTATAGGCGTGTTGTTCACGGCGGAAAACACTTAAGAAGTGGTAAGTGTAGTCTGGTGAAGGGAGGGGAAAGAGGGGAGGTATTGCCGATTGCATGCCATGGCTCGGAATTCGAGCACCGTATATGACTCCTTTCTTTACCTTCCTTTTATTAGCACTGTGATACGAAATGAAGTAAATAATACAATACAGCAGAGAGAATTATATAAAGCCAGAACTTCCATATTAGTTTGTGTTCCACAAAAAAAAANGTAAATAATACAATACAGCAGAGAGAATTATATAAAGCCAGAACTTCCATATTAGTTTGTGTTCCACAAAAAAAAACTGTATATATTTTGAATTGCTCTCATTTGCTAATATCGAAAAAGATCCCAAAAAAAAATGTAATTATATGTACTTTTAAATGAGCAGAGTCCATCGACCACTTGTAGAATTAGAAGACGTAACGCCATAAATACGGTTTCCTCAGCGATATTTTCTATTAACCTTTACGACACAAAGTTTCATTCAACTTTTTTTAAGAAAGCTAACTTTTATTTAAAGTGGAAATTTTTTTAGCATAACACTAATATATTTATTTAGTTTACAATTTCTCAGGGTCGTATGATCGTCACATAGATAGTACAGTAACCGGAAGTCGCTTTGTCACAGGGTGGGTGGCTGTGGCGCAGGCATTTTTTTTCCCCACTATAATTAAGATTTTTTTTCTAATTCACGGAAGCAGTTTCAAACGTTCAATGGCTAAATTGGCACCACTTAATATCTGAAACATCTAACTGAGATTTGGGGACGTTTTAATACCTGTCACAAAGTACCCCCGTTTGCGGTACTCGTTAGCAGTGTCGATTTTTTACGTGCTGCGAAATGATACGTAATCAGCGCAGCGGATAGAACGACTAAGTAAGGCTTTCAGAAGGCGCGAGTTGCCCTCGAAACACGTGCAGTAGCTAGAACGTCGCCGCCACGTGCATGCCTGCAGTGCAGGCGCAAAGACGAGCTGTTTAATGTCTTGTCTTTGACGCGCCGACACTCGTTAGCAGTTCAGACACAACACATGCACTCCTTCCGCTTGCCTTTCGCTTTGTGGAGCTTCGTGCCTTTCTGCACGAGCAGGTAGAATATCAGGGCCCGATCATAGACTAAAGATGAGGTAGACCGATCTCGCTGGCTGCTCACAACCGATCTCTGTATCCCAACATTGAACTGCTTTTCTGTCAATACGTCTAACGAAAACGGCTTGGTTTGGATTTTAGGTTAGAAAACGGATTTGTAAACAAATGCTTTAAAATGTATGTATACTTCCTCTAACCAATTTGTAATGCTATTAGATTAAATTCAAATGTGGTAAAAGTATCTTATTCATTTAATAGTGCTTGTCATTTAAAAATTAAGATATACACAAACACTATCATCACTGTTGAGCATGTGACTTTGACAGTTGTGTATGATTGGGATAGGTCAATGTTGGGTACATGCGCAGAAGATGAATAAGCGGCCTACCTCATCTTTAGTCTATGCGCCCGATCGGTTACTGTTGAGGCAATCTAGCTGTGCCACCTTTATTCACAAGGCCATATCCTGAATTGCTAATTGTGAGTTCAGATGAGAGGTTTTTGGACGGCACTTAATGGGAACCTCCCCATACCTTATTCTTCCTGATTCAAATTTAGGAGGATTTATTGAAAAATGCAACAATATAAGTTTAGCTAATTACCTTACCCCTCATTACAGACATAATATATGAACCATTAATGCACATTTATCCCACAATCCACTTATTACAAAATTTTATATATTAATTAATTCTCATCTTTCAATTACAACCAGGGAACACCTATTATCAATCAGGTACAAAACTTGGAACAAAACCATCAAATTTAATGCTTCTATAATGAAAAAAATTAGCAAAAAAATAAGACCTGACTCTTCAGTTATGACACTAAAACGAACAATTTATTTCTGTATAAGGGGTGATCTGCAATGTTTAATTTTCTATGATTTTCCGCAACTTTCTTTTTGATGAAATTACAGAATATTTCTTACTATAGCACATTTACATTTTATGATTGCCTTCAAATGTGGTAGCCAAATTTTATCCACGCGTTATCTGGTAGCTGCGTAACGATAAGAATATATTTATGATTTGGAAACGGGAGATCCCCAAGAAAATCCGTCGACCAGCTGCATCGTCCGGCACGATTCCGACATGCGAAAATGAGGGAAGACCACGCCGAGAATCGAACCCGGTTCGCCTAGGTGGGAGGCGGGTAGCCCTCTTTTCAGATGTGTGAATTTCGCACATTCCAAAATAAATTTTTTAAGACGTACTATAATTTCGAAAAAAGAAATGGCACTATAAATTTAAACCTTTTTGAAGTTTATCGGTTCCGATGCTTCTTCTCTTCCACCTTTTCTTTTTTTCCCCTTTTGTCATCGGCCGTAGCATGCTTAGTAGCCTGAAGAAATTTAACGGCCAAGTGAGAACTTGCGTACGTTGTAATGCATTCACAATAACTGGGCCAAAAGCATGAAAAGGTGTGGAGGGGGGGACGCAATTCCTGCTGCCCGAGTGTTTATATATATATATATATATATATATATATATATATATATACACACACATACACACCTTTTGAAAGGTCATAATTAGTTATTTTCTGAATCTCTAACAAGGTTTCGGTGGTTTGGATTCCGCTAGCATCTTGTAGGTGTGCAATTCTAATTGTAATTTATTTTTTTCGGACCTTTTTTTTTTTAAGTCAAGGAATTCCTGAATTGTCACAATTAAGATTTTCTTTCAAAAACAAATGCGATGTGTAAAAATGACGACTTCCGGTTTGGTGGATCGCGGTCAGTTCGTATTCCTGCTGTTATCTTCAACCCTAGTCTCACTAGCTACTTCTGCAGCACGACGTCATGATAGCTGTCCGAGCTCCAGGAAGCGTGTTCCGTTCACGACGGCGCGGCGCGGGGTTTCTGGGAACGGCTTGTGCAGTCCGAGACAAGACGTGCTGACGTGCCGCATTGTTTCTCACCGCGTGATGTAACAGCAGCGTCCGCCCGCAGCGCGATAACAACGCACGGGCGTGTCTGCTACCGTCGTCAGCGCGACCGCTATTGACGCCACGCCAACGTGAGAGAGGTACGAACTCGCTACAGCTTACGCGTAGCACCTCTTCTGATTGCTCACAGTTTGTGCATATTGCTCTTTGAAGGCGTCAAGATAACGGCTTAGCCGGGAAGGGCCCCTCTCCTCTCCTTCGACATCCTTTGCCCCTAAGGTCGTCATCAATAAAGTTGTCGGCCATTTTGTATTTGGAAGAATTAAGACATGAATAAGAGTGTCAAAAACAGTATATTATAAGGTGAAGAGAGTGAAGATATTTGGGAGGGCTCTGAATATCGAGGTCTAGAGAGCCGGTGAGGGTGAAGCGTGGTGAGGATGGAGCAGCGCCGGAATGAAAGGGCGGAGGAAACGGGAGATCCCCAAGAAAACCCGCCGACTAGCGGCATCGTCCGGCATGATTCCCACATGCGATAATCCGGGGGCGACCCCGCCGGGAATTGAACCCGGTTCGCCTAGGTGGAAGGCGAGTAGTCTAACCATTACACCACCGCGGCACCTCAGAGCATCGTTATATACTAATGAACAGTACAATAATAAAATAAGTGACTCATATTGGACTAATAATTACTGAAAATAATCAAAATAGACAAGAGGCCTGTATAAAATTTTGACATTACGAATGCAGGGCTGGGGACGGTGGTCTCTGTTTATTTGTACCCCCTCCCCTTACCTAGCGATATTAATATGATGCTGCGTTCTTATTTGGTCGTCAACAGTTTTTTTATTAACTTTTATTTATTTTGCAGTGGACATTTCCTTTCCACCCTCGGCAAGTCCTGCTTTTTATGTTTTCTGTTTACGGGAGTTCTGCGACTAGTTTAACCCTCTTCTCCCAACATCGCCACTTCCTTATCTCTCCTCCAGAATAATCTGCAGTACCCATTTCCAATTTCCCCATAGCAAGCCGTTGCCGAAAGGAAAATAACATTTTGTTAACATACGCGAAGAAGTAGAACGTTACATGCTGTGTCGAAGTGTCTTATGTGTGCATGAGGTGGAAGATATGGCAGATTTCAATAATAAAATGTACTGTGAAAGCCGCATGCTATTCATACATAGGCGAAGGAAATATGTGGCTTAATGTTTCATACAGTAAACATCAGATTTCTGTGGTACGTCGAAGACAAAAGTGTGTGCCGTGTGCATGTTTTTAAGATAATACACACTTTTTTTTTTTTTATGTTCAAGACCCTTTATTTCGGATATTTTCACAAGTTAATTTAACTTTTAAATATCATCACATGAATATTATATATACACCGTTGCCTAAGTCACGGAGCTTCAGACTTGAATCCGAGATAAGCCAGTAACTTTTGTGCCGTTTTTAGAAGTAATTTTATGTTAGTGTTGTAGACGCATAGTACTAAGCGAGGATATCCAAACGTAATAATAAAAATAACTCGTTTTTGTTAATATGCAATATCCTTGCGAACTGCGCGTGGTAGTCATTCAAGGCAAGAATGCGTGTTATGCATGCTTTAAAGTCGACCTTATTGCCCTTTCTCGATCGCACACGTACCTCGACAGAGGCAGTCTCTTCAAGGCTTCCACGACACGCGCAGTTATACGTAAATTCTTCGGGTTGGAATCTCGGATGATACCTTCCCCCTTGGTGACAAATTTCTGCGCCGAGTTAATTCGAGAGTGTTAAAAAAAGGCACAAAACAAAAATTGGTGATACTTAGATAGCGATTTTCATTATCATCGTACAGAACGTAGTCCTTATACAACGTGGAGGCTGAATCGACAGTTATTCTAGCCTAACTGTTAACATAACTCGTATTTCGTGAACGCTGATCTTGTAATAAATTGATTCAGAGCTTTATTATATCCAGTAGTTACCGTCGTCTTTAAGTGAGTATCTATTCTACGAAATGCACAGCTGTCTTTTCCTTCCCTGTACTCTGCTCAGTCTCTAATTATAAACTGTTTCAGTTTACGTAAATCAGAAGACGAAAGGTAAAATAGACACACTCTTCTTGTATCCAGGGATATTCTTATGTAGACGATACCTGTCTAAACGTGATTCCGTTTTCAAAATCGTGCTTCACGAAGCATCCTCATTTACAGGGAAGGTGCTTACTAAGTGTGCAGCTGATAGCTTTCTGAAAGTCACGCCTGTGTTCAAAGTCGACCAAGGTGACACTTGCCTAGTGAGCCTGGCTTGGTATTCCGCCAGCATCCAAGACGTCCCATTGTGGCGCCGGCGAAGCTTATTCGGGACGGTTCGTCAAGAGTCGTGCCTCTTACATCGTACTTACGACACGAGGAAAGGTAGTCAGTATGTTGAGCAATGAGTGTGATGTGTGTAGGGGGATTCTTCGCCGTATTATGAATAAAGTAGTTGAAATAATAATATGGTCATATGCTAAACCACCTTAAGAGGCCGCGGTGGTGTAATGGTTAGACTAATCGCCTCCCACCTAGGCGAATTGGGTTCGATTCCCGGCGCGTCGCCCCGGATTTTTGCACGTGGAAATCGTGCCGGACGATGTCGCTGGTCAGCGGGTTTTCTCGAGGATCTCCCGTTTCCTCCGCCCCTTCATTCCAGCGCTGCTCCATACTCACCTCACTTCACCCTCATCGGCTCTCAGGACCTCGATGTTAAGAGCCGTCCAAATTTCTTCATTCACTCACTCACGCTACCACCTTAAAGTCGAGGGAGGATAATCCTTTCAGACACACACAAATGTTTGGTTTCGGGTGTTGCAAAAACATACATTTTTAGATGCGTGCTGTACTCAAGCTGACACAGAACGTGTTTCGTTATCACAACTAATGCGTTCGCTGATAGAGACAAGAACTGGTTCTATCGGAGAGCAGGAGGACGGTTTACGAATCGTTTACCTACCTCTTCACTGACCCACAGGGAAGATCATTGGGCATTAAACATCGCAGTGTCGAGTATCGGTCCAATCCAGTGGCGGATTTAGAGNTGAAATAATAATATGGTCATATGCTAAACCACCTTAAGAGGCCGCGGTGGTGTAATGGTTAGACTAATCGCCTCCCGCCTGGGCGAATTGGGTTCGATTCCCGGCGCGTCGCCCCGGATTTTTGCACGTGGAAATCGTGCCGGACGATGTCGCTGGTCAGCGGGTTTTCTCGAGGATCTCCCGTTTCCTCCGCCCCTTCATTCCGGCGCTGCTCCATACTCACCTCACTTCACCCTCATCGGCTCTCAGGACCTCGATGTTAAGAGCCGTCCAAATTTCTTCATTCACTCACTCACGCTACCACCTTAAAGTCGAAGGAGGATAATCCTTTCAGACACACACAAATGTTTGGTTTCGGGTGTTGCAAAAACATACATTTTTAGATGCGTGCTGTACTCAAGCTGACACAGAACGTGTTTCGTTATCACAACTAATGCGTTCGCTGATAGAGACAAGAACTGATCATATCGTAGAGCAGGAGGACGGTTTACGAATCATTTACCTAACTCTTCACCGACCCACAGGGAAGATCATTGGGCATTAAACATCGCAGTGTCGAGTATCGGTCCAATCCAGTGGCGGATTTAGAGANGACCCACAGGGAAGATCATTGGGCATTAAACATCGCAGTGTCGAGTATCGGTCCAATCCAGTGGCGGATTTAGAGATCCATGGAGGAGGGGGGTTATTTGAAGGTTGGTGAACAGTGCCGTATGATAAAACCAAATGCTCGCCAGTAAAAATGAAAACTTAATGCTACAAATAAATGTCACGACAATAGGCTGTCTAAACACATTTTAAAATTTACTGCTACTTTACCAAGTAAACAGAACGAATTAATACTGCATTACTAACAACGTACTTTGTTTCAAGAATAATGTAATTTTTTCCTGTGTAAACTCAAGTTCCAAGGGAGGGGCTCAAGGCCCCTTTGCCATCCCCTTGTATCCGCCACTGGTCCACTATATACTTGTGCGTTACGTACATTTGTGCACACCAGGACTTAATTGGTTTAATTTTAGTTAAGGTTTACCACCAGTGAGAATGCTTTCCACACCGGTTTATCAGACGATCTATTTAGTGAGCACTACAGTGCAAAAGCGTGAAATGTACACATAATTTAGTGCAAGTATGTGACCCGCAATTTCATCTCTTCTTGTCAACCCCCTTTGCAACCAGGCCGAAAAATTATTCTAATTTAATCTGCAGAAACATATTTGCTTTATGCCCGTCTTCCAAAATATTATTTTTCATAAATAAAAATTATTTATAATTGATTACGCAGTTTAGGCATTTTCATTTCACTCTTTCTCCTCGCCCTATCCCTCGCCCCGCTGTGCACATATTTTCTCTCTCCCTATATACTGTGTGTGTGTGTATATATATATATATATATATATATATATATATATGCAATTTGTTTACAAATTTAAACCAAACATGTTATCGCAGTTAATCGTCACTCCCAATTTCCTGTTTCAATTTCTGGTTTTTGATTTTATTTGCAGTTAACTTACTGAACTGAATTTTTTTAAAAGTAAACCTACTGAGCCATGAAACAATTAAAAAAAAAACTAACAAAGCCAAAATTTTATTCAAATTTACTTTTAGTTCAACGTGTGTGCTTCATTATAATACTTCACGAATATAAGTACATGCCGATATACATATCTCAAGACTTAATTGCCATAACATGACCAAACTCGTTACATCGTTGGCACTTTGTCTTGTGCTGCGAGTTTCACACTTTTTATTCCTATGTCGTGGTTTCACGTTTTTAAATTTGGAAAGCATCTTGTTCCCGTTATGAAAAGTGATCAAGATAAAACGAAACTTAAATAAATATTTAACGAATTTCGTCGTCCCATATGTGCCAAATGGATCCCGATTGTATGGAACAGTTTGCCTGAAGGTGCACAATTAAAGCTTAGGCTAATGGCTTATTGATATGTAAGCATACACTTATTCTTATTACCTCCTATCCGTTGACTCGGAATGCTGTCGTCAGGCTTTACATTCAACCAAACTTACAACACCACACACACCCTTGAAGTAGAATTCGGCCCACACAATCCACTACATAGTTAGTCTGGTACCCGTACAACCGCAGTCTGCATACTCGTTATATTCTGCTGAAGCCGCAATTCATCTTCGTGGTATGGAGACAGAGTGCTTCCATATCGATGCCCACCTCTCGGTGTCAGAACGACAACTGTAATTTTTCTATATAAATGTTGTAACGCCTCAAATAACCGCTACCTATTCCTGTCACAGCTATCTCTGTTTACTTTTGCAATGTGTATGTTCACGTAATATTTATTTGTCTTATTTATTATTTGTTTGTGGCCGGTATATTTTGTTTACTCCAGCTCTTATATATTATTAATTGCAAGTTGTTTTAACATCAGAAAACGCATTTCAGAGCAATTATGTTTGTAAGTCTTTTTATTTTCATTCACAAATATATTTTAATGTGGGCCGTTTTGCATAGGTGAATTTGTTGTTTGGTTGCTATGGTAACGCAAGACGTACGTGTAGGATATGATGTAGCCGTCTCGTGATTGGCGCGATCTTTAAAGGCGTCGTTAAAGTGTGCAGTTTTAGACGCTTCTATCCATCTTGGTTTTTTTCCGCCAGGCAGGTGGTGACCTAGTGGGTCATCGGCCTGATAGGTATTTTTATTTGTCTGGTTAGATTGGCCGAGTCACGTGCCGTAATGCGGATTGCCGACAGGGCGAAGACGCGCGGCACCGAAGAAGGATAAATTAGTCTGCTTGCGCTACCTACGCGGGCTAGAATTAAAGTCAAGTTAGAGCTACCGCGATATTCTAGAACTAACGACATTGCTTTTCAACTTTTTTTTGTGCACGACGAAGGGACAGACTGTGGGTCAAAGTCCACCACCTTATGTACGACTGGATTTCATTGAAGTTATCTTTTGGAAGTTTGCCTGCAAGGTTGCGAGCTGCAACTTGTCATACAAAAAAATGCAACCCTCACAGCAAGATAATATAGTGTTTTTTTTTATTTGTCCGAGACAGTGAATTTGGGTTAACATTTGCGAGACGTTAGTTGTAGCTGTTATCACACTTTGGACGTTATAGCTAATATATTCGAGTTGGAAATATGTGACGTGGAATAACGTTAGAATTGCTTAAAAACTATTCATGCGTGTTCCACTTTCTTCGGAAATAACGAAATGGATTTTCGGGAGAACAAGATGGCGTATAATTTACGTAGACGAACGATTACCGGCCTAATAGAAATTACTAGTACTCAAAATCGCTTTACACGAGACAGATGTTAGGCATATGTGATACTCAGAATGCCACAAAATATATATCTTACCCTTTTTCCCACCCTATTAATAAGTATAGTATAATATAGTTATTATTTCTTTTAGATGTCCTTCTGAAGCAAATAGCACAGAGATATATCATCGGCTATATGAGCTATGGGAGATTCATTGAAAACAATTAACCCCTTTTTACATTCTTAAGGGTTTACATTTAAAAAATCCTGAAATAACTTTTTAGCCTTTTTAGGTAGTTGGCGTCTTAAAGCAAAGAACATAACGATATTTCATCGGGTCTATGAGCTGTTGAAGAGTACACGAAATCAGATTTTACACAATTTCACCCTCTTGACAGTTGAATTTCGGAAAGTCATGCAATTTTATATTTGACATTTTTATAGGTAGCATTTTGAAGCAAAGAACATTACAATATTTCAATGGGTTCATCAGCTATTGAGGAGTACTCGAACATTTTACCCCTTTCATCTTCTAGGGGGTTGAATTTCAAAAAATCCAGAAATCGCTTTTTAAACATTTGTGCGATTGGTTTTTTTGAAGGAAAAAAGTACTAAGATATTTCTTTGGATTTATCAAATATTTTATATTCTGTCGAAACATATTTTACCCCTTTTCACCCATTTAACATTTGAATTATTCCAAAAAATTCATTCTTAAGAGCCTAACCTAAGGGGAAGCAGTCCCTAAAATTTCATGTTTCTTTGTCCAGAGGTTTGGGCTGTGCAGTGATAAGAGAACGAGTCAGTCAGTCACGCACATCCTTTTATACATATTTAACAGGGCTAAAATTTTTGATGGAAAATAATAAGTTACATTTTGGCTTGTCTAAAATTGGTTGACTGGTCAATATATTTACCTTTTTATGATAACTGTGAAACAGTTATTTCTCTTTAAGATGTTGAAAGCCGAGTAATAAATGTAATGTTTATTACCAATATCATTTGAGCGTTGGTATATGCACACCATAGCGTAAAAATCTTGCTCTCCTACTAACTCTTTGCGATCAGCAAATTATTTTAGGAGCACGAATGCATTTGACCAATGGCGACTCCAGGAAGAATTCCAAAGGTGGGCACAAAGTTAAAAATTCGTATAATACTTTATCGAAGATGCAAAGAACAAACAAACCTCTAAACACATCCGGGTTTTCACTTTTAATAGTTTAATCATGATCTCCAAGACCCGACTCAAAGAAATCCACAAACTGTATTGCATTATTTTATTGTAGAAATTATGTATATATTATTTCTACTAGTTCATTGTGTTTTTAACTGACCTTCTGTATACTTCATTTGACTGTTTTCTGATATCTACCTGCCCCAGCATTACCATTTTTATTTCATTTTGCAAATGTAGTTTGTTCACTAAATGTTTTTTCTATCTTGTCATCCAAAGGTTTTAGACTGACAACACCTGTAATAGTTCACGTATTGTCAGAACCAAAAATAATACAACACAAACAATAAAACGTGGTCTTATCGTATCCTGCTAACCAAATGGGTTTATAATTTTTTTTTTACTCAAATTATGTTTATAATAATTTCTTTTTTGAGTGTGACAGTTTCGCGTTATAAAAAGTCGTAGTCTAGGAGGGCCAAGATTTTTAATTTAATGCCTGTCGTGATTCACTAACTCCTTCCCTAAAATTTTTTAATTTTGTTCACTGTGTTTTGTGTTTTTTTTTCTAGCATACTCTAAAACTAAGTGTTATATATTAGTCCGCGGTAGGAACGGGATTATTGCGTCTCAGGGCTAACCCCCCCCCTTTTTTTTTAATGGCATTCCAAGCTTAATGCATACTGGCCTAGGGCTAACCCCTTAGGGTTTATTCACAATGCGCAGTCGGCAGTCGGCAGTCGAATGCAATTCACAATGTGCAGTCCATTAATTTTGAAGTACGTATTGTTTGTAAACATTGCTAGTTTAGTTTTGGAATAAAGAAACACTGGGAAAACGATCTTCTAGCCCCATAATATCCATACACCAAACCCAACTGGAAAGTAACAACTGGATTTTAAGCTAAATTTTGTAAATTACCAAACATAATGTTAATTAAATATTTTAGGGTTATGTACCGGTGCTTAACACAACTTGTACAGGTAAATAATGGACAATGATGGTATATTTGTGTTGGCATCTGCTGTATCAGTACTTTCGCTGATTTATCACCTTTCATTATTATGTTTAATATCTACTAAAGTCAACACGCACGCTATCAAAATACAAATAATAAACAGTCCTGCAAAAAATATTTGTTTACATCATGTGATCGCGAGCGCGGCATCTGATTGGTTGGACATTTTCGGCAGTCGAGCAGTCGAAGATAAAGATGAACCAACTGCGACTGCTGACTGCCCGACTGCCGACTGCACGTTGTGAATATGTGTATTTTAACTAAGCAACTCATATCTGACCGCCTACTGCCGACTGCGCATTGTGAATAGCCCCTTACGCTTACAAGGGAAGGAAAAACATGCAAGGAGACGTGCATCGTGGCAAAGAGGGATTGGGTTTCCAATGGCCGAGTTTGGCCATTAAAAACCTCCCTAATGTACTTATAGTTAACTAACTACATCTAGAAGAGAAAGGGAAAAACCGGCACAGACACCGTAAAAACCCTTTCGACAGGAAAGAATTAAAAATTGTTACATGCATTATGAAAAAATGCTACAGGAGAAAGATAGGTGGGTACCATGCTCTTTATTATTGGAGAGGAGAAACTAGTAGAGAGGTGGCTGGTACTGTATTTTTTGAACGAATGCATGCAAGTTAAACACAGTAACAAAAATTATTTATATAAACATTAAAACCTGAATAATACACAAACTTTAAAAACCATGATATAATGCACTGTTATTTTCCAAATATTCACAAATTCTCAAGCCTTAAATATATTACTGTAACATTAATAGTACGTAACACGTAACGATGTCAAAAAAAAACATCGTAGATAACACGCACCTGCTATCTATTGAGTGGTTATAGCACTGAATGCGTCACGTCACAAAACAAATCGCAGACGACACGCACCTGCCATCTATTGAGCCGTTATAGCACTGCGTGAACCAAGCTCCTTTCCGTAAACCACAAGGCGTGGCACAAGTGGCTTGTGCTGTGCGCACCAAAGCTGCTAGGAAAAATATTGTCCACGCATAAAGTAAAAATACACAATTCGCAGCCTAGTGATACAGTACTTAATGACCAAATACGTTACTTTTACACTTAAACTATGAAATAAAAATCTATAAAAGAGTATTTATTTGCTGTAATTTATTTTTGTTATTCTTTATGTTACGTTAATGCTAAGATATATCTACAGTCACAGTGGTCGAAAACGAACGACGCGATGTGCCAGTTATTACCACTATGTATTTTCACATTTTAAAATGCTATTTACAAAATAAAACAATCTGTTAAAATTGCAACTGAAGTGGTATTTTTTCCATGCTGGGAGAAAAGGTGAAGGTCCTAAATCTGTCTTGTTAAAGACTGTGGTCTATTCTGAACTATCCCTGTTTTTACTACGCGCCATATAAAACAACCCAAAATTTACAAACTATTACACTTGTAATAAAATTATCACTTTTCTCTCAAAACTGACAAGAAGTGACATTTGTTTATTGACAACTAAACTCAAAAATTCCTATAAATAAATCACAACTTCTGATACAAACACATATAGAAACAATACATCACTTTCAACAACACGTCAACAAAACTTTTAAAATAATTCTTTTTAACATGTTTACATTTCATGTTCCTTTTCATCACCAGGCAACATTAAACACAAAAAGTAAGAAAAATTATTTTGCTTCGAGGTTTAGAACAATAACAGTAAAAACAAAATTAATCACAAATCGTTTGCTTCAAGGTTTAGCACATTGCTGGATTTTCTACATTATGCTCAAAATTTTCACAATGGATTATTATAAAAATAATGTATCCATATACAAACAATTTATCAGTGTGTATGACATGTGATTGAATTTAAAAGTTTAAAAATCACTACGTACACTATTTTACGGTTCAGAGAATTTACACTCTAAGCTCGAATCAGTGATATCAATCAGTGAAATAACATTCACTGAAAAGTCCATTGATAAACTACTGCAGACTGGCAAATCAAGGAAATGAACTGGGAACAAGTGACTTATGGCAGTGGAATTCTCAATTTTTAGTGGGAATCACAAATAAATCAATGAAATTCAGCCATAATTTTAATTAGTTATTAGGCACTGATTATCAGTCGCACAATTTTCACTATTTTGGTTCAATTCTCGCTGTTTCAGATTTAGAGTGTAAAAGTATCCTTATCAACCACTTCAATATTTTATTGCAAAAATTCCAAATATTTTTAATAATTTGAAAAACTTTTTAAATATCACCATTTTCCAGAGGTTTATTTTATAGACATAAATATTCAAGATTATAAAAAATATAATTTATAACAAATAGTGTGCACAAATACTATAAACATTCGTTTCCTTACTTTTAAATTGGTCATGATAACAATTTTAATGTAAAAAAAAATACTTATTTTAATAAACCAATCATTTACTGCTAATTCTATTCTGTATAAGTGTCTGTATGCTAAATTGTACTGATTTGAAATAAAATCGAAGTTTTGCACGTATTGAAAATAAAAATGAACTAAAAAAATATTGCTCATATTTGTGAAAAATAACAGAACGTTAAAAAAAGCGTGGCTCTAATATCTACTGCCATGACCTCTTGAGAGACTGCGGAACTATCACCTATGGAAA
The DNA here is from genome assembly GCA_002778355.1 of Clitarchus hookeri. Lineage (NCBI taxonomy): Eukaryota > Metazoa > Arthropoda > Insecta > Phasmatodea > Phasmatidae > Clitarchus > Clitarchus hookeri. The sequence continues at coordinate 410,288 of NQII01000799.1, read as the reverse complement.
ACTGAAATGGCCAAGTCAAGAATTACTATGTTCTACAGAACAGTATGCCATCTCTTGGATAAACTGTTACTTAAATACACCGATAATCCATAGGCAAAGAGCCTTTTAAATTTAGTTTTGAAATCACACATATTCATAACACCAAAGCAATTTATTATGAACACAGAAACATGTATTGCAAATAATACTTTTAGGGAAAACACAGTTAGGCAAAATTAAATTATGATAAACACATTTAGACTAAATGAAGTTAGGCAAAATGACATTAGGGAAAACAAATTGGGGTAAAATGAAATTAGGTGAAACAAATTTTGCCTGAACGAAATTTCACTATTTTAAGGAAAATGACATTAGGCAAACAAAATTAGGAGAAATGAAGTTAGGCAAAACAAAGTTAGGCGAAAAGCAATTCTGGTGAGAGAAATCTCAGAAAATTTAGGTTTTAGAGGCATCGCCACTAGGCAAAACGAATTTAGGCATAACAAAATTCGGTAAAACGAATTTAGGCAAAACAATTTTATGGAAAATGCTTTAGGCACAACGATTTTGAGAGAAATGGAGTGTACTCTGAAAACAGCTAGAGGACAGAGCGAGCTGAGCGGGTTTCAGTGAAAGTGATTCACACGTTACCAGGATTTCTGTGTTATCCTCAATACCCATGATTCCCAGCTTTATTTGGTTTAGCCAGAAAACTGTTGGGAGTTATTTGCATTTGGAGGATGTTGAGATTTCATGCAATTTTTTCCGATGCATCATACAAAGATGATCTCTTTTCCTCGTATGATTTATAAACTTTTAACCTGAATCATTACCTTCTATGGTAGCCATTTTTGGTTGCCTTGGATTCCCACTGATTTGTGGTTAATATCTGCGATATCTGAGCTAATAAAGTACTCCTTGATTTGCAGTTGGCGCCGTCTGCTTTGTTTAGTCGGCGTGATCTGCGACCGTGTATGTCATACACCATTTGTTGACAAGTTGTTGTTAACCATTAAATCATAAATAAACAACTCTCTTTGAAAATGTTAATGCATCTTGAAAACTGTTTATGAAGGCAAATATTTTTTTATTAAAACACATTTTGCATAGAGCAAAAAAAAAACCGCTTTAGGGGCTCATCTATTTGGAGCTATTTTCGGCATTTCACGCAGAGATGCGTGAAAGCAATAAGGGCGACTCTGCCACCCGCATCATGTGCGCCTTCGCTGCTAGGGTCCTTACATTATTTTGTATGTATCTGACACGAATATTTTGAGATACAGCACTTTGAAAAAGCAGTTTTTAGCTATGTTGAAGTGCTCTGAAATGGTGTTTCTAATGAGTGTTATGTCTTGAAAGCACTCAACAGCCCTCGTCTGAAGAGTGCGTTCTTTTTGTAGATCAGCACATTAGACGCATGTTTAATAGTTTTGTATAAAAATGTGTATTTGAAACACTCTGCAATGCAGTTTAAGCGCCTGGTAGGCAGGAGCTTTAATGCAGGAAAGATTTTAGGTCGAAAAAAAATTAGAAGGATATTTATATCAGCTGGTACAAGTTTTAACACCATTTCTAGTGATTATCACTCTTTTTCAAAATGTGCAGACCATTGTATACTGTACTGATTTAACTACAGTAGTGTGTATGAAGGTTCACATCATAATTGGTTGGGGTCAGAAAATTTCTGCAGTATGAAATATGATCAAGTTCATGCCACATCACAATGCGAGGTTTTACTGCTCAGCAAGCTCATTTATAGACACCGACAACAAATATTCATTTCTTACTGTAATGTGTTGTTAGAACGCCTTATCAACTGCGGCCTTACACTTTACCAGACCTAGTTATCCCGACTATAGAACTGCCTAAATAAGGGTTAACTTTGTTTAATGTCTGTAAGGTTATTGCTAGAATATAAAGGGAAAATGTGATGGAACTGAGCTGAAGCTACAGTGAAGATCTAACAGCAATTCACAATAATGTCTGCTACAATACTTCAATACTTTGCTTTACTGCTGACGTTGCAGCCACAAGAAGAAAAGTGCATATCTTTGAAAATATTTACTTTAAGAAATAAAAGTGAAGCTAGGGGTATTACTATTATAATAAAAAAATACATTTCTCTTTGGTCTTCTATTTTTCCCTCCTCAAGGCCAGCCCAGACATTTCAATTTCTCAGGGTCTAGGGCAAATAATGCCCTCCCACCCCCCTTTCCACGTAATCCAACAATATTACATCCAAAGTAAAACTGTATCAACCATAAATGTCACACTTTTTTTTTACCATCTATATCTAGGCATAGTAGTGCTTCTTACTAAATGGGGCTCAGAGTAAGTGCACTCACCTGCCTCCTTCCTCTTCTGTACGGGCCTTCTCTTCCCTAATCCACAGATGACTACTAGGAAATTTTGCTTTTGTAAACTACGTGCCATCATATTTTAATTTCTGTTATCATTAGAATGGATTTAAGATTATAGCTAAGGTGAATTAGTTTAGGCTTCAGCACATTTTATATGTTCCTATGTTGTGTTCCAGATGAGCCCTTCACCATATTCGCACCCATCAACAGCAACAAAACATTTCCGCCAACCACAAGCCTGCTGACCCACCCGAACCTGGTGAAGAGGCTGCTGCTTGACCACATGGTGCTTGGGGTCAAACTGAACCTCAACCTCAACACCGGGCTATCGTTCACCACTCTGGGTGGGAAGACGGTCCACGTACGCAATGTGAATGGTATGCCAACATACGGTCACCTACAAAACTCTTAAGTGCATACCATAAACTCATTACAATCTTCAAACAATAACATGTAGGTAGATGTAAATTTAAACAGGTTTTGTGTGT
>NQII01000799.1:387850-407405 GCA_002778355.1 Clitarchus hookeri | reverse complement strand
CAAGTGCCCTTTCTTCAAAAATATTTAAGGCATATTATAGAATTGGAGGTAGTGGAATATGAGGTGTGCAAAAAAAAACAAACATTATGTAGGCCTGCATTAATCAAAAATCTATTTTTATTTTGCATCTTATTGCAAGGTATGATTTGTGAGTGACAGGGGTGGCAAGCAACTGGCAAAGAAAAGCATGCCTGCCAGCATGTGTGTTTTTTTTACACCAATTCAGTACATAAGTGCCCCCTTCTTTTACAGATTCTAAACTTATGTTTGCATATAGGCCTACTAACTTTGTAAGTGTTTATTATATCGTATTTTGTTGATGAGAGTAAAAAAAAAAAAGGAATTTGATAAGATTTTTTTGTCACATAATTGTGTATGTACTTAAAATTTTTCAGTATATTCCTTGAAGCAAGATATAGGTTTAAGTTAATATCTATCTTTGCATGAAAATACAGGACGTTTCACTAGGAGTTACCGCCACTCACATCATTTGGAGCAAAATATGTCATATACATGTGGGCTCTATTCGCAATATTTACAGAGTAATTCGAAACATTTTAAAAATGATAAACCCTTTCAGAAGTAAATACTGCGATGTATTATAAGACCATATTGTTTACAGTTGAGCATCCCAATTGTGTCCAACAAGCTTACAAAATTTGTTCAAAAATGTTTTTGTCTTACTTCTATACACTTGGCCGCACGCTTATGAACTGCACATGTTGCTATACAGCTGCACACGGCTGTCTTTGATGTCTGTAGCGGCATGCATGACACATACAAGTAGTTCCTCACGTGTTTGTGTAGTTCTTTGGTAAACAATTACCTTCATCCATCCTCATATGCAATAATATAGGAATTTCCAATTTGTCAAATTACTCTGTAAATATTAGGAATAGGACCCACATTTATATGACATATTTTACCCCAAATGCTGTAAGGAATAAGTCCTATGAATGGCATAACATGCTGGTGACTTAAACTGTATTTAATAGTTATGCTAATTTAAAATTTTTGAAAACAGTTTTCCATTTAATGTTCTGTTACATTTATATTACCATAACCTACGAGACCTGTTCATACTGCTTATCCATGCGATCTAGGCTTTGGCCTAATACCTAATTTGACACACACGCACACCTAGTTTTTAAGCAACACGATTTTCTGTGCCGTCTTCTTTAATTGTTGTACATTTTTGTAAAAAAAAATGGTTTTTACAGTGTGTTAGTGTGGTTTCTGAAACATTAATCTTTTTTAGATATATATTTCAGTAAACGTTATTTTTATATATACATAAAAGTTACATAACATATGTTTGACACTTAATTTGCCTTTTATGAAAACTGAAAATAGACTAACATTTCACCAGAAACTGAAGAGTTATAAAAATAAAAATTGGTTGGATTTTTTTCTATAATTAATGTTCTAGGAGTATTTTTCTTTGACTTAACCCACTGCACTTCCCATTGGCATGACTTTTGCAAGACATCATAAGCAAGTGTTTTAGCCCATGCCACCTACCCTCGAAAGATAATAAGCCATAAATGAGCAGACAAAACAGTAGGGGAGTGTTACTGTGTCATTAAGTGACATCACAGACAAGGAGCATGATAAAATGCAGTTTATGTTACATGAGCAGAGTAAATCTATTCTTACTTTTTATTATATGCGAGCAACGTAGTACATCCAAGTATTTGGCCACCGGAAGTCTGCCCAGAACAGTGTCTACATGCCAGTTACTGGTGTTACCAATGTAGCAACAACAACCAACTCAATCACTCTATACAGGAAACATACATAAACATTCCACACAGGAAAGATGCATAGCATTTTCAAAATAGTTCTCGGTAGGAAAAATAATTGTAGATCTAAGTGGATGAAGGTGTTAAGATACAAAATCAAAGTTCTGTGTAATCTAACATCAAAGGTTTTTAAAGTTAATTTGTCTCAGTATTGGTTTTGATGAGTTAAGAGATTAGCTGAATTTCTTAGATTTCTGATGATACTATGTCATAGATAGGTACATATTACTTTCATTCATGGGGAAAAAAATTGAATTTTTACAAATTGTAACATAATACGTACCTTCATCCATTCATGACTTCAATTCTTTTCATACTGGAAGTAATTCCTTAAAGTGGAAGGTATAATTTATGAATAGCATGTAAAAAAAATGTGACCAGACATTTCTCTTAGAGCCACAAATATTTGACAGGGACGCTGTATGCCAACAAGGTGAAGGTCCTCCAGCCGAGAGTGGAGGTGCCACATGGAATACTGGTGGTTCTTGACAACTACCTCTTCCCAGAGGATCTGATGGTTGCCAACGCAACTGAGCTGGAACCACTGGTCGGAGAGTCGCTAGTCAAAATTACGGCACACGATGCAGCCGAGGGACACCCAAAAAATAATTCTGCATTCTTGCAGAGTGTGAGCCAGGTGCTTTCCTTCCTGAAGAGTGGAGTCAAAGTTTTCCGCCAGTTCCTTGCACGCTCCAACATCTCCAGGTTGCTCAGGGATGGTAAGTTAAAATTAAAATACGTATTTCAAATTTTTTGGTTCAAGCCAAGTTTGGCTCAGATGTTTTTAATGTGGCTGGTAGTGAGTTTAACAAGTATTGGTGTGGGTGTAGTCAAATTACATGTCTTAACTATTAAAAAAATTAATTGTGCATGTCTGTTATCCAATATGTTAAATGATTCTAAAAAGGTTGGTTCAAAAAATACTAAATATAATGCCGACCCAGTATCATCGTAAGTAATATGACAACATGTAACACGGGAAGACCTAAAGAGTGATATCCATGCTGGTACATAGTTTGCTCCGACATTGAAAGCTGTAATGAAAAATCAATGAGTGCTAGAGCACTGTTTACTACTGGATTTTGTTTTGGAGAAAAGTTTTGCTTAAGAACCATATGCAACTTTTATTTTCTCAATTCATAAATTGTTTTCATTGTATAATGATTTTGTCTTATAAGGTTCATTTTTTCTGTACGAAAAGTTTGTATCCGAGATGTTTTTCTGAATTTCATTGTAAACCATGTGCTACTCGAACAAGTGATGATAGCATGCTATGATATAAGATGACCCACATAATTTTTAAGTATCAGCTGGTTACTGTCTGGGAATGACAAAACTGTACATTCAGTCTTATAGGTGCATTATATGAAAAACACGAAGAACACTGATTTGTAAAAAATTTTGTGTGATATAATATTATTTCGTAAAATGAATAGCTGTTCAAGCCAGCATCTTGCACATTGTCTGTTTTCTCCACAGATGAGGAGTACACAGTGTTTGTGCCAACGGACCATGCTTTCCAACGCTGGCACCCCATAGACTGGGGGTTTTACCCTTTCTCTGTCCCGGAGTTCACAGAGACCATTATAATAAACCACTTTGTGAAGGGGAACTTGCGGCAGGACAGTATTCAAGAAGGACAACGTGCAACCACTCTTGGTGGACGGGAGGTCGTTTTTGCCAAGAAGAGTAAGTTTCAGTTGTCTTCCACGAAAACTGGGCTTCAAATAAGTTTGTAAGTCATCCAAAAGCAGAATAAAATTTTAATATGCTTGTCTGCCTGCTTTGTGAAATTTGGAATACAACATTGCAACAAATTTTTTTCAAATCTATCTCAGAACTACTTTCTAATTTTACAGTTGCCAACACATTGTTTTTGTGACGTCTATATACATATTTTCTAAAAGAGTTCACTTATCAATCCTATTCTTTAAATTTTTTGGTAGAATTTATTAAAAAAAAAAAAATTTCTGAAGAATTGTTTGTTGTAATTTTTAATTTTAATGTTTAATCCTTCAGGAAAGTAATACATGATTAGGAATACTTTAGTATGAGAAGCAGTTAAGGACTGTTAAAGTTTCCTGTCCTACATACTTGTTATTAAAACCCAAGGACTCACTTCTGGTAGCAAAAAAGACACAGAGCTTTATGCATTTGTGACCGGTTGCAGAATAGTGGAAAATTCTGTTTTGAAGTCTGGTTGTGGATACTGTGTGTGTTTGCACATGTGCATGTTTATGTTAGTTTGTCAATTTTTCGTTGAAGTTTTTTTTGAGGCTGAAAATGACTAAAACAGGAATTTACGGAGTAATTTTAAGAATCAAAATTGCAGCATAAAAATTTTTAAGTACTAGAGTACTTACGGCATACCTCGTCTTAAAAATTTTTAAGTACCTACGTGCAACACGTGCAGTGTTCCAGTCATGATGCTGTAGTGTGTAAGTTAGATCTGTAACAGTGGGACTTGATTATATGCGATGAAAGCCCACAGATTAAACTACGCCCGTAAAGCCATATTTGGAAACTGCATAGGCGAGTTTTAAAAATGCAATATTTGACCATTTTCAAAATTTTTTCTTTTTTAATGCACTTAATATGATAGCAGTAAAAAAATAGGGGCATGAAAAATTGTTGTTTTTACCTTTTCTGGCAAAAAGTCTTTTTCCAAAACATGCGTATTTGCGCAAACAACAATTTCACAGAAAATGTTTCAGTATATATTCCTCTTAAGTCCCATAGCTACATGCAGCCTGCAAAAAATTTTATGTCCCTTCAGTGATTCGAATGAGGCAGTTCCTGAACAAGTCAGTCTCACACTTATCACTTTATGCTTTGGTGCAGTGGTGTCCAACCTGTGGCCCAAGAGATTATTTGTGAAATATAAACACTGCCTATTCTATGTATCAAAAGAAAGATCACTTCCTTTTGATATGTATGGAATTTTCTATTATTAATATATTTAGTGTGATGAAATATTGTCTTGTTTTAATAAAAAAAAAACTGGATCATGCACTTTTTTTTTCTATGTATTAAAGATTATTGTGATTTTTATGCTCGCAACCCACAGACAAGACTACTATAAGGATTGCAGCTGTTTGCAAAAAAAAACTTTTGGACAACACAGCTTTAGTGTCTCATATGCACAAAATAGCTCCAGAAAGACTCAATCCTTAACATGAAACTGTTTTGTTTCAGAAGACAACAGCTCGCTGCTGACTGTGAATGGGGTACAAGTAGTGAAAGGCGACACCCCAGTGGCAGGGGGCAACATGATGTTCCTGGGTGAAGTTATGTTTGTGGACGACGATGTGGTGTCGAGACTGTATGCTGACAATAGGGACAAGGAGACAGCACCCTTACTTGCCTTCCCTTGGATGAGGTCCCAGTTCCTGTCACACGCATTCCTTGCGCTCGAGAAGGAGATGGAACGTTTCACCCACGTCACCAGGTTCCTTAACATGGCAGACATTGCTCCCTTCATCACAGGCAAAGGTGAGAATGTAATTAACGTACTGACTACCATGATTTATTACACAGTGTAGAAACAGCTTACATTAATTTACGGAGTTTAAATATTGCCAATTTTTTACTTTACATGTAACTTATGCAATATTCCTACTATTTTGATTTATGGCAAGTCTTCATTTCATCAGTAAGATGTGATATTGGCAAACTTCACAGAAAAGGTGCCTTTAGACCAGTATGTCACAGGTTCAAATTTTTTGTAAGCTATGGATGTACATGTCAATTTTAGTTGTAGGTTTAAGTTTTTAAGTCCAGCTATTTACATTTTATTTAAGTGGACAAATGTACATAAACATGAGCCATCAATTACGTTGGTCGGTGCTGACAACCTAAATACTAGCTGCAAAATCTTTTTTTTATCTTAACACCCTCTCTCAATTTCAAGTCTGAATGAAGTACAATTTTATTTTACAAGAATCTGAAGATAGCATACACAAGATCATTTGGTAACACAGAGATATATATATATATATATATATATATCACTCACTGTAAACAATGCAGCAAGATTTGAAATTGTAGGACAGACCCAGTACCTGACAAACATAATAAAAAACTTGTTAAATAAAATGCAGGATGAGTATAAAGGAATACCCCAACTTTGATGGTCTATAATATCAAAACCAAACAACCTACAACCTTGATTAACCAATCAAATGAACCGTGAAGTTGGTTTACCATACATTCATAAATGTTGAATGTGACCACTATGAGCGGCCCGAACGACATCTATGTGATAATAAAACCTGTTCCATGCTCTTGTCAGCATGTCCGGTGTTACGGTTTGGATGGCATTCATAATGCTCTGTTTGAGGTGATGGGGAAGCGAGCTTGCATTCGACACGCCAATGTGAAGGGGACGGTCCGATGTTTCCTTTATGTACCAAGAGATGACTCTGGGAGCGTCTGTCGTCACACTATGAGCATGTGTTGTGTGTTAGTCCGAATCATGATGGCGACGGAACAACAGAAGGCGTTCTGTGTTATTCACTTTGCTAAATGTGAATCGGTTACGACTGTTCAACGTGAATTCCATCGCAAATACAGATGTCGTCATCCTGATGGGTGGAGTTTATCATACGTTGGTTTCATCAGTTCCATGACACAGGGTACCTTTGTAAAGGCTAAAGTTCCGGGCGGCCGCGTGTGTCTGAAGAGAATGTGCAATGGATTCAACAAGCGTTTGTTCGCTGTCCAAGAAAATCAACTCGACAAGCTAGCCGGGAAATGAAAATCCCTCAGTCAACTGTATGGACAGTGTTGTGAAAGCGATTACTGTACAAACCATACAGGTTACAGCTTGTACAAGCTCTTACTGAAAGGGATAAAGAACTGAGACGTTATTTCTGCGCGTTCGTTCTTGCCCAGAACAAGGTAGACGATGCCTTCATGTCTAAGCTGGTTTTTAGCAAAGAAGCGATATTACATGTAAATGGTAAAGTGAACCGGCACAATGTGCAGATATGGGGTCAAGAGCCTCAACATGAAACCACCGAACACGAGCGCGCTTCCCCCCAAAGTGAACGTGTTTTGCGCTGTATCCAAAGACACTGTTTTCGGCCCTTTCTTTTTTCACGAGCCCACTGTTACTGGAATCCCTTATTTGGACATGCTTACAGAGTGGTTGTTTCCATAGTTAGAAGAGGCGGCGGGGGACTTAATTTTCCAGCAGGATGGTGTGCCACCCCATTGGCACCTAGCTGTTCGCGGATACCTGAACGAGACGTTGCTGCAACGCTGAATTGGTTGAGTAGTAGCTAGTGACTAGACTTCATCACTGGCGCCCAAGAAGCCCGGATCTTACTCCATGCAATTTTTTTCTATGGGGCTACATAAAGGATCATGTGTTTCATCCACCATTGCCGGCTTACATTGACGACCTCAAAATGAGAATTACGGACGCCATCCAAACCGTAACAGCAGACATTCTTACAAGAGCGTGGAACAAGTTTGATTATCACGTAGATGTCGTTCAGGCTGCTCATGGTGGTCACATTAAACATTTATGAACATATGGTAAACAAACTTCACAGTTCCACGGTTCATTTGATTGGTCAACCAAGGTTGTAGGTTGTTTGGTTTTGATATTATAGACCTTCAAATTTGGGGTATTCTTTTATACTTATCCGGTACATGTCCCTAGCCTCACAAAACTTGGTAGACCTTAATGGTTTAGTAAAGAATGTGTGTAAAATTTTTGTCAGACTCCACATAATCAACACTCAAAAGCTGTTTGGCAAAGATGCCCTTTAAAAAGATAAATGATATATTTATGTGTTTAGAACGTTTTGTGTTCTCATATTTCTTCATTATATGAATCGCTCGTTGATTATCTGCAAATCAAAAACACTCCACATCCACTTCATCACCCTAAACTCAGACGAGGCCTTTCAGGTTGAGGAGTTTAGGATGCTGCCAAGCGGCAGGATATGCACTCTGCCTCTGCCAAGCTCAGAGCGACAGCTTGCTGCTTCTTCAAACTCCAAGACGCAAAGTTGCCACAGTGGATTGATGCCATACCACCAACGCTCCTGCAGTTCTCCTTTTCCTCAAACCTATGGAACTCTTTTTGTTGTTTTTTTCAATGACCAATGTTTGCTACTTACAATTAGATTCTTCAGTTTCTATGAAACTTTCTTCACCAAATTTGAATGTTTATGTAACCGTTGTTTCTTTTCCTTTGAATGTAACATCAGTTTCATCAAACATCACATCTCGTGTTACTTGTACACTGCCTGTGACAGGATCCTACACCTTGAACCCATTTGGTGCATATCCAGCCATCCTCGTTCGTACAGCTCTTATATCAAACTTGTCTCCCTGAGGCAGTTCAACTGCTCATATTTTGGCTCCAAATATCATCAATTTTGGAAGATCATTTCTGTCCAAATATAGCTCTGTAAGAATTTTCCCACATAGTGCAGTAGTAGGGGAATGATTTGGTTGATATGCTGCTGTTTGTACTGTATATCCCACAGGTGTTTTGGTAGGCTCGTCTCTACAAACATGCTCCTCACCTATCTAGCAGAGTCTTGTTCGGCCTCTCACTAAAGCCATTCATTTGTGGTGAACATGAAGCTGTATTATATTCCAATGTGATACCTTTCTCATTACAGAATGACTCAAGTTTTGCGGAGGGAAATTCTGCTGTATAATCACACCTGACTCGACTAGTGCATTTGGTTCCAAACTAAGGCTCTAGGCATTGGATGTAATTGATTATGTTTTCTGCAGCCTCACTTTTTTTTTTTTTAGCAGGTATAATACACACAAATGTGAGTGATCATCTGTTATATTCTGATAATATTTTCACCATTTTGAGTTAGGACAGAGATGTGTTTCCCAACATCTGTGTGGAGCAATTCTCCTATTTTGGAAGACCTTGGTGATATACTTCTCGGAATACGCTGCCTATTGGCTTTTCCTTGCCGGCACGTATTTGCATACCTCATTTTATGTAGGCAGTCTCATCAACCTCAAACTCTTTTGATTTAAGCCCCTGGCACAATATGCAGTTGTTGGTGGTGGTTGATTGTTGTTGTTAGTGGTTTTCGTTTGGTGTTGGTGGTTTTCGGTTGGTGTGCAATGTATTCCATGGCATAATAGCCACGATTGGCATTGTTGTGCCAACAGATAGTAGTAATCATAAGAATAGTGTATCATTTACGTTGATTGGCTATTGCTGTAATTTGAATTTATAATTAGGTAAACAAAACTTTTATTGCTGATATTTTTAATTTTTTAAATAAAGCACTTAAAAGTAAGATATATTTAAAACATTAAATTATTTCCTTATACTAAGAATTAAATGTAGTGAATTTTGGAACAAAAAAAATTATATTTACATAGTTAACTCAAATTAATCTTTAGTCATGCAATTGCTTCATAATAGCCTACAAATACAATGGCACATGATTTGCTTTAGCTTTTATGATATCAAATGTTGTTGAGTACCTAACAGTATGTTTTGACAGTTTAATATAAATATATATTTATTTTAACAATTATTTTCAGCCATTTCAAAGGTTTTTCCACTGCCATTCATTCCGAACCTAGAAAACAGTCTCTGATTGGTCCGTTGGTGGTAAAAGTTCAAGGTATTTCAACTCGCTACAACACCAACCACCAACACCACCAACAACAACACCAACACCAATTGAGAGTTAAAATGATTTTAAGACCAACCACCAACTGGAAATTGTGCCATTTCACATACACTGCACTATCCTTCAGCAGCTACCAACACCAACCATCAACACCAACTACCTATTGTGCTCGGGGCTTAAAATGACCACGTTGTTTGTGCCACAAGTTCTGTACATCTACTGAAAAACACTTGTTCTCTGCAAGCAGTGAAAAAACACCAACATACAGCTTTCCAGATGTGCTGCACATAATTTTAAGACCACCGTCACCAACTATACTGTGTACCATATAAGAAGGCCACATTATTGACAGTTGACAATCGCCGCCCCTTTTCGTTTATGTATCCATTCGCCATCAACTGACGTGTCAAGAATAGGCTTTGATGTGGCGAGTCAGCGCGTCCAGGAGGTGCTGCTACGTGTGTCAATTGGTGAACTGCTTGGGTGGCGCTGCATTCGTAAACGGAGCTTGGTGGACGTGTGTAGGGTTGTTCGTAAACGTGGTACACAAAATATATGTTACTTTAAAAATTATACAGAGCTCGCGGGAAAATAAAACTATTTGTATATGCGCGTAAATACGTTATTTTAAACAACAAAACTATAATATGTTTCTGGGTGTAGTTCGGGATATGGATAACAGATGGCGTGGAAGGGCATGTTGCAACAGATGGTGCGCCTTTAACTCACAAGATCGCAGCACATGGTTGAAGAATCTGGAAACTTTGGATTTTTCGTTACATTTGGATACGTATCATTTTATTGTGCATCTCATTTTGAACACTTATACATTACTATTTTATCACAAAGTTTCGATTCTAAAACTAAAAACTGCTGTTTTATGACCACGTAAAATAAAATGTATTAATTAATCTACGAACTCTTTCTTATCCGCGTATTTTCTGCTTGTGTGGTGTGCTTCAGCACTGCTCTCAGAATAGCCAACGTAATATTAACTTTTGTTCGTTCGTGCATCAGCTGATACAGGATTTTGTAAATGGCACATTATTTGTTTTGAATATATTAAGTTGCAACTCACTGACTGTCAGAATGTGGCCTTCTTATATGAAATGAACTATATCCCTGCACTGTCAGCACTGATAACCACTTTTTCCCTTGAACTAACCACCTTTTTTTACAGATAACAAATAGAGCTTCTGGTTTGATACATGTGCATCTAGTTTTATTTTCAGAGTACCTTTATAAAGTTTTATAGGCCCATTTTGTTTTGTTATCAATTCCACTATTGGCCACTTTAATCCTGATGAGGTTCTTCCATATCTACATAGTGGTTTATACTCCCTTTTAAATTCAGCATGACAAGGTGATTAGTACATCCTGAGTCTAAAACAAACATTATCTTTTGTGGACTTCTTTCCTCACTAATCAACACTGACTCTTCATTACCAGTGGTAGCAATGAACGTAACTTCATTTTATTCATAACAACAGTAACTTAAATTGAATCCACTGCTACAATTACTTCTTTGACTTCTGCCTCTGTAACTTCTGTTGCCCCGATCACGAGCTCCCGCTTTGCCCAAGTGGTTACCTTTCACTTTTGGGCAATCTGCAATTACATGACAGGGCATCAAAAAGCATTTACTCACTGGTTTGTTTGATGCAATTAACAAAGTTTCTTCATGCGCAGTGTCCATTTGTATTTAATCCAGCATCAAGAAATCTCAACTTTACAGAGTATAAGGTGAAGTCCATATCCATTGTTTCTAATACTGTAATTACATCTTCATAGCATTCAGGCAGGGTCAACAACAGATGACAGACCTAGTAATTTTATTCAAGTTTTAATCCCATTCGCTTCAAATCGCATATAAGGTTATCAAATTTATAAAAATGTTCTTGGAAGAATGTTGTTCATTTCAGCAATTTTTTATTTTTTAATATTGCTCAAAACAAATAGCATACTTGCCACATTTTTTGCATCACTCACACAATCAGTGCAATGATCCGTTACACAATTTATGATAATATTCTTTGCCTTCTTGTTGGCTATATTGGCGGCGTCAAGGTCTTTTCCTGGTAATTCTTCTAACTTCTTATCTCCCCCCACAACCCATCACCCATCAAGCAACAGAACACGAAACTTCCAGTTCTTAAATTTTGTATCTGTTAGCCGAGGATAGCGTGTTGACGGACTAGTCATCATGTTTTCAAGAAGAAACTTTACAAATTCGCGTTTCTGCTTTGTTTGGTTCTAAATTCCACTTTCCGGACTGAGGCTAACATACTGACACGTACTTAATAACTTACTGACGTTAATACTTGCTGGGCCTATAACCTGTTAAAGTCAGCTGTTTACACTTTATTAGAGTGGACAAATGCACACAACAGCTGTCACTGATTGCATTTTTTAGACTAACTCCCACACAGAGGTGGTCAAAGCTGACAACCTTAACACTAGCTGCACAATCTTTTTCTTTATTTAAACACAAACTATTTACAGACTAACTTCCTGATATAAGCCAGAAAAACTGCCATGTCAATATAAACATATACTGTGCTGCTGAAAAGCTCGTGGAGAATGTCACAGGAATAAACAAAACAAATATCTTTGCAGACTTCACCATATTTGCGTTAAGTAACATGCCGCAAATAACAAAGTGATGGCATCATCGTAAGTCAAAAGCACTTTATTTGAAACAAATACCAAAAACAAGCATTACACATCAAGGCACGGTGATGTTCAACTGGTGCTCACACACCAACGTTGTACTAACTTTCAATATCTTTACAACTTTTGATAAATTTAATTATATAAATAAGCTCAGGTGTTTTATTTTTTTATCAATTAATTTTTAACTTATTACAAGAAAAACTATCTATTCATAGCAGTCTATAGATAACTCTTTCTTTAATGTTCCTCATTTGTACTTTTCATGATGTAACTTATAAAGTTTCATGCATACAAACTAAATTTATTTGTCCCAGCAAAATGTTTACAAAGCTGGTGTGCAGCTTTATGAAAGGAAGCTTATAAAATGTGGTGAAAATTATAAAGTAATGTAGTTAACTCATTTATAACACAGAGTAGAGCAACCACACTTAGGTGTAGAAGTCGTATTATTGAATGTGTATACCTCTGTTGGTTATTCATACGTTTTCAATTAAAAATAATTTCTTATGTTGAAAGTTGTAAAATTTTAACACATCGGAAAACATTTTAGCAAAAATAATTTGGGATTAAATTACTTGTTAGTTCTGTCAAAAAGCTTGTAATATCAGGGAGACCCATCTGTTTATGTACTAGTGACCAGTTGTCTGCCTAAGATTTTATCTAGCCTGTAAATCGCATACAATATATGTTAAGTTAATTCAGCTACAGCATATGTTATTTCATACGTCAAAATTTGATCAACAGTGTTATTTAATTGTTTAACATGTGTTTAATTATGGTAACTGTTCCAGGTTATACATTCTTTGTGCCCACTGACAAAGCCTTTGAGGATGCTGGATTGGCAGGAGCTCCAGATAACCTGTTCTCTAAAGGTGCTGGCGTGCAGACCTTGTTGAACCACTTTGTTAAGGGACGTCTCTACAACAGAGATTTGACAGAAGGACGACAACTACATGCTTTGGGAGACAGAGTGATCACTGTTGGTCGGGACAATGGTTAGTGCATATCTCTGAATAGGCTTAAGAGGCCTGCCTACCTTGCGCTCGAATTGTGTTGCAGAGTGTTTGAAATACACACTTTACCACTAAACTAATCTGCCCAGTGTGCTGATCTACAAAATGAACACACATCAGAAAGGTTTGTCGAGTGCTTTCAAGGTAGTGTGCACATTTGAAACACAATTTCCGAGCACTCCAACATTGGTAAAAATGGTTTTTCCAGAGCACTGTATCTCAAAATATACTCATCAGATACATATAAATATACTCAAGGACCCTGCAACTAACCTTGCTTCAGACTTCCCACCAATAAAATGATTAGGGTCCCATATGTTTAAGCAGCCTGACAAGTTCAGAGCCTTGCGCTAAGTGGCGGTGGCACACTTGATGCACATAAAAGTGTAGCCCATGTCACTCGTACACTTCTCTCTCTGCCTCAGGTGCTGATAATAGCTCCAGTTGGGCAGGCCCCTTAACTAAGCCAACTGGGTTTGGAGAGTTATGTTAGTTATTCTGCCACCATCCAGGCTGATGGGCTCGCAGGATGTAATGTACATTGTGTAGTGCTACTGTTCATAGAATCTCTGAAATTTACTCTTAAATATTGAAGCAGGTAGCGATGTATTTCATGTTGCCTTTACAAAATTAATTCATGTAGTAGCAACACTGCTTCTTTTTTTTCACTTGCTGTTACAACATTTACTGCTAAATATTTTCTCCAAAATTTCTGTATTAGATATTCTAATAAGTGTACTTGTTTTATCCATGTTACAAATTTTTGAGCCACTAGCTAAATTTGCAGAGTGATTTAGGATGTTATAAACTAATAAAAAACATACTGGCTTTGTGTTGATTGAGATATGTTGATGTTGCTAATAAACACCCTTCAGACTTTTTTGATGCTCAATTTCCTGCTCCATTACACAAATGCTTGCATCCAGCCTGTTCGGACAGCAATACTTTAATATCATTTATATCAGCTATATTACAGCCCATTCCTCTTAAATCTTTTCACACACTTTAATCGGTATTCAGATAGTTTTTTTTTTTTCCCTCCGAAGCATGCAGGCTTCAGTTTCTGGGTCCATTTGCTTGCGTTTATAGACATGACTGGAGGAGAAGAAAGAAAGAAAGAAAGAAAGAAAGAAATAAAAAAAAATGCATGATAAACTTCNTTATATCAGCTATATTACAGCCCATTCCTCTTAAATCTTTTCACACACTTTAATCGGTATTCAGATAGTTTTTTTTTCTTCCCTCCAAAGCATGCAGGCTTCAGTTTCTGGGTCCATTTGCTTGCGTTTATAGACATGACTGGAGGAGAAGAAAGAAAGAAAGAAAGAAAGAAAGAAATAAAAAAAAATGCATGATAAACTTTCAAGGTCTGCACAAACCTCCTTTTAAAATTAATCTAATTGTAAGGAAATACATATTTAGTGTTATAATAACGTATACAGTCTATTCGCGGTTTCTTCACACTTTTTGAATAGAACCTTTGAAAAATCACCTCATGCAAGAGGTGTTTGGTTGTTTTTACATGTTGTATTTTACAAGCATTTTATACTTCTGTTAACATAAAAGTATCTTAATTTTGGTTACAATAAGCTTTTACTTATATTTTGTTTATAAGTTATTGTATTTTATTTGTAATTAATATGAATATAAACAGGGAGAAAATAAGTGTGCTGGTAATGTCTAGTAACAAATAGTTCCCATGCAAAATATTATTAAGCTGAGTGCACACAAATGCAGTGCATGGTCCCTTTGGTGTAATTTTTGTAGACTTAGTTAATCTGTTTTTCCATGAGGCAGAGGAATATCGTGGAAGCGGAACTCAAGCAGGGCTTCAGAAAAGTTTGAAGTAACCAGGAATAGACCATACCTACTTTACATAATTAACTGTAATAAACTGTAATTATGATATCTGAATCTGGAATAGTGTAGCCTGAATCATTATGAACTTTTAGGTTTCATTGGAAGAATTGGTGGGACACGTGAAATACAGTGGATCTTGCAGGGTATTAATTCATGGCTATTGAACAGTAACATTAACTTTTCACAGTCATAACACATACAACTTGTATTGCACTTGCTTTCTACCTACTTCAGAGACAGCATTTGTAAATTGAATCGTAAAATTAATTACAGTACGAAACTTTTGATGATTTTTTTTTTCCTCTTGGTCGGCTGGGAGCAACATAGATTTTCATATTTGTGTAAAACATGTTTAGTAATAAATAGGGACCTGCAAAATTGGCGTTATTTTCTGGCATCATGCTATGGCATCCACCGTCCTATACACATTCGAGTCGTCGTGATTTGTTTATTGGCTTCTGCAGCAATGAGAGACCATGTTCCCTTTTGACTTGGTTGCACGTGATTGGGCCAGGCTCACGTTAGTGGTTTCCTATTGGTACAAAGTCGTCCAGGTTGTGTCCGGACAAACTACAGTCCAATGACAAACACAATACAAAAGCACAAGTGTTTTAAGTCTAGTCTGTCTTGAAATAATAACGTGAATTTTGCATGTCTCTATTAATGAATAATAATTTGTAGAGTAAAATTTGATAATTTTTAATGCAGTACTGTGGCACTGTATTTCTTTAATAAGCAGTAGTGTTGTAAAATCGAGTTTATTTGAAGTTGGGACAAGTTCATATTTCTTATTTAACAGTTGCTGTAAGTATACTATATTTCTTTTGATCTTAAGGTATATGCATTGCTTTAATTAAAAAAAAATACACTATACATTAAAATCTTTGGCAGATGTGATCACATTAACTACTTGTTCACAGTATTAGCTACAAAGTTGAAAGACCCTTCATGTGGTACTTTGTATCATGATTCTACTGTAGTATAAGCAGTTGGACACCATGGCAATGACATGGATCATATATAAACAGATAGGCTCAGTAAGATGACATATTTGTCTCTTCATATTCACTGTATTTTTAAAACATAAGAATGAAAACTAATGTGATATCATTTAACAACTCTTAAACTGGTGTCATGTTTTTATGAACATGTCCCTATTACTTACCAGCTATGGAAGTTAATAGTATTTAAGCCTTTCCTGTATGGTGGCGTCATTGGCTAATTATTGATGTTCTATTTGTCACCTACTCAATTTTTCATCCTGGCAGAATTGATAAATGCACATTGTTTGCAGGGAGCATGACTGTGAATGGAGCCAAAATAGTGGAAAGCGAAGTGTACATCTACAACTTGGGAACGATGTACTTCATCGACAAGGTGCTGTTTTCCGATGGCCTCCTCCCCATAACCACCACTGCGACTTCCTTGCTGGACACCACCAGCAACCCTGCGTGGACCACCAACACGGCCAGAGACGTGGAAGGCATCCCCAGCGAGTTGGAAGAGGAAACTGGAACCCTGCCCGACCTTCTGGAGGAAGCAGACAATGCCACCACGACCACCTACGAGGTCAACGAATTCCAGGATGATGAACCATATGATTACGAAGAGGAAGAAGAGTCTCTTCAACCTGCCCCACTCTCTGTGAAGGAGGTCGCAAACAACACAAACGGGTTGGCAGAGAACCTTGCGGCCGATGGTTCTCCGATACGATGAAAAGTTTGCATGCTGTGTTCTAGTTTTGAATGTTTTAGTCCATGGAGCTTCCACTACAAGAATCTTAAGGTATCATTCACATAGCATGGTGAGATCTGATAGATGTCTTGTATATTCATGGTGGGGGTCCAAATGCTGAGTAAAATAATTTTCAGAGAAGTAGTTACAAGTAATGCATTGCAAAAGTAAGTGTTCTCTGTTTTAAAACTTTTAGAACATTAAATTTAAGGTGATAAAACCTGTTTTGAACTCTTCAGGCAATAAAAATAGTCCTAAAACTGTACAAATTTTTAGGAAATATTCACTTAGATAACTTTGTTTTTGGATATTTTAAAATTAAAGATTTTTATATTGGTAATTTCATATAAAGCCTACCTTTAAATAGTAGTGTTGTATAGCTGTTATTGTTCAGTTTTATGTGTATATATGAGTTTTTTTGGAAGGATAAGGACCAAATTTCTGATAATCAGGAAAATCCAAATGGGGAGATCCAAAAATAAAGAATAGTTGGTGTCTGTAGATAGATTTGGACATTTTTAATATATTTGTACATAAATTTAGAGACTTAGAGGATTTCATAAGTTGTTTGTGATAATATCTAAATATTTGAACACATGCATTCTGACACTGAAACGTGGGGGTTGTGCTGAATATATTGTGGTTTTTGCTGCCAGACATAGTGTTCTGATCATGAAACAGTGACTGTGAGATGTGAGCAGTGAACTAAAACTACTTTCGTTCTTGTGTTAGAAGTGTGTAAGTTGTGAAAATTTTCTCTGCAAACTTTTATACTGATAAAGAAGCATGTTATACAACAAGTGTTTCACAGTTTAAGTGGTAGGAAATAAAACACCAAATTCATAAGTATGAAATTAGTGTTAAAATGTTGTAAGTTTTTGAATAATGAAATTGGTTATGTGGGTATGGCAGCCGATGGCATTTTAAACTACAGTAAGTTAATAGCTGTACAAAACAGTGGCTGTAGGGATATTTAAAAATTAGATGCCTGGTTCTAAAATTCTGTTAACACCAAGCTTGTTATTTATGGTGAATATTTGTCTGCCTTTTTTAAATTTTATTATTCACTCATCACAGTTTTATATTTGAAGTAAAAACTATTGGCTATTTATAAGAGGTACCACCTTTAATACATTTTTAGAATTTGTTACGGTTGACAAGTGTTCCTATTAAAACTCAAAGATAAATTCCAAATGACAGAATGATAATGGCAATGAATGACAACTCCAGACAGTTAAATCTAACGTTACCTGATAAAAATTATTTTATAGTAATTGATATTGAAGATACACTATGGCAAAACTTTAAATTGTGGGTTAACTATTGAAACAGCAGATTAGGTTAAAATTTCTTTCGTTTTACAAAGGACCGAGACCTCTCATTCAATAATAAAGTGGTTTTGGGTTACACCTAACACTGTACGTAAACTAAACCTCTGCTACCGTACCAATAGCTCATATTCATCTTGTTTCGAAGGTTGTAATTTTGAAACTGCTTATACGCAAGCATATTTTTATCTGAACCACTTGGAAATATGTTGGTTTTGACAGTAACTCAATAAGACTTGAATGCTGTAGGGTGGGCAATATCACTCGAGAAACCAAAATGAATTTCTTTTTACTATTACAGGAGTATGTATTGATAAAGTTACATATAATTTTTAAATGTTTTTCGGGGCCAAGTAGTTTATCCCTTCTGCTGCATGCAATTTTGTTCATAACACACAGTATGTGACAGCATGACCGTAAACTGTATTAAATAATATTTTTAATTAAAAATTTTTTTATCATGTGACGTATTTAAATAGCCTTGTCCATTTTCTATAAAGTTTTTGTAGTAGTAGTGATGACACTGTACAAACCCAGTTATATGGAAGCATATGTTTTGTTGATTGTAGCCTATGCTTTTTTTGTGTGTAGGGAAATAATGAACATGTACCTGTAACATAAAAGTACAGTTTATTATTTATATTTTTGCCATTTCTTTAAACCTCATATTTGACAAAAGAAAATTTTCTAATACTTTGCAACATTGTGGTTGACTAATAAAATTAATTGTGCACTGAATAAAAAATTTGTTAAATGTTTTTCACTGGAATGATGTTATAATTGTGTTCTTACAGATGTGAACATTCTGTTTTTTTGGTATGCAAATCATAATGTATGGATTGTATGAATCAGTATTAAAATTTCTATGTGAAAATTGATTTTTTTATTTTTTATTAGAAGGTATTTTTGATATAGTGGTTTTTACTCTCTACGAAAATGTTGTGAAAGCCTGCATTTTTTGTATTCTTTTGTACTTCCAAAAACTTGGAAATAAGTGAGTCAAAGTGTTAATTCATAGAAATGTTTTACACGACCAAAAGGTCTTGTTCATCTTCAGGTACACTGTGCAGACAACCAATAGTCTTATATTTTATCACAGTAAAGGAGCATTTTGGTCATCATAACACTGGTCTGTCTTTTCTGTCAAATTTGGTGATTAAATCTAGTGTTGAACAATGCTATTATCTTTAAAATAACAATACTCATCATATGAAGTAATAGACAAATGCACATTAGGGACAGAGGGCAGGCCAGGGACCTAAATAAAGAAGCCAGGAAAAATGCCTCAGAAGTTATATTGCCTTGGGGAGGGGTTATGTACCTGTAGTGAAAGTTGTTTCAATCCAAGATATTTCATCAGATTTTGAACATCATTGGTAGCCAAGAAGAGATGCCAGACTTCTGGTAGTACTTTATGTTTTCCCGATTCTGTTTTGCACTTCTTTACACTATACCACATTCAGTTATATTAAATTAAAAATATAATGCTATTTTATAATTAATATACATATTAA
>NQII01000799.1:364734-387811 GCA_002778355.1 Clitarchus hookeri | reverse complement strand
GAGGGGTGGCTGGCTTATCATGGGTGTTGGTTCCTTGGGGCAGACTCTGGCTCTGACATTCAGACGTCAGCTGCGGCTGAAGCAGGCAGCGGAGCAGGCAGACCTTGACGTCGCCTGGCTGTTGGTGCATCTACGGGCTGGCTAGAGCTGGGTTGGCTGCTGCTGGTATCCCGGTGGTTGATGTCTCGTGGGCTGGCTCGTCGTCCACTGGAATTACCACCAGTAGGAGTGGGATCCCACGTTGTAGAAGCTCTTCAACAGGGTGGGCAGCTCTGGGAACCCTAATTGGGAGGCCAAAGAGGTTGGCAGGGAAGGTAGTGGAGTGAGGTTCCACTAAGTGTCTGGCAGCTTGTGCTCTCCCCGGAGGGGGGGGGGATAAACTTATACCAGCTGAGGGCTGATATAAGTTGATTACTTAGGGGGTGGTGAGTTGCAAGAAGAGCAGCTGTCCTCCGTGCGTTTCTCCTGCTCTCTCGTCGGTGGGCGAACATCACGAGCACGAAGGGTGCTACTGCACATACTGTAGAGGGCGGCAGGCAACAAACCCTTAGCTAGAGTGTACTCCAGAAGTTCCTGGGTCAAGCCTTGTCAAACCTGGCACACCCTCCAGCGAGTTTATACGCTTTGGAGGGAATGGGTTAGCTGACTTAGTTGGCCCAGATGCTTCATTGTGTCTCTTTCTAGTGGTCAGGGCTCTGCCGTACGTGCACGCCAGGTACCTTCACGTACCTGGTCCACAGTATGGGTGGCCATCTACTTTGTGGTGTGTGTGACGTACCTGCAGTCCAGTTTAGGGGCTGTCTGTAGTCCTACTCTACGTCGGAAACTGTTGCTAAATCGCGGTCCCCTGCCGCTCCCTTCTAGGGTGATGCTTACTATGTTGGGGAAAAGGCACACATTCACTTCAGAGCAAGGAAGACAGAAGTTAGCTGGTATACGTGTTTTGCTCTAATGAGAATAGAACACGGTAACCCGTACTATCTCCTACCTCTACACACACTAGGTGCTCAACTGACTTTGTATTAGGGAAAGTCAGGTGAAGGCTTGAGGAGCCTGACTTGAAGAGCGACGAGAGTGAACAATAAGTAGCTGTGAAAACAACTGAACCCTAATTGTGGCTTGTAGTCCTGAAGGGACTCGGGGCACCACGTGTGGTGATTCTTGATGGCAAGTGTCAGGGGTAGCGACAACTCTTCCCCTGCTCTGATAGAGGTTTCGGTGAAGAAGGCTGGTAGAACTCTGGAAGCTCTCGGGAGAGTCCTCAAAAGAGCTGTGGTTGTAAGTAGAGAGCTTTAGCACAACTGATGCTAAGGTGAGCTACGTGAACAACTGGCAGTGTTGGCTCCTCAAAGAGGAGGGGTTGGCAGAGAGTCCTAGCACTAGATGGTGCTATGACAAGCTGCCTCGCCTCAATTGACGTTTCTGCCGAGGCACAGCATTATATTCTGCTGGCTGAGGGGTTCCTTCATGTCTCAGACGCTTTGGTTATATTCGGCCACCACCCCTCGGGTTTGGGTCCGGCGGCGACTCTGCTGCCATTTCTTGGCGGGGTGATGGCAGGGTGGTTTGACCTCTGTGCGGGTGGTATCTGCCGCTCGCTTAGGGGTAAACTCTTGCTTGCCGGCTGCTGCTTCTTAACGGGTTTACAAGTGACGGGGCGATGACGTGACTTCCATTCACTACATTAGCGCTAGCCTTGGAGGCGGCCAGTCGGGGTTTGACTCCCTCACGACACTCGACATGCACGTGAAGATGCAAAATTGAAAAGAATAGTGTGTAGGAAGCTTTATGCGTCAACCCTCACAGTAGTATGAGGTTGACACCCTGCTGTTAGAAGAAACAAATTTCTTCATATCTTTTAGGTTGTTTTCTCGTCAAATACAAGGTAGCTTTATAATTGCTTCTATTAACTGTGGTACTGTCGTAGTGAGCTGAGTAACTAAATGCTGGCCATATCTCCTCTTATTTTAAGAGGAATCAAACTTATGCACCACTGTGGTGTGCTAGGTTGATGGGCTGGGAAAAATAAAATGAGAAATGACCAGCATATTACTTAGCTTACCGCATAACGGTGCCTACGACAAATGGAAGCTGCTATAGAAATACTTTGTATTGGGCCTGGAAACTAGATCCTAAAACCAAGAGAAAATTACTTACGGTTTAGTCTAGGCCGCAGTAGACTAACTAGTGACAACAGTGGCTTAAAGAAAAGTATAATGCTAGAAAAATATGGAAGACAATCAAGCTGCATTTAGAATACAGGAACCCTGACAGGAAGGAAGGTAAAAATTATGAATGTGACGAAGGAGAGGATATAAACGCTTGGAAGTCCAGGTAAAAATACATTATATAGTATGTAAAGTTAGAATGGAATAAGAAATTATGTTACTCTGCTAAGCACTTTACTTTATAGCATCTTTGAATTACTGCATTGGACTGCACTAATTGCACACTGAGTGCACACCCAGTGTAGTCAATTGGAGGATTCCTTTGGTAGTCATTGCAAGAAACTGTCATTATTTGAACCTATAATACTAATATTTCTACTAGCCAGTATAAAGTATTTTAATTTGTTCAAACTTTTGTAAATGTAGGACATTACCATCAGTATTGTGTTTCCCATGAAAGTCATGCCATCTATGTTGGATTCAAAATTATGAATTTCAATTAGAAATGTAATTTTTCGAAATGGTTGCACTGCTTTTGTTTCCAATTTTTTTTATTTCACCAGTTCTGGTAGGATGTTCAGATTGTTAATATTGACACTGCTTCACTTTTCAGTTCATTTTTATTTTGTGGTTTTGTGAAGTCATAATAACTTCTTTAAATTCTTTGACATCAGTTTTAGTTAATAGCACTGCACTAGTTTCATTGTTTCTAATAACATGGATTGCATTTCACAATTGCACTTAATTTTGTAATATGTATACGTCAGTACATCCACTGCCAGACAATCCATGTTGGTGCATTTGCAGTTGACCGCACACCCATCAGTGGCGCTGCTGCAAGCACTGACCAGAGGTTGTAGACACTGGCATATAGTCGAAGCCACATCAACATGAGAAATACCGGACGATACCAAGTAAGCATACAGAGTGAAGAAGAATGTCGGGAAGATGCCAAATACGTTACTTTATGCAATTGACGGACTTCAAGAGAGGACTCTTAATCAGGCTGAGAACCCCAGGGCGGTCGTATCGCAGCATAACCTACCATGTGAATTGTTTGGACCATAGTGTCTGATACTGTTAGGAGCAGTGGATACAAGATGTCACCCACACATGAAGGACCACCTCAGAATGGACGAGGTCAATTACTAGTCGAGAGGATCGATGGATAGTGAACCAGGTGTAGAGGGATCCTGTGGTGACCCAGTCAACATTACTAACCAGCGTTGAGGCTCCTGTGAGTCAATGAAGCATTTCCCGATACCTTTCGGAAGCAAATTTGCAATTCCAGCGCCAATTACGTGTGCTACCATTAACTCTGCAACAGTGGTGGTTCCATTTGCAGTGGTTCTAGGCCATAGCAAAGTGGAATGACACAGAATGGCGATGTGTGGTGTTTATTGATGAGTGTCACTTCATTACAAAGACTGATGATGATCACGCCCGGCTATGGAGTGCCCTTGGTGAATGCCACAGGCCCAACCTCATCATTGAGCAGCACATTTCCCTTATAGTATACCTTATGTTCTGTGGGGCCATAGCTTATGATAGCAGATCCGCTCGTCATGTTATGTGGAACATTTACAGCCCAGTGGTATGAGGGTGAGATCCTAGATTCCCACCTGCTCCCATTTCTGGCAGTGATTCCAGGGTGTCCAAACCATGACCTTTCCACTCCTCTGACATGTCCCCAATCAAGTATGTGTGGGACAAGTTGAAACACCACAGTGTCTAACATCTCTTTGAATCCTCGCCAGACAATTTTTGCAGCGTGTATTGCAGCACGAGGGAGTGTGACGCACTATAAAGATGACCAGACGGCATTCCACAGATCCACAAGTAATTGTCCTGCTATTCTGTTTTTGTGATCATTGTATTACTCATCTGTATTGCTAAATCTATAAAATTCCCTCCAGTGCATTCTTCTATGTGCACTATTTTTATTGTTCAGCAATGTATTATCATTTTTAAAGGTTGTAACTTGTTAATTTTGATGTATGATGGCTGGGTTAAGATGGCGAGTGTTACAGGCGAACAAGATGTCAGGTCACACACACAGGTTCCTTGAGAGTCCTAATTAGGTGAAGTTTGCACTATGAGGCACTTGACCTTAACTGGTCTCTTGCACAGGGTTGGACAGGTAGGCAGTCTCCTGGGAGCAAAATCAGGTGTTGGACTGTAACCCCCCCCCCCCTTCCCTTCCCAGGTGCTGGCTTACCTTCTTTGGGCCTTACCCGGGGTCGACTGGCCGCTGGAAGCTGTTGTCACAGGGCTGCGCCCCTTCCTAGGGCTGCAGGCAATATAGTTGACTTCTTGCTGATCCTCTGGTGTATCTGTAGCTGGGCGGCTGGATGCAGCACCATCTTCCCTTAATGATGTTGGCATCACTCCCAAGGTCACCGAGGGGCCTAGTCATAGGCTGACGACGATTGGATGTGGAGTTCAGATGGTCATGCAAGGTGACTCAAAGAGGTTAGGTGGGTAAATTGTGAGGAGAGACCTCAGCAGTTGACATATGGCTGGAGCTCACTCTTGGGGGGATTAAAGCTGAAGGCTGACAGGGTTTGGTTACTTAGTAACCGGTCAGTCTCAGGGGCAGTAACTGCCCTCCAGTCGCTCCACTTTATACCTCTTCTGTGGGTGAACAGCATTAACGTAAGATTCTAACATCCACTTCTGCAAAGCAGGGGCAGGCGACAGTATCCCTAGCTAGATGTGTATCCAGAGGCGATTAGGTCACTCCTCGTCAGGCTTGGCATTCCTTCCAACAGGTCTACACTTTGGAAGGAGTGGGTTAGCCAACTTGGGTGGCCTAATCGCTTCGTCGTGTAGTCTTGCTATTAGGGGGTTCTACCGTACTGCACACCAGGTACTCTTCAGTATCCTGTCCACAGTATGGGTGGCCTATGAATGTGTGGTATTTGGCGACATACGTGCTGTCCTTGTTTAGGAGACAGCCCACAGTCATACACTAGTGTCGGAAATCAGTTCAAAGCAGCGGTCACCTGCTTCTCCCTTACCAGGATTGAAGGGGGTACAGTTTTACCCTAGAATGAGTACTCCGAAGTTAGACTAGAACATGTTTTTTTTCGTACAGAATAAACACGGTGACCCTCTTTTTCTTCTGCACTTGCACTTTACTGTGGTCACTACATAACCAGCGGAAGTTAAAGTTAAAGACAGGTGAAGGGTGCCTGTCAGAAAAAATGAAAGCAATCACCTGGGTAGCTGTGAAAACTGGCCCTAACTGACATTAATGTTAGTACTGAAAGGACTCTGGTTTCGCTACTAAAGTAGTAAGTGAGGTTGAGGGGGACGTAGACTATTTGGGGGTAGCTCATCGCTGGTATCTAGAAAACATCTGGTAACTGATGGTTCCTCGTGAAGAAGATGATAGGGAGGGAGCTTCGGCATGAGTTGTGCTGAAGCGGGCTGAGGAGAATTAACTTCTGTCAGCGGAGGCTCCACAGGGAGAAGGAGCTGGTAGGGAGCACCAGCACTGGAAGGTGCTGGGATGAGCTGCACAGGAACAACATGCGTTTTCCAGAGTGCGCTACATTATAAACTCGTGTCCGGTGTGTGCCTCGGGTGGCTTCAGATGCTACCTCCCTCTCTTCATGGAAGTGTGCTCAAGTGCTGCGCTCTCTTGGGATGGTGAGAGGTTGGGGTAGTTTTCCATGTTGTGCGGGTGGCATCCAACGCCTTGTTAGGGGCAACACACATATGTTACTTCGCTTGACATTCATGTGTGGTGGGTGAGTATCTGACACCTGGTTAGGGGCAACTTATGTGCCTCGTTTTGCTTGGCTTCATAATAAAGGGCAATTAAACTGTGCATGCATTTGGTATACGGGGTAGCTGGTGGGTCAACCGCTGCTTCCTTGGGTATCCATGTCTCTAGTAGAATGCCAGTTGGCAGTATCTGGGTTTGATGCTCCGTTCAGGCAACAATACGTCACACCTGATGAGGCAGAGTCGAAAAAAAATTTATACGAAGTACGCATCACGCGTCAATTTAGTAATTCTTGGCTAAGTTCTGTATTATGTGCTTGCTGTGTCTCGCATAACACTGTGTGTGAGGTACCTTCAAAGTGAAAAATGCATCAATTCTTCACACTGTATGTTGAAGTATTGTTACTAGTGACTTTAATTGCAGTTATAAAATGTTAAATATATAGTTGCGTGCTGACTCCCGCACTGGGCATGGGCGCTGCATTACCTGGTTATGCACATACCCGGCTCTGTGGGGGGTGACTCACCTCAGGCAGACTCGCACACTGTTCCATCACCGGGTGAGCGAGAATGATTGACAGTTGACCTGGCTGGCGTCACAGCACCCCTCCCTTGCTGGAGGAGCTGCCAACATGAGCGGATGAGCAAGAATATTCTGATAACTAGGCTCTGCACAATGCGGCATTTGGATAAATTTGTAAATATTTTAATATAGTGAAATACTAGTTGAAACATACTAGACAATTAAGGAAGTAGATCCTGTACTTACATTGAAATATAATCTTACTCTAAAATATTTAATTGATTATGCCAATTTTTCAAACCAATTGTCATAAAGAGCAAAGAATGGTGAATATGAGGTTCCACCACTTTAAAAGCAAGAATCGCCAGCAAGATTCAAAAGGTTTAGAAGACTCAAAATTTTTGCTTTCAGCAGACGCCTACCTGGAGCTTTTACTGTGTTTGAGGCCAAGGAATGATAAGAGCAACACTGACTCACGCATCAAGTATGCCGTCACCACTAAGCGCATGGCTTTGAACTAGTATGCAGTGTTCTCGTTGCACTGCGTGTACCTATGTGACTTTCAGTGGTGACCCTACTATTATATTGGTGAATAGTCTGTAGGAAGTGTCAATGCAAGGCCCTCAAGTAGTTTAATATGTATCCAACGCATAATATTTTGAGATATGCTTTCAAAAAGCAGTTTTTAGCCATTTGGAGTACTAAAAAATTATGTTTCGAATGTTCATGATGTCTTGAAAGTATAACTCTCATTTGAAGTGTAAGTTTTTTTCGTAGATCAGTACATTGGATGTACGTTTAATAGTTTTGCAGAAAAACGTGAATTTCTAACACTCTGTAACGCAGTTGATGCGCCAGGTAGGCAGGAGCCTTAACACATGTTGTTTGCCGTACATGATGAAGTAAATAAATATTCAGTGTTTTTATCAGAGGTTTTTAGTTCTATGATACTTAACGATGGGTGAAAATTCAACATTGCACATATTTAACGAGGAATGTTCCAAGCATAGCATTGATATATGTAATGGGGAGGAATTATAACAAAGGTGTTGCAACTCTTCTGGGACTCTCATAACAGGATGAACAAAATTAATTTCCGAAGATTAGACCATTTATTTTCTAAATAGTAAAAACCACATCATCAGTATTCACAAAGAGATAATGTTCACTGAAATTAAAATGTGTGTATTTACAGTGTGCACAACAACAGATAATCACTTGTTGCGCTGTTATGTAAATAAATACAGCGGACTTCTGAAGAGCTGATTAAACATACACCACATGGTAATGTTTACATTAAGATACAGCGGAAGGATATGCAACATGCTGAAAGTAGAAAATAAGCCCTTTACCGTGAACAGCCTTTACAGGTTATTTATGGACCCAAAAAGACATGTTAGTCCAGGGAGCATGGGCAATATGCTAGAAACCCCATACATACTCAGAAGTTAAATTTTGGGTAAATTAAGAGAGAAGCCATCCAGATCTGCATTGCTAGGGCCGCAATGCATTCATCAGTACATTGGGTGATAAATACTCCAATTAGGCAGGCAAGCACCATCTGACTGAATTAAAAGCAGACCTAAATTTTGGAACTTATATGTTTTGACTTGCCCCATATAAAACTTTTTTCATCGAGGAATTTTCGACAGACAAAATCCAGGTGCCTAGTGAGAAATGAAATTGTGTGAGCGTGGCATCAATTAATTGAAAACCATTTTATAAATTTTTTTTAATACAAACTTTGTTAGTAAGTAATTTATATTTTTTAAGAACCTACAAAACTTTAAAACTTAATTCCTTCTAGATATGCTTGCAATTAATTGGTTTGCTTTCAAAATGCTAAAATGGACACGGACCATGAAGAAAATTGTTCGTCATTTCCTAAACGTAAACCTTATTTCTTTCTTAGTATTAACGTTACCCGAGCGGACGGGGATAGTAATGCGGACGTTGTCTGGCGACTATGTTAAGAAAAGTCAGAATATTACACAATATTCCTATTTCAAATAGAATGGGCGCCCGCTCACTGGGTGAGCACGAAGTCACAGTTCTCAGTATCGTGGGCCAAATGAACATGTGGCTGTATCCCCTGACACACACGGTACAAATTTACAGGAAAACGTAATATATAGCCGAGGTATTCAGGCTTAGTATTACCTTTTACCTTATAAATGAAGAATACCTCTTTGAGGCATCGATGACTTCCTGGATAAGGCCAGGGCCCGACATACAACACTAGCTGAGAACTCACAAGTTTTGGTTAACTCAAGTAAATTGTATTGCCGAATAGTGTACACAGTTACATGTATACAATGCAAATTAAAGTGGACCTGACTCACAAGGCCTACCAGCGGCAGTTACTGTACAAAAAGGCCAAGAATGGCGCGAAAACTTACAATAGTAATTAAACTTCCGGAGTCTGTAAATTGAGCTAACAGAGGGGTACTGCGAACACGGGGAAGACTGTTGGTAAACTAAATAAAAGTTCCAGTAATTACGTTAACCCATTGCAGTTAAGTGTTCAGAACAAAGTATAAAAGTCCCCTGCGATGCATATGCAGCTTCTAAGACCCGTGGAATCAGACTGCTGGGGGTAGCGCGGGCAAACCGTATCCTCGCCAAGAGCTTGCGCCATCCCGCGAGGTATCTTAGTTTACTGACTTCATTACATAAACATGTAAAACATATTGACAATAGGACCCTTCAATGTTCGGGATGGACATCCCTTGGCTTGAGGAGAGTTCAGAGTTCTTTCTTAACCACTAATTTAAAACATGATTATGTGGTGCCTTGCAGAGCACGTGGGAAATTTAGGTCTGTTAAGTTTTGGGGCACTCTATGACCGGAACGGTCAGGTTGAAAGAAAAACTAATTATTTCCCATGTCACTAATTGGCTTGATTAGACACAATTGCACTCGAAAAATTATATAGAACTCTTCCAATACCGTAGGTTTGCTACTCTACACCTTATTAAATATGCACGTGGCATGCATTTATTCTATGATTACTTTGCAATACCCTACGGGCGAATTTCACGAACATTTGCCGATGGGCAATAAATTCTAATGCTTTTTAATACACATTCTAACACTTCATTCCTATCTTAATTGCACAGATCTCTCTAGACACCACAGGCACTCGATTGCATAACTCTGTATCAGGTAATGACCCATTCCCAAGTGAACGATGCCGACATGCATTGGGACGCACGACGTGAGTGTTCCCCAGGCCACACTGGTGCAGCGACTGTGGGCTGATGGGGTGATGACAGTGGCCGTGCCAGACCACACAGGAGTGGTTCACGTCATGGATGTATCGGAACTGTAAAACAGCTGTATTTGTCATATTAATTTAACGATAAACAAAAGATTTTGAAAGCAAATAAGTAATAATGTACATTAATGTAAATACATGGTAACGTAAAAAACATTGAGAATTAAAAACATTTTTGGTTTAATAAACAGTCTGCACATAATTTTTACATGAACTAATCGCAGTCTGGTTGTAACGAGAATGTAACCTAACTGTTTATTGTTATATGCTGAACATTTTCATCAGTCTGTATGTTGTTTGCAGTTTAAAAATTTGAGTAATGTAAATTTGGTGTGTAAGTCATTCGAGGGTAAGACACTTTGAATTTTGAAGGACGTATTTGCAGTTTCTGTTCAAGTTTTAAAATTTGCTAATTTTTTAAATAACTTTTCTTTTCTAATATTTCGTTCTGCAGCAGAATTTTTTTTCCCTTCAGTTAGATGTATGTGTCATCAACTAAACACTCATCTTCTTTCGTTTTTCTTCTTTTCTGCCCAGAAAAACTGCTACCACAGACTCTTTTTTCATTTACATTGTTTGTTACACTTTTTAGGTTAGTTGAGGTTATGTTTGTAGTCATTATCATCATGGTAATTATTGAGAATAGGGGCTTTTCTATAGGAAATATAGTACACCCACAAAAGTAACATAAATGGGTTCTGCACAGCTTACCTTTTTAATATTGAGGAGGGCGTAATGGTAAAATAAGTAGAACGTACTAAATAAAATAAATAAAATAAGAGCAGTCTAGCCGCTTTGTTTGCATCGGACGCCATGTTAAATAGTCAAGTAATGCTGTCGGCACAGATGTGAACTGCATTCAGTTGCTGTTTAGATGAAATACAGCGCGGTTCCTAGTTGTGTAGTCCGAATCCGACCGTGCGAAGGCCTGTGATTTAAGAATGGAGGGCGCAAGTACAAGTGCTTCTGTGCGTTACAGTCGTCTATGTAGCAGGTGTTAATTGGACGTTTAAGTAGATCATGGTGTTTTGTCGAGTGAGCTAAGGTGCAAGTCATGAACGACAGTAGTTGAATTGGCAGAGGACAGTGGCATTGTACCTGTAGCGTACCTAGGTGAGTTAATTCATATTACGTCCGGTATGCTTTACTGTTACTTTAAAACCCAAAGATCTTAGGTTAGGATAAAATCATAGGTTAGATTAAAGACCTAAAATCCTAGATTAGAATGAAATCGTAAGGTTAAATTAAAACCTTACAGTCCTAGGTTAGATTAAAACCCTACAATCCTAGGTTAGATTTAAAAAAATTTAAAATATTGATTCACTGTAATTATTAAGTTTAGGGGCTTTTCTGTAAAAAAATAAAAATAATTGATGGAAAATGGTACATTTCCATTCTACTAATGATGCAGAACAAAAATATACTAGGGCATTAACGTCCGACTAATTTTGTAATATGTACCCACCTAACCTAACAGAACCTAACCCCACGATGGGCGAATAACTATTTTACATTTTTAAACTAACCTAGGATTGTTGGGTTTTACACTAAACTATGAATATCAATTGTAGGAATTTTAAGGAACTGTAAAACACACCAAATTAATGTAAATTGATTCACCTAGGCAGGGGGCTTGTATAATTCCTCTGACGTTAATAGACTTAAACAAACATATTTCGCAAGTTTTTTTTAAATATGTTCTACTTATTTTAACAGTACGCCTTCTTGAATATGAACAAGGTAAGCTGTGCAGAACCCATTAATGCAACTTCTGTTGGTATAAGACGTTTGGTTCAGAAACGTTTACAAACTGGCTATACTGCTCATTTTGCAATTTTGTTAAATTTTTTTTAATATGTTGTACTTATTTTAAAACTACGCCCCTAGTGTTGTATGTCGGGCCCTGGCCTTATCCAGGAAGTCATCAATGCCTCAAGGAGGCATTCTTCATTTATAAGGTAAAAGGTAATACTAAGCATGAATACCTCGGCTATATATTACGTTTTCCTGTAAATTTGTACCGTGTGTGTCAGGGGATACAGCCACATGTTCATTTGGCCCACGATCCTGAGAACTGTGGCTTCGTGCTCACCCAGTGAGCTGGCGCCCATTCTATTTGAAATAGGAATATTGTGTAATATTCTGACTTTTCTTTGATGAAGGAGCCTATTTTATAAAGATAAACAAGGTAATTAGTTTTGTTAAACTTAATAGTTTTTAGTCAAAGAGACACACCCAACACACATTTTTACATTGTTAAAAACTGGCCATAGCACAGAGGACACAAAACAAGGAGGTAACTAGATATAATCGATTTTACAATGTTTAGTTATCAAAACTTATCCAAATGTCAAAATTATATATCTTTCAATATTTCAACACACCCTCGTAATTTTTGCATTTAACATAATTACATGTCTCATTACTTCAATATTAGAAAACTATGATAAACAACATTTCTAAATGAAGATAAGTCCTTAGACTGTCAGCAAAAATCACTGTTTTAAAGCACTGATTACATCTAAATCAGTTTTACAAGTTTTAGTCAATCAATTTCTTTTGAAAAAGTACAAATTTTGTAGGTCCAAGTGGTTTAGTTAACACATCTGCGATTTGTATTTCAGTGGGACAGTGAGATAACTTCATCAAACCGTCTACATATTTTTCATGTAAAAAATGATATTTGACATCTATATGTTTTCTTTTGCGATTCATTACACCAGTTTCGATTAGTTTGATGGCACTTAAGTTGTCAATCAGCATCTCAACTTCGATGGGCTTCTGGGTGAGTTCTTCAATTAACGCTTTGATGTAGATCACCTCTTTGCAGCTTTCTGCAGCTGCGATGAATTCAGCTTCCGTACTGCTGTCTGCTGTCGTGGGTTGCTTTCTTGATCTCCAGCTGATGGGTCCGCCGCAGTAATACATCACGAAACCAGATGTACTTTTAGTAGTTGCAGGGTCGCCAGCATGATCAGCGTCGCAATACAACTTCAGGTCTTCAGAACCGTCAGATTTATAAGATATTCCCTTGTCTAGACTGCCTTTGAGATACCGCATGATGCGTTTTAGGTTGATCACATCATGTTCGTCCGGACTTTCCATTTGTCGACTGCAATATCCCACGGCGAAACTTATATCGGGTCTGGTCTTAGTAGAGAGGTACAACAAGCTTCCCACTGCTTCGCGAAACGGGAAATTTGGTCGTTTGTTTGGCTTTTTTAAATCAGCAGGTTTGTATGCAGTCAAGGGTGTTTGTGCCGGTTTAGCTTCTGACATGTTGAACTTTTTTAGAACACTTCTTATGAACGATTTCTGGGTGACTTTGACGGCTTCATTTGATTTTTCCAACTCCATACCAAGATAGGAAGTGGGGTTGTTCAAGGTGGTTATTTCAAATTCTTTTTCAAGATTTTTTAACAGTTTGTTCATTTTCTTTTTATCCTTTCCATGTAAAAGCCCGTCATCAACGTGAATCGCCAGGATCAGTGATCTATCCTGGTTCACAAAAATGCAGTGGTCTGTTCTTAATGGGTCAAGACCTTGTTGCTTAAGAAAAGACACCAGTCGTTTTTGCCAACTAGCTGGGGCTTGGCGTAAGCCGTATAAAGCTTTGTTGAGTTTGCAAATTTTGCCGCTATGTTTGCCATAGCCTTCTGGCAAAGACATATAAATGTCTTCCTCACTCAAACCGTGAAGAAAGGCACTCTTCACATCAAAAGTCTTCATTTTCAAGTTGTGTTTGGCTGCATTGGCCAACAGAACACGGAGGGCATCACTGCCAACTACAGCAGTTCGTTGAAATCGATGCCAAATCGCTGCTGACATCCCCGTACAACCAGTCTTGCTTTATACCTGCCATCATCTTTCACTCGAAATACCCACCGACTGCTTAGTACACCTTTTTTAAAAACCCCTGTTTTGTCAATAATGCTCCAAGTTTTATTTTTCTTAAGAGAGTCTTTTTCTTCTCGAATCGCAGCAAGCCATTTGTTTTTGTCAGAGCCATTTACAGCGTCAGTGTATGACAGTAGAGCTGACTCATCCATAGTGTCATCGGTATCATAATCCAGAATGTAGTCTTTTAATTTTGTTGGGGCTTGAGCTTTCCGTAGAGATCTTCTTATTCCAGAAGATTGTTGTACTGGATCATTGTTTGAGTCATCGTGTTCTTGAGCATCTTCGGAGTCTTGGATGTAATTGGATTGTGACTCATCATCAGCGCCTGAGTCATTGTCTTCTTCTTCCGAATAGATTTCACTGCTAGAATCGTGTTCGGAGCTGATTTCACTTTCACTATCTTCTTTTTGGTTGTTGTTGTTTAAGAAGACTAACTGGAAATTTCTTTTGGGTATATTATGATTTTCTCCGGTGAATTTTACATCTCTTGATGTGATGATTTTACGATTTTTTTCGTCGTATAGTCGGTAGCCCATGGTGGTGTAACCGACAAAAATGTACTCATCACTTCTTTGGTCAAGTTTCTTCAAGTGACCCTTTTTGTGGACAAAAGCACGAGATCCGAAAATCTGTAGATTTTTTAAGTTTGGTTGCACACCATTCCACATTTCATGTGGAGTCTTGTTAGATAGTGCTACAGTCGGGCTGCGGTTCAAGAGATACGTACTTACGTAGAGAGCTTCGCCCCAAAATTCATTACGGAGACCTGAGTCAAAAATTAGCGCGCGCACTTTTTCCATCAGGCTTCTCATTAGGCGTTCACTTTTTCCATTCAGTTCTGGAACGTACGGTGGGGAATAGTCAAATTTTATTCCTTTTTTCTTTGCCCATTCCTTTAAATCACTTGACGAATTTTCTCCCGCGTTGTCACAGCGCAGCATGTGGACTTTTGAGTTCCATTTTGTTTCAAACTCAGCTACGATGCTTTTTAGTTCTTGATCAAGTTCTGACTTGTGTTCCAGTAGAGCAACAACAGAATAATGAGTGTAATCATCAAGAACAGCAAGGAAATATGACTTGTTGTCCCATGTTTCTTCTATTGGCCCACATAGATCAAAATGAAGAATTTCAAGTGGTCTCTTAGCGGTTTTACGAGCATTTTTGAATGGAAGACGGGTTTGCTTTGAGTTTGAGCAAACTTCACATACTCTCTTCTTATCCGGCATTTTCAGTGTTTCCATTCCCTCACTAATTTCCTTCAATTTTGTAATGTTCGCGAAACCCAGATGTGCAAGCTTACGGTGCCACTCTACAGTGCGCTCCTCATCGTGTTTTGCAAGAAACGCAGAATTTTCTTTGTCGTGGATGAGTTTTATTTCAAAAAGGTTGGTCTTGTTTTTGTATCCGTGCACCTCGAAATTATCCTTTAGTATCACTACTTTGTTCTTTTTAAAATTGACTAGTCCACCTGATTCAATAATTCTATTCACTGAAAGAAGGTTGGTAGAAAGTTCGGGAACATAGAGAACATCTCTCAAAATACAGTTTTCAAAGCTGATGTCACCCTTTTTGATGGCGACCATCTTGATTCCATCCTTGGCAGTACTTATCTCAGAATTTATTTTTACGGCATTGGTCAGGTAGTCATCATTATTGCACATGTGACTGGAGCTTCCGGAGTCAACTGTCCATGTATGACTGGTTTTGGTGGTATCATCTTCATGAACCAAAAAAGCCACCTTTTTACCAGTTTTTTGTTGTTTCTTCTTGTCAGTACCATGTGTGAGCTTGAACCCGTAGTTGTTACTTTCTTTGTTATTTGGACGGAAATAGCAGTCGTTGGAGGCATGGTTATTTTTTTTGCAATATTTACAACGTTCCCCCTCGTCTTGAGGACAATTTCTAGCGTAGTGACCTGTCATTTTACAGTTGTAGCAGACTACGTCACGTTTTTGATCACGGGCGGCCTTGAACGCCACAACATCATTGGTTGGTTTTACTGTGCCAATTTTTCCTTCTGCTTTCAACAACCTTGCTATCAAGTTGGCCGAGGTTCTCTCGGCTTTGGGGGCGGAGTCCCACGAAATGACAAAGTTGCTGAATGTCTGTGGCAAAGCAGAAATAATTCTCTGTGTTAGTTCCTCATCCTTGATTTGATGACCGAGGTCACCCAGCTGAGTAACAATGCTTTCCAACTCAGCAATACCCCTCGCCACATCTTTGATCTGGAAACCAAAATACTGTGCTAGTAGGCTATCCTTTAACATACCATTATCTCCCTCATAGATGCTTACCAGTTTGTTGTACATTTCTGCAGCATATTTACAAGACATAATCAGTTGTTTGTTCTTTTTACTGATCGACATTATTATGGCCTTTTGAGCTTTGGCATCCTTCTTTTTATCACTATTCTCTTTGGGCTGAGCTGTATACGAAATTGCATCAAGGGCTTCAGCTGCATTCAACAAAATTTTCAGCTCAAAACGCCAAGAAGCAAAATTTTCGGGTCCCTCCAATATCTCTATGTTACTGAATTCGTCGTTATTACGGCTGCCCATCTTACCTGGTTTTACTTGTAAGCAGACAAATCGGCGTAATCCTTGGAAACTGTGACACACGTTTTTTACTTTATCATTCGGTACTCAATTTCACTTAATTAACGTCTTTTACCTTTATAAACACTTGTTTATATTATTAGAGCACTTGCCTGGGCCCATAACCTGATGAAGGAGCCTATTTTATAAAGATAAACAATGTAATTAGTTTTGTTAAACTTAATAGTTTTTAGACAAAGAGACACACCCAACACACATTTTTACATTGTTAAAAACTGGCCATAGCACAGAGGATACAAAACAAGGAGGTAACTAGATATAATCGATTTTACAATGTTTAATTATCAAAACTTATCCAAATGTCAAAATTATATATCTTTGAATATTTCAACATTCTTAACATAGTCGCATATTTTGATTTTTATAAGTACGTATTCTCAAAATTCTAAATTCTTTTGGTGTTTGTTAGTATCGATATTTTGTATCATTGTATCATTGTTATATATTTATTTATTCATTAAAAGTTTTTTATGAAATATTGATACTTAACGATTCTGCAACATTCCGTAGGCTTACATTTTAGTATTAATGAAAATTGGAAAATATTTTTCGATATTCTGGGACATCGATAGTTTTATTCAGTACTGACATTGAAAGAAAAATAGATAAAATTTAATATCTCAATGCCCCTACCCTGTAGAGCTTCGACCCCTTGGTTACTAATTTCACGAAGTCAGCTGGCCAGTAATTTGACTAACCTCAAATCAACTCATCCAGTGAGAAACGTCACTTTTTGAAGTGACCACTAGAAATAACCTTTTATCCGCGGAACTTTTTTTTATAATGCATTTAGATGGCCAACACGAATACGCCAACGGCCAAAAGCAACGATTTGAAACGAACAATATACCAATCAGTAATCAAAACACCTTGAATCAAGAACCCAAAAACGACACCACGAAAACTCGTGAACACAAATATGACGTCGCATCCCCGACGCCGAGGTTGAAAACTCCGAACTGTCACAACGGTGGTTACAGAATAACTATTGTCTACGGAAAGGACCTTGAAATTTGCCAATATGTCATGTTTGAATACCAACACGACAGCATACAAAGTGACTTTCTTTACAAAAAGTCCCTGATATAAAATGAATGATTACTATTTATACTACTGCTACCATTCGAAATGTTTTTTTCTTCTCTATTTACAATACATCTGAAAATCAAGCATATTAATTTGAGAATTTCTATTGTACTCCATAAAAGTTTCCGTAAGATAAATAATGTAAACATAATTCATTATCTGCAGAACCAACTCTTATGCAGACGAACATTTCAGAAGACCTCAAATAGTTTGTTGGAAGACTGTAATTGAGCGATATAATTTATTTTTCTGTTAAATTTTATGTGGTGGGAAATACACAAAGCTACCACTTAGTTTGAATTATTACCAAAATTACATAAATTAAGAAACTACGGACGTGAAGAAAGTTTTTGGCAATCATTGTTTGACCACTGTATTTGTACTCTATGGTTATTTAGAATGGGGAAACGGAGCGAAAGAGTGTTGTCACAGTTGGCGACATTGCTTTTGTCGTCTGCTTATTTATAATTATTTTACCCTGTTCCACGTGTCATTGTTGGGGTAGTACTAACTAGTTATCGAAGGATGGAGTCGGAGTATTTCAGAAGCGCAGCAGTTGCTCTGCTGAATGAAGAGTGTTACAAGGAATTCTTCGTCATGTTTAATTTCTTTCATGGTAATACACCTAAAGCACGTAGTTAAAAAAGTGTACAGTATGCTGCTTGTATTTTCCTGTTTTTATAAGCTCGCGAAAGCTACAGGCTTATGCATAGTCCAGTAATTGGAATATGTAAAAATTATCATAATCAGTTTTTAATTTGTATCACTGTACTATATGTAATGACAACTTTAATGTTTGGTATTTATTTGTTTATTTTCAAATTACTCAGTTGATCCCTTTACATTTGTTGCAGACTATAGGGATATGGAGGATATCAATATAAGATTATGTTACATAAAAATTTATATCTTACACGTTATACATTAATAAATCGATACGTGGACATACATCAGCACATAAAACCAGAAACCATAGCATACTCATCTACAGAACAGTTTCAGAAATATTTATGTAATACAGTGACAACAATTTTATGCAAAACAGTTACGTAATATTTGCATAATATAAGTAAGATGATAAATGTAAAATGTTTATTTAGAACAGTTAAGTATTTCTATTATTGTTATGTTAAGGATTTGTCAACAGTGTAAAATGTGTTGGTAATTTGAAAAAAAAAACAAGATATTTTGTTTAAGTAGTTTGTTATTGCTGTAACAGCCCTTTGAACTGATAACACCTCACATTAAATATTTAACTGATAAAAATTAAAATCCCTTTTGAAAGAGTGAAAGGGAGGTCGAAGGGGTTTATAAGTTTATTTTAAATTAAGTTCAAAAATTTACCATTGTTATGGACCTTGCTGATAGGATGAAATTTCTCTTAAGTTATCTGCCATGTGGGAGAGGGCATCATTAATATGTTACTGTTTTTTTTTTCCAACTCAGGGTGTGATCAATGTGTGTCTTAATTTGTATTATGTCCTAATGGACACTTTTTGCATTGACAACTATGATGTACACTTCAATAGATAGAGTTTTTAACAATCTAAACTATTTACTATTTTAACATGTTTAATATTGGGGAGAGGGTAACCTTATGTGAAAATTTTAACATTCATGCTAATAGTACTGGCGATACACAATAATACCTTAATATTCTTCAGTATAATGGAATGGTTTTGCCAATGGAGCGACAATAGCTAGTTCAACTCAAATAGATTGTGTAATTACTAGTAATTATGTTATTGATGCCCAAAATTAACATAATGGTTAAATGCCTAATTAAAAATTAACTGTGCTAAGTTTTAGACCAATATTGCTAGCATATAACATATAGAGGGAATACCTACTGAAAACTTCCATTATTTTATTACAACTTAAATGTAAAAGATGGGATTACATTTTCAGTGCAGAAACACTTAGCTAAATTTTAAGTGTTCATTCTCAATCATTTTTTTTTCCTGAAAATTTGAGAACCATTTTACTAACAAAACCCCAATAAAGTTATGCCAACTCTAAAAATCTCTGTTTTTAAGGATAATTGAAATACCAAGTAAAAATGGTTAAGTTGCTTTATTATATAAGCAAATATTACAACTTAATAA
The DNA here is from genome assembly GCA_002778355.1 of Clitarchus hookeri. Classification (NCBI taxonomy): domain Eukaryota; kingdom Metazoa; phylum Arthropoda; class Insecta; order Phasmatodea; family Phasmatidae; genus Clitarchus; species Clitarchus hookeri. The sequence goes on along the minus strand of NQII01000799.1, from coordinate 368,405 downwards.
TATTTTGTTAACTGTTATAATAAATACCCAAGAATATGCAGAAATATGTAAAAAAATTACAAAAGAAAATATGTATACAACCTCAATTAAGGAATTCAGACAGGAAATCAGAAACCTTGAGGGAACATAATAAATAGAGCTAACTTAGTGGTAAACTAAAGAATACTATAATATTCTTTAGTTTACCACTTAAATAAATTAATAAATGGAAATCCCACAGCTAGTTAACATAACGACATTAATCTGGGGTAATAAAACAACAGATTCGACACTGTGTTAGTAAGTTTTGTAGTTACGGACTGAATGTATAAAAAAAATCTTGGGTAATATGTGTGCTGGAATTGAGATAATCCCCATAAACGTAATGAAAAATTTATCTGAATTATTACTGAAACCCCTTGTTTATATACCTAATTAAATCTTTAATATATAATGACTTAAAAAATTGTTTACGAAAGGTAATCCTTCAAAAACTGAAAAATACAAGACTTTATCACTTTTGAAATTCATCTCTTAAACTTTTAATTAAATAATAGATTATAGTCCATTCGTGGTTACTTTCAAGTTTTCTGAAGCCCTGCTGAAGTTCTACTTTCAGTCTATTCCTCTGTTTCACACAACCGAACCTTGACCAAGTCCAGAAAATTACACCGAAGATACAACACACCGTATTTGTGCGCGCTCAGTGTGATAAAATTTGTTACGAGAACTATTTCTTAGTAGGAATTACCAACACACAAATATTCTCACTGCTTTTATTAATGTTAATTATAAATGAAACATAATCATTTAACGCCTGTTGGCTGGGTGGTGTTGGGTTAAGGGAAGTTTTGAGGGGCGGTGAAAAACATTGTTAGGTGGTTTGTGGATTTGGATATCCTACTAGGCGCCAAACACCGTCGGCATGCGGTGCCAAGGCTGGATGGTGTTGGGTTAAGGGAAGTTTTGAGGTGCTGTGATAAACATTGTTAGGTGGTTTGTGAATTTGGATACCTGACTAAGCGCCAAACATTGTCGGCAGGCGGTTGCAATTGTCGCTGCTGGTGATGATCTCGGAGTACGGCAGGCCGTTTGCCCGGACGTACGTAGTCCTTCGGTGAAATGTTGGAAGAGCCCCTCGCTCCTGATACTTACATGGAAAATACTCTGGGCTTATTCAGGCTGACCCCATGCTTTAAACTGTAAAAGTTGTGAGTAGAGCATACTGACTATGTAATTTACGTGAAAATATGTGAAGGCTGGTTATAGGGGACCCATACCTCGAAACGCCCGAAGGCAGTGCTTGAAATTAAAGACACAAAGTCTGAAAACTTGCACGTAATTACTCTTGCATAGAACTGTAGGTGAACACTTTATACGGACTCTGGCATGCTGCCTACCAGATAGGTAAAACTGTGAAAAATACACATTTGTGCATAAGAGTGAATTGTTTATGCATGAAGCGTCCTCGCGCGATGCTATTCCCGGGGAAGAAGGGGTGGCATCTCCGCATGCAGAAATAACCGGTTCCGGTACGTTACATTAAACTATTGCAGCTAAAGGTGATTGGTGCGAAAACGTGAATGTACCCGGAGCACGATGTGGCGCGTGCCGACCCCTTGAGTCACTTGATGGCAACTGACTCTGGTGAGCATGCGTGTCACGAACAATGGCGGCACCCGGCTCGCCCTGGACTACTTTCTGCTTGCCTGTAACTTACAACAATTAAAAGGACATGAACACTTGCATGATAAATTAATAAAATAAATTCATATATATTCCCTGAATAAAAACAGTTACAATGTACACTTGGATGGCATGAAATGAAGGTGAAACAACTGAGGTGAAAATTACGTGAATTTGACAATTACAAAATAAAAACCCTGAAATGCTAGCTTCTTCGAACGTTTACACTCTTAGTGGGTCTTTCATTACTTTCAAATACTCNCGCGGCAGGGGGGGGGGGTATGCGGTTGCACTACTCTGCTCTGCACTTTCACACACATGCACTGCACTCACGGTGTGCTGCAACTACACTAGTGCGGTTGATGCAGTGTACGCGCAGCATGGCAAACAGTCTGGAGGGCAGGATGCCATCCTGCGTCAAATTCATACAATAAATGTGAGTAAAATTTCAATTTAACCAAAATTAAGACACTGTTATAATACTGGAAATACAAAACACTGTCAAAGATAACACACAACCAAATACGTCATACATAAGGTAATTTTTCAAATGTTTAATTCAAAAAGTGTGAAGAAACTGCAAATAGACTATGGTTAACTTTCTCATGAAATTAATATTAGTCAAAGTATTTCAGCATGGATTTTTGAAAAAAAAAAGTGAGGTCCATGGTGGTTTAGTAGTCTGTCAATACCGGCCTCCGACCAAGGTGAACTGGGCCTGTTTCCCGTTACGGCCATCAGGATTTTTGCATTTGGAAAATGTGGTGGACGTTGCCCAACCGGTTTTCTTGGGGCACTCCTGTTTCCCCTACCTTCTTATTGTGTCGCTTCTCCATCTTCACCGTATTTTACTTTCATTGATGCTAAATACCATAAGGCCGGGCTACAATTGATTTAGCACAGAAAATTGCACAGGCATAAAGTAGAATACACGTGTAAGCGTGACAGTCGCCACAATCACGCACAGAAAGTAGTGCTATACTCTTTAATTCCTGTGCAAGTGCGCCGTGCGTGGCCAATCAGAACGTCGATATAACAAAGTTCATGTGGTGATGAAAACGGCTGAATAAGTAGTGACTTCGACTAATGCTTGGAGAATTTAGTGCCATATGATATGTAGTTTGTTTTGATTGCGATTGTTATTGTACAAATGATGAAGAACTGTATATGGATTATATTTCTACAAATCACGGCATGAGCAGCAAAGTAAACTAAGCTGTCAGCAGTAATTTTTCATTCCATTGTTATAGACATATGCAATTTACCGAGCATCATTTGCTTTTATTTTCAGGTCTGTTTTGATTAAACATCCATTGTTTCTGTGTGTGTGCTATTTTGATTGTAACTGTCAGATTTGTGCAGTGCGTGTGTTCTGTGCTGTTGCACTTGCTGTGTATGTAACTGTAGCCCAACCTTACTGTTAGCGCCGGCTGATACCTCGCAGCTCAATTAATGGAAATTGCTTTTGGTGAATTTTTAAACTGCAAAATGGCAGAATAATTTATAAAAATAAGTCCTCTATGTGCAGATATTGGGTTTAAGGAGTAAATATCTTTATTGGCTGAAAAAAAACAAATTTTCAAAAACCAACAAAAACAGAAAAAATCAAAGAAAAAAAATGCAACTGGAAAACAAACTTAACTATTGGGTAATATTTTCCAGTACACAAGTCCTTTTTACAACAAAAAAAACATCAGCAATATACAATGGAGATTAACCACAACACAGTGTTATAAAAAAATATGCTGCCAAGAAGTATAAAGATCAATGATTAAGCTCCAGTGCTACAGGTGTAAAACCAAAAACACAGCACAAAAGAATGAAAAAAAAATATATTAGGAGCAGTAAAAAGTATGAGAAAACAATGGATAGTCACAGCATTTTGTGTAGGCATACTCAAGTATATTCCCATAAGAAAAGATTGCTGTGGTTGGATTAAAGTACCGGTACCAAAGTATTATATGTGTGCATTATTGGGGGCCATGTTTCTTTCTATTAGATACACA
>NQII01000799.1:349165-364681 GCA_002778355.1 Clitarchus hookeri | reverse complement strand
GGGGGGGGGGGGGGGTGATATCTTTAGATACTTGCTAATGGTCACCTATAAAGTGGGGTTCTGTTTTTTATCTCCCCCCAACCCCCCTCTGGAATATTGTATAATTTCAAAGGACAAAATCTAGCAGTTCTTAAGCTTATTTCATGGTAAAATCATGTATGTTCCTCTAGCACTAATATATTTTGAGCTTAAATGTGTAAATACGTTTATAAATACATTTGGTAAAGTTCAACATTTTATTTAGTTGACACATTATTTACAAATAATTAAAATTACATTTTTACAGATTTTCTTTATGCAAGAACAGTAAGGCACTTAAGTTATTTACCAATCCAGCAATATCATACTGAGATAAGTATTCAAAATTTTGGATTCTTAAGAGAGGTGATCATCCTGATGGGGACCGCCCTCATCCCCACCCTCCTGTCCCTGGATGCACAGAACTGAGGTAATGTAGATCATTTTGTTGATCACTCAATAGGCTATAATTTGTTACCGGCGTTAACTGATATTAGGTGGTGGTGGTCATAAGTTAGATTCCGAAGGCACCAGGCCATGAACATGCACACGGTAGGCAGAGACTCTTATGCATAGGGTGATGTCGCCATGTGGCTTCTTACTTGATGCCCCGCAATGTACCTGCTCTGGTGGTCGTACACCTTGTCCCTCTCGTGCTGCAGTCTCCCTTCTCTGCAAGAGGGTTTCCTCCTGCTCCTCCTGCCCTGACCTGGGCAGTTCTCCCCCCTCTCCTCTCAGCTCTAACTGCACTCGAGAAACTCCTGTTATGGCGTTGGCACGCTTCCTTAGACAGAAGAGCGACCAAGGTAGGTGTGTGTCCAGGCCACGTGGTTTTCCTCGATACGAATCTGCAACTGGGCCTTCACCTCCTGTTCTGGCGCTCAGTTGGGTAGGCCTGAGGGTGATATACTGGATTCGTGTGGTACTTCATGCACCATCGGGCACAATCAGACTGCCATCTCCTACCCGCGAACTGAGTGCCGTTATCGGTGGGCAGCACCCAGGGTAACCCAACCAAGGAAAAACTTCAGTGTTCAGCAGTTGCCCAATGGTGCCAGCTCACGTGTTGTGCACAAGGTAGGCTTACACCTAGCATGTAAACAGGTTGGTCACCATGACAACGAACCTCCTACACTGGGCGGTCTTGGGGTAGGAACCTTTTATGTTGAGGGCGACTGTGTTAAAGGGCTGTGTGGGTTCCCTCGGTCGCTGCTGTTCCCTGCCGTCGCGATGTCAGGTCTTGCGCGTCTAGCAATGCTCACACTTACTGGCGGATTTCCTTGTCAACGCTTGGCCATTGGAAGTGCTTGCCCACGAACTGTCAGGTTTCATCAGCACCTGGGCAACCGGCGGAGGTGTCATCGTGGTGTAGTTGGAATATGGCCGCACGGACCTGCCAGGGCACAAACATCCTCCAGTGGGCGTCGTCGTGACACTGGAGAATGCAGCTGACTGCCCGGTAGTGCTCAGAAGGGTTCAGCAGCACATGCCACCCGCTTGTCTTGTGTGAACTCGTCTGTCTCCTGCGCGCGAAGCTCCTCGTGCCACAATTCGTCAAAGCCGTGCACCTGGTCCGCTTGCGTCATTGCGCACGAGGCCACAGCGGCACACTTGAGGTCTGCCCAGCAAGCTCCTGATGGGATCTGAGGGAAGGGTGTCATCCCAGGTGGTGTCGTCGCGTGCTCTGGGTATGGGTGGCGGCAGAGTTTGCCTGCCGGTTCGTTGTATTTACCCGGCACATGCTTAACGATGACGTTTAGCGCCTGGAGTCACAGTGCCCAGCAAGTGAACTGGAACTTGTCCCCCTACGCCTTCTCCGCCCAGCACAAGCACTACTTGTCAGTCTGTACCATGAATTTGTTGCCCACCACGAAGTGGCATTAACGCATCAACGCCCATACAACCGCGAGGCATTGTGTTCGTTTGTCATAGTTCGTCCTTCAAACTTTTATTTGTTACCATGTCACTGATATCTTGGAACAGCCTGTATATTTCCGTACTTTAGTCGTAGCTCCACGACTAAAGTATGGCCTTTCCCCTGATGCATATTTGTGCGAGCAAGGTGACACCACATGCTCGTAGGTATTGGAAGACAGTACGCAGGCAGCTGTTTCCACTGTCCATCTCTTCCCACTCTAAACAGTGATTCAGAGTTGACCTCTCTGATCTTGAAACACATGGGCGAGGAGGATTGCTACAAGATGGATTGCCCTGAACGTGCCTGATAGGCACCAAGCAAGGGTTTTCCAGAGCCCGCTGTTTGACGAACACCTCAATGGTGGCGTTAGATATGATGTGCTTGCCGAACGTGAGGCAGCAGAAAGGCCAGTTAATGCTCACATTGGAATGTTGCATATGGTAGTTGTCAAAATTTATCACTAGCTGTCCTCAGCAATCTCAGCATGCGGTCTGTGCCAGTTGGCATGCTGTTTAAACAGTTTGGTACATCCTTAGACTGTTGAGTTGAGTTGAGTTGAGACATTTTGGACAGCTCTTAACATTGAGGTCTTGAGAGCCGATGAGGATGAAATGAGATGAGAATGGAGCAGTGCCGAAATGCAAGGGTGGGGGAAATGGGAGATCCCCGAGAAAACCCACCAACCAGCGGCATTGTCCGGCATGATTCCCTGGACTGTGAATTTGCTTACAAAGTCAGGAAAAATTGGTTACTGTCGAGAGGTAAGAGAAAAGAGAAGACTGTCATGATTAATAAAAAAAAAATCCGAAAATTATTATTCTTTTTGAACATTTACAAATTACCACAAGTTTATGTCCTGTTGGGCTTAATATTAAAAATTCAATTAAACTCCCCAGCTCTGATTACTCAGGACTAAATCATATTATTAGTGAAATAATTAACGTCTGTGCTTATTACGTTTAATTTTATGGCTTATACTGTTTGTGCTTTAAGATTTTTAACACTCATTATTTCACTCTTTTTTAACTTTTGTAGAACTGTACATATGCTAGCCTCGCTGAAATCCTGTCCGCATCTGTCTTTCTTCTAGGTTGCCAGTTACTCTTTCTGAAAACTTTATTCAAACATTTGCTTCTACTAATAATCTTGGGTTTTACAACATTCAGTTTTCCTTACAGCATCATCTTTGTTGTACTGTTCGGTTCCATCCTTGGATGCCTAAAAACAAATTACTTTTTTGGTCTTGTCATTTAAAGATGAATAGCAAATGAAGCAAATGTTCTAAACTGTTTTACAATATTAATAAATGAAAAATCTACTGTATCACTAATTTTTTTCTAAAAATTTTATGAGTTATGCTTGAAATTTAACTTTTTCATTAACATGTTTTAAACAGTTTTTAAAATTTTTCATCCTGGGAAGGAAATTGATTTTAAAGATTTGGCATGTAAATTTTGAAAGGGCAGTAGATCAGATTTTTTGGAAATAAATTTTGGTTTTCATACCTCATACAGATAGTAAGTTTTGGAAAGGAGTCAAAATATCTGCATTATTCAAATGTAACTCTCGCGAAGCAAGAAAGTTCCAGAAGGTACTTTCTGTGCTACACTGTTTTTGAACTCCCTGTCCTTCAGGAGGTGACTTAGATGCATAAATAAGTGGTAGTCTGATGGTGCTAAGTGATGGGAATATGTAAAGTGGGTGATTACTTCATACTTTGGTTCACTCAACTTCTCTTTTTAAATTTTGCCACATGGGTTTTGTCATTGTTTGCCAAGAGAATAAGACCCTTTCTATTGCCCAATGATGGTTGCTTTTTACACAACTGCAAGTGCATTTCATCGATTTTTGCACAGCACGAGACAGCTTTCACCATGAGGAAATAACTTGCAGCGGACAACACCCACTGCTGTCTGCCGTGCTAGCAGCAAAACCTTGAGTGTAAAAATTTTTGGGTGGTTTCATTAAACATGAATTTAATGCTCATTTCACTTGTGATTATCGTACAGGAACTGCTTCCCATCACGTGTCACAATGAAGTTGAGTAGGGGCTCATTGTGAAATGAACTAACAGATTGTTGCAGATGTCTATCTGCTGCTGTTTAGGACATTCTGTCAGTGTATGCAGTAAGAGGTTGTCTTCCAATTTTTCTTATTTTCTATAGATGGCTGGGAATGTTTGAACGGGAAACGCTGAACGTTTGGTAAATTTTTGCAGAAGTAGTGTATAGATTTGTGTCTCCACACATGCCTTCAAAATGTTGTTTTACTCCTTTGAAATGGACATACTTAATTTTCCTCATTTTTGATACTCTGGTCACAGGTATGATATTTTTAAAATGTGCAACATTCTTTCCATTTAAAGTTGCATCCACACTCCATGGACTTCCCTCATTCAATACATTTTTGCCACCATTTGGCCAAGTTTGAACTCATTCAACAAAATGACCCATAAATAATGCTATTCCAAGACATGTACCGAAAGCACTGTCTCATGCCTTATGATAAAAGCAGTTGTATGCATCTTCCTGTTATAGTAACCTTTAACATGTATTAAGTTTCCATAAGGCCTCTACACTAGGACATAAGGAGGGTGGTTGAATGCAGACAGTGTACATTCTGGCCATTTGTTTTTGAACAATGTGGTGCTTAAAATCCTTGTTGGATGCATTAAGCTTTCGTATAGCCATTGTGTGATGGATCTGTTTCTATGCGAGGGTTCTGAATTCCTAATTTCTGAACTAAATTGAGTTACGCTTGTAGTGCAATAAGTGTTTTGAACTTTACATACAACAAATTCTGATATTGCGGAGTTAAACAAATTTGTTTCGCGAGGGTCGCCCACTGGAGAGTCAAATGGGGCAATTTCCCTCAGGCCGCCAATCTCAAGGGGCCCCTCCAAGCCTTTAGTTAAGATTTGGAAAGTATTCCCCCTGACAGTTTACTCTCACCATTAGATGACAATGCAAAACACACCCATAAAATAAGGTGTACAATTATGAACACAATTGTGCAGAGAATTAGATAATGTAAGTATAGTGTCGGGAGTTTATGCGAGTGCTGCCACAATGCTATGAAAGGCAATGGATGAGGGGTGATGTATGTTAGGGGCTAGCTATAGTAGTATACACAATTTGAAAATGTGTATCTTCAAGCTCAGCAGTTGTGTTCTTCTTATCGCTGCCCTTGACCAAGGACATTTCCAACAGTTTTCAAGCTTTCAATTATCGTACTAGTTACATTTACTTTATTACTGCGGGGATTTTTCTCTCTCTCTCTCTCTCTCTCTCTCTCTCTCTCTACAAAATACCTTTAATGATGCACATCAAAAAGTTTTTGAATTTAATTAAATTTTATTGCCAGTGAAATTAAACTAGCTGTGCCCCAAGCCTCCAAAATTTGGGGGCCCAAAAATAGCCTAAAATCTTCTGGGAGGCCCTGGGAATTACAAAAAAAAAAAAAAAAAACAAGTTTTTTTTTTTTTTTTTAACATTCCCAGATTGTTTAGTTATTTGTTATGCAAAATCATGTTGCCGATTTAATTCCAATTATATAAATGACAAAATTGAAGTTTCTGCATCAAATGAGGTGGGTTTGAATGCATTATGGTGTGTTGATTGTGAGTCAAATTCAACACAAGATTGCTGTTGTATTGGTAGGTAGGTAGTTGGGCTTAACGTCTCATCGACAGCGAGATCATTAGAGATGTGCGAGTTGCACAGGGAAGAGGGATTGGGGAAGGAATCGGCCATGGCCTTTGTTAAGGATCCATCCCAGCATTCACTTGGAGTGATTTCGGGAAACCATGGAAAACCAAAATCAGGATAGCCGGACCGGGAATCAAACCCTGGTCCTCCTCAATGAGAGTCCAGTGAGTTACCACTGTGCCACCTCGCTTGGTGCTGTGTTGGAATAGATAAAACTAAATTGGGAAAGAATTCTTTCTGTGGCATTTTCATTATGCTAAACTGCTTTCAACTTCTTTGTTATCTCCACATTGTTTTTGATGACAATGATGAGGAACGGGGTTGTGGTGGTATTACAGAAGTTATTACTGAGTAGAAACTGTAGTTTTGATGTGCTGAGTTGATGTATTTTACTAGATGTGCAAAAAGTCCATGACATCGCTTTGAAAGGTTTTTGTTTTGTCAATTTTTATTTTCAAGGTAACATAACCTACAAGATATACTATCTTCTGAATTCCGTTGATATTTATGGGGGGAAGAGGGGAAACAAATGTTTTAATGAAAGCTGAGTTTATTTTCAACGTTGAAGTCTCCAAAATCTCTCGTTTGTATTGTATCGTAGGTATTTATGAAGGACCCATCTTTCTTAAATAATTAAGTTTTGGTGCCTCACGCCTGAGCTTGGCACGACTGTCCTAGCTAAACAAAATCATATACATAATTTTTTAAGCAAACTGTTCACTGTACGTCTATTATAAAATATAAATTATACCACAAATCATAGTTTCCTCTTGTCCCCCTCTAGAAGAAATACATTTCATAGTCACTAACTTTTAAGAATACAGCATAAAGTTGGCCTTTGGCAATATATAAAAAAATATCTTCAAATTAAAGATTCTTTTTATTGAGTAAATTATAACTGTGTTGCCAACCTGGATATCTGGCAACACTTCTATTTTGGGTTGAAGTGTTATGGTTCATTAGGCAGATGTATTTGAGATGATCCTCCCAACCTCCATAATTTTTTGACCCATAGTTCAGTTATTGGCTGTATACAAGATTATTAATGTTTTGATGTATATTGCACCAATTTTCATGGCCCCATTTAATTCTGTTGTAGTGCATCATTGAATTTGACACGTTCCTCTGGTACACCAAATGTCATTTCCAAAACTATAGTATCCCAAAAAAGTTTTTAGCTGATGTGTTTTATTGCTTTATTAGTCACTTATGAGCAAAACATTGGTAAATAATGAACTTAAAATGTTGCAGAGCTTTATTATTCATATAAGAACCTAATTTTACTCTTGTTGGTGTTGGCTGTTTGTGGTGAACTGAACACTTTTGGAAGCCCTGCTTAAGATCTACTTCTCTGCCATGTATCCTTCCACAATATGCAAAATTAGCATTGCCTTAACCCTCTCACTTTATTCATGCTCCAATCAAGTAAAAATCTTTAAAATTATTAAGCATGTAGATACGTAAAGAATATCATAACTTTTACTCTAATATGCGTAAAACAGGCAGAAAATATTTTAAATAAATTTGATGGCCACAAATATAAAAGTTTCGTTTCAAATATGACTTTTAACATATGGGACTACTTTTTGCATTTTGTTGCCAACATAATTGGGAACGCACCTGTCAATGTGGTCATTAAAATACATTTTGTTAGGGGTATTGATTTTTTTCATAGGTTTATTTCATAAGTCCTCAGTTTGCCATGAACCATCTATAGTAGTTTTAAATTGGGGCATGACACACTTTGCAAAAGAACATGTTCGTACCAAATTATCTTGCTACTTGTGTTCTTTATTCAGCTGATTACATATTGTGTCTTTATGCTATGGTATTGAACACTTTGTTTAAATGGATATGTGCAGGTCATACATTAATTTAATTACTTTTTTTTTTTCCAGTACCATGCCTAAAACTTGCCTTGAGTAAATGTCTGGGATACATTGTTATTGCTGGATCTGTAATGGGTGAGTAAGTTTTACGTATGTCATATTTCAGATTAATTTTTTTCTCTACTAAATTTACAGTGAGGTAAATACAATATTAGCAGTTAAAATCATGTGTTATATTCTGGAGAATATATATATATATATATATTTATTTATTTGCATATTCTTTATTCTTATGATACAGAAAATAAGTTGGATTAAAAAACAGCATTATAATACTGATAGTTAACAATTATTCAAAAAATACTAACAATTTTTTTTTACAAAATAACAGTAGAAATAGCAGTGAAATTGGTAGAGTGTTTTAGTTTCAATATGATGTTTATTAATAGATACCTACATTCATGAAGGCCAATTTACTTCATATATGAAAATAAATGGTAATGTCTTTGCTTGAATACTTAAATTATTTTGGATTTTGTAACTACTCATATAAAATAAGGTCCTTATGAAAATGAGATTTTATACGATCCATGTTTTCAGACTAACATTGTTGATCCTCTTCATGACAATATACACTGCCTTGTATCAGATATGCTATAGAATTAATTACGTTTTTCACTATTGAGTACATACATGTGTAAGAAGAGACTCACTTCAGTCTTAGAAATTTCTTTACTCATAATTCTACAGGTAAATTAATAAAATGAAGTGGCCCTGATTTCAAGTTGGTCCCAGCAATTTTCATCCATTTCGAAACACAAAATCCATATTTCAGTTGTGTATCGAACTAAGACTGCAGTATATTAACTGCAATAAGGTCTGCTGTGGCCTTGATACATTTATGAAACCAGGTACGCAATTCACCTTACACATGGAGAATTTTCATGCAAATAAAATCTTAACAGGTGAGGTATGTTCAACAGATAACAGCAGTCTTGGTGACTCCCTTTTTATCTATCTCCCAGAAAACATTCTGTTCAGGTAGTCTCTGGAATTGAGTACAAAATGTTGTGGAGCACAGAGCTGCATGTTTGTTGAAACGCAGTTATATTCATTGTTTCATCATCGGGAAGTTGCAGTTCGAGAAACATTTATAACATATCTAAGTACGTGTTACCCATTGTTTCTCGGCAGTAAGCAAAGGCTGAATAATTTTTACTCTCTTTGCAACGAAAGTCACTTTTGGTGTATTGTGTTCCCACCGTAATGCAGTGTGTGGCTGGTTGGAGCTTATTCCCATATTCAGCTGTTGTTTACAGAAAAATTGCATGTCATATGCATGGTTTCTTTAAATGAAGTTCAGAACTTTCTACTTGGTGATGCACAGTATATTGTGCTCCCTACTGGGGGTTGGTTTGTTGCTGCATTTGGACTTGTGTCACCGACCCTTGTCTGCTGATAACGTAGCAGCGGCATCAAGAATTTTATCAGTTAAGGGAAGGCAAAGTGTTAAAGAAAATTTGATGGCCCTTTTGCTACAGAAAACACTCCTTCCAAAAATTTAGTTTTGAAATCAATTATGCCAGTATTTACCCTCCTTCTTTCTGACACCCCTGATAAGTTGTCACCAATGCACCTTGCTGAAAGATAACCAGCTCTGCTCTGGCTATTGTGTTACACTAACCATAGTGCACCTGCCAAGAGTAGAAAATGTAGCAGTTTTCATTAGAGTATTATATGAACTTAATAAACTGGCTGTGTAATACTTGCACATTAGATTAACTAGAAAGACATTGCTNTTGTCACCAATGCACCTTGCTGAAAGATAACCAGCTCTGCTCTGGCTATTGTGTTACACTAACCATAGTGCACCTGCAAAGAGTAGAAAATGTAGCAGTTTTCATTAGAGTATTATATGAACTTAATAAACTGGCTGTGTAATACTTGCACATTAGATTAACTAGAAAGACATTGCTAAACCTAACTTTGTTTTAAGATATGGTTTGGTGTTTTTGAAATAGAACCTGTTATGTCTATAACAAAATTACAGGATGTGTGTAACCTTAATATTTTTTTTAAAACCATTGTGTTCTTGAATTTAGCCTAGACCTTCTCAAAATCAACAGTAATATGACATGACCAAATTCAGTAAAGTTGCACATAAAAAGGTTTTTTTTTTTTAAATATACTTTTTGTTTAATTGTTGTTATAGTTGTGTCCTGCATAATGTGCAGGATGCAGTTTGTGCAAGCCAACAGATTTGAATTGGTAACTGATTTTTGTGTCATAGTGTAGAAACTGAAAACAGTATTGTTACTGTAGTCCAAGCACTGATGCACGACTCTCAAAGTAGTGCAGCGAGAAAGGTGATGAACCACCCACACACCCCCACTCGGGAAAGGCAGTAGTGTGTATGGAGCATAAGTACACAAATATACAGCAAAGTACTGTTGCGCAACAGTTTCTCTTATCATTACATATAGCCGTATAATAAACTGTAGTATGATAAGTCTGTACGAGATAACTTTGTCACCTGTGTTGCGCCAGTTGAGGTACCCACCACTCTTCAAGGTGCAGCAGCTGCTTCATCTAGCATATGGATTGTCTGCCTCTGAGTTCAAGGCGTATAACAACATTTAGTAATACAGAAATCTTCCCTTTTAAATTCTGCAGTTGTTGGTTCAAAAATTAAAGCTATGTGATGCAGTCTTTGAAATTTGTACGAACTGGGTACGGAGTAAACAATGTTGAGTATCCCTGATTATAATTACACACATGATGAGAATAATACTACTAGCTGACAGAAGTGTTATTTGTGGTTAGCAGCATGCAGTATGATGTGGTATTGATGTACACAGGTCTTGATTTGTGTGACCACTGTACACAGGGTAATGTGTTTAAAGTTGTCTGTGTGTGTGTCTTGCAGTAGAGTTGCAGACTATCCCATATGTGCTCACTGCACAGTAAAAGTAAAATGTTGGGACATGATTACCTAATGGGTGACACAGCTGATATTACGGCTATTGCTTTCCGTGTTTGAGAATTAATTTTGTGATGCCATGGAAGATTGTGCTAACCTTGGGTGCTGCAGTGACAAAATAATATGTTAACAGTCCTCCATACATAACATCCCTCGTGCCACGAGCATGCCTGCGAGGGTGGTTGAGGGGGGACGTATCCTCCAAAGATTTACTTAGGGAGTTTGTTTCTCCCCCTCCCCCCAAAAAAAACATTTTTACTGCATTAAAAAATTTATTTACAAAGCAACTGCAATCTGTTGACAATGGGAAATGCTTTAAATGTTTTAATTATCATGAACTGTTAATTCAAATTGTTTAGTTAAAATATGCAGTTAAATACGTTTGTAATATATATGATTACATTATTTGTGATGGTACTAGGTACATAAGTGGAGAAGAACAGTTGAGTGTGTTTTTCATGTGGGTTTACAAAGCTCTCTGTCTGTGTTAAAGCATTGGGAAAACAGGTGAATTAATAGCATTTGTTCTATTACTAGTCTTACATTTAAAAGGTTTAGTTTGTGACAGAGCTGTTAGCATGGATGGAAAGGAAAATGGTGCTCAAAAATAGTGTCAAAACAATAGACACTATCATTTTTTGTTCACTGTGCTAATCATGTGATACGAGATGCTTGCATTGCCTCTGTCACTGTTAAAAATTACTTGGATTGGACTAGGATTCTTGTGATTGCAATCTTTTAGAGCCAAAAGAAAATTGGTCTCTTTTTAAAGCTACAGACTTGTGGGACAGTCTGTGACATAACAAAAATTAAGCATTTATTTCAAACAAGATGTCTTTATGGACAAAATCAGATAAATAAAATAATTTACTCTACGAAGAAATTCTAGTAATTTTGTTAAACTATCTTGTAAAAAGATACTAGAGCTCTGCACCTGGAACTAAAGGTGTTTATATCAAAATACCCCAGTTCAACAACAAACAACAAACATCAAAAGAACCTTGACTGTCTTCAGTAAATTGTCACAAAGTCACATACACGAGATGTCCTCTTGCTTTTAGAATATAGACAGGAATTAATTTCATGGTAACTTTTTTGGTTACTCTGTCATCACATATTCAAAGAGACCCATTGTTTCTCCTTTTTTTAAAGTAGTTTATTGCCAAATAACTTTCCTCTTTCATATTATCTAATAAATAATTTTAAATTGGTTTTCCAGAATATTAGTCTCCCTCTCTTTTGAAGCACAAAATCAATTATAAATTTATGTGCCCAACTTAATGTCTACTTTCTTTCTCATTTTGTATCTTTCAGCCATATGTGAGATTAACATTGCCATGGACCATCTCAATTTATTCATGCATCATCCAAGTAGAAAACATGTTTCTTTTTATGAATGTGTGTTAGTAATATATAAATTTGTAGTCTAATATGTATAAAACAGCAAACATTATCTTCACTGGCAATAAATGTAAACATTAATCTCGTAAAACAACGTAAATTCTTAGAACTATTTCCATTAAACTCGTAGCCACCGTAACTGGAGGCCTGTATGCCGATGTGTACTGTAGCACACATGTAGTTGTGGACAGTGAAAACTGAGCAATTAATTCCGGTTTTTAAAACATTTTTTGAACCAGTAATTGCAGCTGTGAAAACTAGGATTGTACAAGCAGGCAGGTAAACTTGGTTTTATTCTTTTGAGGTTTCCTTCGTCTCATGTTTTGTAATAGATGGGCAATATATGAATGCAAATTTTTCATTGTCATAAAATTGATGCTCGTATACCTCGATTGCACAACTCCTGTCAAAGAGACTACGAATGCAGTTTGGGCCAGGGAAGCCTTCACACGGGCGTAGAATACGGTGGTACGGTGGAAATATGCAAGCTGCCTGCAAACATATAATGTCGTTCTGAAATGCAGTAATTTTCTAAATCACTAACCTCAATTTTTCTTAAGAAGAGTACACTGTTGCCCAAGAAAGTACAAATATTTATATTACCATACAAATTAGTATAAATGTTACGACAGGGTTCCTATTATGCTTGAAAATAAATCAGGTGCTTGAAAGTGCTTCATTTTTATAGTGTTTATTTACGTGGAATTTATTTGCTGCAAATTAAAGTGGCCTGCGGATTTCATAATGCAAGTTAAAATGTAAGTTTTTAATTTGTAAAATTACAAATATAGCCATGTATATTGCATTTTGTACAAAAACAGTTTTTGTAATCATATAAAAGATTCTTTTGGCAAAAACTTTTCCATGTAAAAGTACAAAAAAACTATAGTGTACACTAGGGAAAAGAATAAAGAAATCAGCAGTAAGTAGAAACTGCGAAGTTAACTACAACTAAGACGTAGCTCGTAAACAGGAAATAACTTCGTGCCAACAAGCGTGCAGCTGTGATTTTTCTGTATTTTCGTTGGTGTGCTTCTTTACACAACACCCGTTTTTTTTTCTACTCAGTGCTTGGTCAATTAGTCTCTCACAGCTGAGTTCTCTGGTTCTATCTCAGACCGCAACGTACAGAAATTTACCGGACGGGATATTTCACATGAAGGAGTAACGGTGGACACTAAAACCATGACGTAGGAAGTTTCTTTTCGTATTCCCGTTTCCCTTGTGAACTTATCCCGCAGCAACTCAACCCACACAGTTTAATCTCATCAATTCTTAAAGCTGATGTGAAATGACAGGTCTGTTCCTCGGTTAAGGTGAGTGGAGAGATTTTGGTGGTTCTGAAAATCGAGGTCTTGAGAGCCGATGAGGGTGAAGCGAGATGAGTATGTAGCAGCGCCGGAATGCAAGGGCGGGGGAAATGGGGGATCCCCGAGAAAACCCCCGCCCAGGGGCATCGTCGGGTACGATTTCCACATTCAAAATTGCGGGAGTGACCCCGCCGGAAATCGAACCCGGTTCGCCTAGTCCTATGCACTTTGCACCAGCGCTTTCTTACGTCATTAGTGTTACCCCTATATTTCAGGTGGCAACATCTATATATAAGGCCATATTATGCCAGATGAAACACATACATATATATATATATATATCTTATGCTCACTCACTGGTAAGAAATAAAATTGAATCAATTGCATTTTTTTTGTATGGACAGTAATAAATTGAGAGCAGCTAGCTGCTATTAACTTCAAAGTTCTGCTAGCATAGTTTTTTTCCCAGCTTGTTCGGGGCACAGAACTGATATCAGGTGATATCGGCTGTTCATGGTAAAGTCAGCACTTTCGAGGCCCTAGTTACTTTTTCCTTTCAGCAATTTTTTTTATCCCTTAACCAACTTTTATTTTTAAAATAAGAATTGCCATGTAAGTAGTAAACAATGTGTGTATATTCCACCGCACTCGGTAGTTAACGTCTACAGCAAAAAAAAATAAAAAATATTGACTATTATTCCAAATGAGAGGGCTTTCAAAAGTGAAGCTCTGAGGGCATCCTGATTCGCGCGTCTAAAGCCTATCGCCATCGTGCACGACGAGCCACTGAATTGGTTTACAGTTTTGCAGCGCTGCTCCCAAAAAAAAAATATCGCGCGAAGCAGCTTTATACAGGAATCGTTCCTCAAACACCTTCAAGAGGTTCGCAAAAAAAAATCTTTGTGGTGAAACGTTAATTTATATCCTCACGCCCGTAAAACAAAATCAGCAGTTGTTCGCAAAAAGTCATTTTTGTTAGTGGAGCAAAAATTTATAAAACTAAATCAACAGTTTTACAATGAAAACTTTGCATTAATGTGCTAGAAACGCACAGGGAGCATGCAAAATACTAATCATAGAAGATACTAAAAACGATCGCTTTAACAATCTCTGCTCTACTGTACACAGTTCAGCATGTCGTAAGTACATAAGCCGAAATTCGGTCACGCACACTATGAATGGCTGTGTGGTTTCTCCAGCTTCTAAGTATAGTCGGCGTGTTTCCTGCGTGGGACCGGCACGCACATAAGCCTCCGCAGTGGCAATACTTTTTTTTTTTTCCGAGAATGCACAGTACAGTACTTAAACCTGAGTCACCTCTACTCAACTGGAGTAGAGTCCGCTGCGCAGGAAAGTAAATGAATATGCTTGCGCATCTAGATTGGCGATCTTGCAGACATACGAATTTTTTTTTGTATTTATTAAAGTACTCCAAAGATTTACATCTTCTGTCTTTTGCCACGTTCCATTGGTTCTCAAACTTTCATTTTCCATTGGCCGCATATCTCTACACCTCTTCCTTACGAATAATTCGGAAGGACCCGTGTTCGATTCCAGGTCCAGCCCAGCTATCATTATGTCACTTTTCCCCTTGATTTGCTATACTACTCCAAGCGAAAGCCAGGATGGTTCCTTCATATCCTAGAGGAACTAACGGTAGAGTGCGCATTCGAGCTGCGCAGTACCATTATCTGTGTTCAAAGACGACGTGAACGGGATTTCAGATCAGGACATATAACAACGAAATTATTCGAAAACTTGGTATTTAATGCTGTAATGGTATGTGTTTATTTGCATTTTTTTGTAAACATTTCTAATATTCCAGTTAACAGTTTGTGTCCCTGTATTCTAACAGTCATGAAAAATAAGAAATTACGTAATATTTCCTTCTAAAAAATCTTAATCTGAAAATAAATAACAATTGTTTTCTACCATAACAAAATTATTCGGGCACATGCCAATGAAAGTAAAGTCCACTGAAACACTTCAAAATTAGTAACTGGTTGGACTACCGTTATGTTTGATAACCACCTTCGAACGTCGTGGCATTCTATGCAATAAATGGATTCTTCTGTATCGGCGAGGACTTCGGGACTGCCAGTGTGTTTTTCCAGCTCTATCCTGTCTTCATTCTTGTATCTACGAATGATATCGGTCACTGTACTTCTCTTCATTAGCAGCATGTCGGCAATGTTTCTAACGCTTTTGCCTTTCCCGCGATATCATACTACTAACTGTCTATGATTAAACGTCATCTCTTTTCCCTCATGCCCCATGCCGACGTTTAAACGACAGCACAGTTAATAATAAACTCATTGACATGGCTGGAACTCTGTACTTTCAAAGACAGTGA
>NQII01000799.1:317571-349146 GCA_002778355.1 Clitarchus hookeri | reverse complement strand
AGGACTGAACAAAGCAGGATGAGAAGCTGTGGCCGAATAATTATATTGCCTTAGAAAGAAACTGTCTTTTCTCATTTTTTAAATACAGTATATTTCCGTACCTTCGCCAATTTGCACAAACCGTTACTGAAATAAAATAAATTTTTAAACTGTTACTGAAATATAAGAATTTATTGATTTTTTTTACAAAATGTAGATTAACATATGACATTACTGTAGTACATAACATGTGTCAGAATTTTTTCGTTATTACGCAAGTGCTTTGAGGTATTTTGTACACTTCCCCTAACCTAGGTCATGTTCCAACTGCACTTTAAGTTAACCAAATGGTCATGTGACCCGGTTTATTATACAAAAATTATAACATATTTTGTAGTTTAGTATTTAGTTTGTAGTATGTAACGAAACGTGCAAAATACTAATTTACCGAATCCCAAATAGCTCAGTTTGTTATGAAATTAATGCGACAAAGAAAACTGCGTAAATTGCTTCATACTATTTACATAGGTCTACGTGTTTTTCTTTCGAAACCACATGATTGAATGGATATATACATAAGTAAATAACTGTGTACATGAATTTTATTCCTTCGACACATTGTGGAACATGATACATTTTAGTGTACGTATAACAAAAACATACCGTATAGGCCTACATCCATTCACTTATGTATATTAATAGTCTCGTGGAACTGCCATACCAGTGTGTGCTACGGAGACAACAACTTTGCTGGACTGGTATCAGAATAATGGTAAACAAACAACTATAGGCCATTCAGGGTAAAGTGAGCACTTTTGAAAGCCCTCTCATTTGGAATGAGAGTCAATAAATATATTTTATTTTAGCCTTGGGTGTTAACTTCCTAGTGCGGTGGAATATACACACTGTGTTTATTACTTACATGGCAATATATATATATATATATATATATAAAATGGTTAAAGGATAAATTATGTCTAAAAGGAAACAGTAATTAGGGCCTCAAAAGTGCTCGTTTTACCGTGAACAGCCTATATGAGCAGAATTCCAATTGCACCATACTAACTTACTTATTACTAAATTGTCAGTTGTAACGCGGCCCTAATTTAAATACAACTAGAATATATTCGAGTTAGTCAAAGTATGTCATTCAAATAAAAGGTTTGTCTGTGTGTTAACAATTTAAATTCGGTTCACGGTAAACTGAGCACTTTTGAAAGCCCTGCTGAAGATCTACTTGTAAGCACCGTTAGTATCCTTCAACTATATGTAACATCAACATTGCCATGGGCTTGATCACTGTATTAATGCGTCGGTCGAGCGAAACTATGAAATTATTAAATTAATGAAACATTTTATAAATTAACTTATTTTTCCAGTTATATGCGTTGAAGAAACTTAGCAAATCATTTTAATATTCACAAATGTTAGCCAAACACTTTGAATTCTACTTTAAGACATGGAACTACTTTCCTTACGCTGTATTTACTTAGCGCATAAGTCAGTGTGTCTGTTAAAACATATGCAAATATGGGGCAGACAAACACGTTCATAACTGTTGACCATGTGACGTCAGCAGTTGTATCTGCTATAAGACAGTCATTCCTGACTGATAAAGCGCAGCAGTCTACCTCATATTTAGTCTTGTGTTTTCAACCTTAAAGTGTCTGTATTTATTTTCTCTGTCATTAAAAACAACTCGGGTGGTTTATATTGGAAAATTAGCCTATTTAGTAACTAGGAGAATTATTGTAAAATAACACTTTAGTATTACACCAATAGTACTGACATTTGTTGAAGGAGATAGTAAAACACAGAATGTGATTGTAGAGGTGTGGGCGGCTCTTAACATCGGTGTCTTGAGAGCCGATGGGTGTGAAATAATGTGAGATTTGAGCAGCGCCGGAATGCAAAGGCGGGGGAAACGGGAGACCCCCGAGAAAATCCGCCGACCAGCGGCATCGTCCGGCACGGTTCCCACGCCCGAAAATCCGGGAGTGACTCAGCCAGGGATTGAACCCGGTTCGCCTTGGCGGGAGGCGAGTAAGCTAACTGCTCAGCCACCGCGGCCCCCAGCGATGTTCCTCCCCGCTAGAATAACCACCCCGATTGTGCCAGCCGCTGGTTCCATCTCTAACGATGCCGCTGTCCACTCTTTGGCTGCGTGGAAACTCTCGTTTATCGGAAGGCGCCGGGAGTGATTTCCAGTAGGCGAGATCAGGGTGTCCGCGCGTTTATTCTCGTGTGGGTTATCACGCAGGCGCATCAGTTTCGCCTTTCTTCCCAGCTGTGAACGCCGTGAAGGTTACCGGCGATACTCATCGGGAGGGACCTTCTCACAGGGTCGCCACTCTCGTATGCATGCGGTCGCGCATACGTTTCACACGCGATGAAACTCCAGACTTCTTGCCTGCGTATTACAAGTCGCATCTCGTCACTGTGCCGTGTTCCTGTAACGGGCTTTGCGTACCGTCTGTGTCGAGTCAATGATGCGTGATAAAGAGCCCGTGTCACCCGCCATATTGATTTTGTTTATTTTATTTCTTCGTAATTCAAATTTAAGAGGATTTATTGAAAAATGCTATAATAAAAGCTTAGCTAATTACTTTACCCAGCATTACAGACATAATATATGAACTGCTAACGAATATTTATGCAGTAATTAACTTAATACAAAATGTTGTGTTGATTCATTCTCAACTTTTAATGACAACTAGAGAACACCTATCAACAATCAGGTACAAACATTTGCACAGAACTCCGAAATGTAATGCTTCTATAATATAATGACAGATTTTCAGTAATGACTCTGTCTCTTCTGTTATGACACTAAAACGAATAATTTCTGTATAAGAGGTGACACAGCCTCTTAAATGCTGTTCACCGTAAAGAAACCATAAGACTTGAAGTTGTGTCGAGAGAAGTTAATGTAGTGTTGTAAGTTATGAGTACTTAAGTGCGTGTGTTTTGTTTTATACGTATAAGAGTGTAGATTTGCCTTATTAACCCATTTATTTTAATTTAAAAAATTGAAGGTTTCATTTGTGTGATGTGTGTATAATGCGAGACGGTCCTTGGAAAAGTTGTTTGTAAGTATGGCATAAGGATACAAAATGAGACTTGAAGGCTATATTTAACGCTAGTTTTTTATTTCATTATACGAAAGAGATTCATATAAGGACCACATAAATGTAAATATTTGTAGCTAAATGATTGTACTTTTCAAAATATAGCACCGAAAAGTTGAACATTTCGGAATATGGGAGCCCAAGTTTCTGTGCTCCTAATAAACTTTGCCAAATAAATCGCATATCAGGTGATTTATATCATATCCACAACATGTTTAGTAAGTATCAAGGATATTTAACAATGGGTACTAAGGTATTGGTATACCTAATCTATTTAAAAAAAAAGTATTAATGATTTTGCCATCACATTTTTATTCGCTAAGAGAAACTAATAAATATTGGTATTATTTTCTCTCCAATACAAATGTGTTGGCAAAAACATCAATAACTATTTGAAAATAGATTCATGTTGCTAGTACCTAAGTACCGATTATTAAATATCCTTGATACTTTATTAATATGTTGTGCATATGATACAGGTCACATGGCATGTAATTTAGTTGGCAAAGTTAGTTAGGAGCTTAGAAACTTTGGCTTCCATATACAGACATTTTTGACTTTTTGGTGCTATATTTTGAAAACTGTAATCATTTGACTACAGATAATGAAGTAAAAAATTGTTGTGAAATATGGCTTTAAGTAAATCCGAAGCAGGACCTCGAAATGTGCCCAAACCATTAACAGCTTTTTATCATTATCAATTTCTTACTAGTGATTAGAAATTTCAGTCGTCATACGTGACATCCTGTAATAACATTGTAATGGAGGACTTTAGACGACTTTCATGCGCATTTAAACAGCAAAAGTATTGCAAAGTAAAGATTGTTTAGCTCTTTGAAATATACTGCGAGCGTTTCTTTTATAACACAGTGCCATTGAATTATTATGTGTAAATGAAAACGGTCTTTTGATACGAAATAAATAACAACTTACATTCTGAATGAATTAATTAGATATTTTATTTCTATCGACTGAACATAAATCGAACATATTATATAATTTTTCTAGCAAATTGCTCTAAGCTATTAATGACGTGGAAAATCCAGGATGTACTTAACTTAATCCAGAGTTGTAGAAATGTTATTTACCACTTATGGAGTAACTTCATGTTGAGCAGCTCTTAACAGTTGGGAGATCCGATGACTGTTATCAAGTGAGTATGGAGCAGCGCGGAATGCAATGGCGTTGGAAATGGGAGATCCCTGAGAAAACCCGCTGATCAGTGGCATCTTCTGGCACGATTCCCACCTGCGAAATTGCGGGGGGCATTCCCGTTGGGAATTGAACCCGGTTCGCCTTGATGAGAGGCGAGTAGTCTAACCACTACACCATCGCGGTCCCGCTGACAAACAGACAAATTCCCAAAGAAGTAAAACATTTTACACTCAAACAGTTGCATGTGGATAGTAAACTAGCATGGGGTACACATGCAAAAAAGTTAGCCGGAGTAATTTACCCGTTACGTGATTTCGTAAACTTAAAATGTGTATTGATCTGTTTATGCTAACTATACGTTTCTCTGCATTTTTCCAATCCTTGTTAATGTATGGTCTTATATTATGGAGTAATAGTCCCTGCTTTTCCCCAAATAATTCATATGGCAGACAGAAAAAGATCGTCTAATTACATTTTAAATAAGTACTCTTAGAGATAGCTTTAATGAACTTGAGATAATGACCAGTTTGTTGTACTATACAAATGTGAGATGTGTTAAAAGAACCCACAGATTCATTCTCCATATGCTCTGAAATTAACAATAATAATACAATATGTGCTTTGGACATTGATGCTTCTTTTTCTAGCATAACGATCTTAACTATTACGAGTTTTCTAATAAAAATGAGAAAACTAATAGGCTTGCAAAATGCCGCAATCAGAAACATTTGACCACCGCAGTACGCCGTAATATCCACCATCCTTACTGTATTATTATTATTTTTTTTGGAATTAACTTAAACAAGTCCTTTGCCTAGACTACTTTAAATGAGTCACGGAACACACGTTTGACATTTAATGTGTGCGCATGTATAACTCGAATATCGTAATTTATATATAAACATTTAACTTATTTCTGCATGTGTGCGTTTAGATTTGTTCCTAACTCTAAATTTGTATTCTAAAACTAACTGAATTTGTAGTCTATTTATTATTTTGTGCTGTATTTTGTTATGAGTTGGTAGTTCCAGTAATATACTCGCTCGGCAGTGTATTGCAATTGGTTGTCCGTGCCGTGTCGCTCTCGTGCTTCGCTTTGTTTCTCAGAAGCGGTGAAAAATAAATGTACTTGGTCGCTCATCAAATTTTCCGAATAAGTCTACAATGTTTTCATATTAGTATGCTAAATTTTGACAGACAATGTGACCAACCTGCACACTATGTAAACAGTAAATGCTCTCGTTTGCAAAGCATTGTATCAGCTGATGAGTTGTTGTGGGGTGTATATTGTTGTGCTGGTGATATTGATGATGACTATGGAAGAAAATACTTTGAACTAAAAGTTGTAATTCAAAACTTAAATTATAGTTACAAAATTTTTTGATTAAATTCTAATTATAAAGTAATGTACTTTTTTTTTCTTTTAGTTAATTGGTTTGAAAATATGTTTAGCAATTATTCCGATCGGTGAAACTTTTCCATTACAGATCTGTGAAAGCCGTTGTGCACGTGATATTTTTCATCACGTTTATGCGAGTACCTTAGTGGTATAAACGTGCGCAGCATTAGGTAATAGGGGGTGCAAACCGCAAACTGAAGATCCACTTTTACAAGGTTAAACTACAAAGTAAGAACATAATCAAACATACTCCTTATAAATTGTCTGTGCTACTTAAAAGCTATTTTTAATTTAGTGGTGGTTTCAAACACGCAGGCTGTCTATTGAAAATATAAAATTGGCAAGATTCTTTTTTTTATCTTCCTGATAACACAATGCAATGGGGGAGGGGGTGCCGCTGCTCCCCCTTTGCGCACGTCTATGCTTAGTGGTGTTATCGGAATATTGTATCGGTAGTTAATTATTTTTGTATTTATTTTTGTTAAGCATAGTTGGCTGTAGGGGTGCCTTTTTAGTGATTTTTCTTGCGTGAAATGTAATATTACCAACACTTGTATGGCTTGGCCCGCCATTTTGGGTACCGTCGTGAAACGCCGCCGTTTATTTTCGTTCCGCATTTTGTTTCGGGAAACCGGTGAAGTGTCGTATTTGCTTAATGGCTGTGCAAATAAATTACTTCGTATCAGTGGCAGTCAAACGTGTCCAAGGATTGCCATCAAACATGTGTTCAGGGGCACGATTTTTGAAATTATCGGAATAATTCCTCTAACGAAATGACGTCATCCCGCCATCGGAACGCTTGAAGTCAATTTTTTAAACACAGCTGATTGCTATACTGGAATCGCGCCGCGGAGTGTCGAAGTCAATCCGACAGCAAGGCAGCTGCCGGAATCATCATTCCTCTAGCGATTTGTCTGTTAATGTTTTTGTGCGACAAATAAAACTTGAAAACATATATACCATTGTTGTTAAATATGAATATATTGTACGAAATAGCGTAAGAACTAAAACTGTTACCACACCTCAAATTATAATTGCATCATAAAAATCCGAGAAAAAAAAAACATAATGTTAAGTTGGCACAAGAAAACTGAAGGAGTGTTGTGAACATCAAATAAATTCTAACACGAAACAGCTGTTTTGCAAGAAACACTATAAACCATAAGTTAAGGGAGGCAGCTGTCTATACATGAAAATACTCAAGAGTTTGTCACAAATGTATCCATCCACACGCCTGTGCAAATAAAGATTTGCCATGGTCAGAACATTTTCTCACAACAACAGAACTTTACTTAAAAAATTACAGCCAAGCCCAAATTTTATCTCTAAATTTTATTTATGTGTTTTTTTTATACAAACGAACTATCTTTAGGTTGATGTTTAAGTTTACAAGTATTTGTAGAAATACCTAACATTTATCCAGTCTTTCGCGCGCGCTTGTGTGTGTGTGTGTGTGTGTGTGTGTGTGTGTGAGTGTATATATATATTTTTTTTATTTATTTACTTGATTTTCTTTCCGCTTTATTTCTTTTAGAAATTTTCCTGGCTTGTAATAAAGTGGAAAGAAAATCAAGTAAATATGAAACATAACATTAAATATATTCTTAATTAAATGTATCGATATCTAGCAAAGAATGTGTGTAAACTATTTTTATGTCCAATCGTGAGTTCACTTATTTTTCCTTTAGTAACTAGCATTGGAATGTTGTAAAGTATGTATTCTGTTTATTAGAAAAACTGCAAAATAAATGTTTCATAAATCCTGCACATTTCCTGTGTCCCGTGTATATGGATTTTCACCCGCAACTCAGAAATATCTACAAAACACAGCAAACCTTGTCTCCGCCTTAAACATGTAGTATGTATATTTTTAAAGTAAATTGAAAGGAACATCTTATCCAATAGAAAATAACATAGAAATTGTGTGTTATAAAATTTAATTTCTTGCCCCAACAGATTTAACGTTATGGATTCAGTATCGGTGACGACACAAGAAATGTAACTATGCCAAGTTTTAATATAGTTTCTTTGTAAATTCGATACATTTCATTCCGACAGTAGCTACGACCGTCTCAAAAGCACACATTTTGCCATTTCGACACTCGCTACTGGAATAAAATTATTGCATCAATCCGCTAGCGAAATTATTTCGATAGTTTCAAAAATTGCGCCCTAGCAGTTCAGGAATTGCATTTTTAACCTTGTAATTGTATATTTATATTGCCTTGTTCTATATCCCGAAGCTTGTGCTTCATATGGAATCGCCAGATCCAAATAAATAAATATAAAAAAAAGTCAATGTGTTACGTAAATAATGTATTTCAAAACGGTTATGAGAATGTGTGAAATATATGCGGCCTAGAAAATCACGCTTTCAACTCTATTTTGAAGTGCAAAAGTAACGCGTTTATTATTATGGAAAATCCGTTTTCGCCAAAAATATTTTCGTATGTACAGACTGTGTTTATTATTCGAATTGGTAAGAACAACATATTTATCACGTTTTCTTTCAGTGACGTTAAATCTTTCAAGGTTATAATAATTTGAATGTTACTTCCGCACAAGCAAAATTTTCCACTGGTCGATTAAAACAATACATAATTAAATATGATACCCTCTCGTTAGAAGAGTTGCAAAACAACGCCGTCTCATGAAAGGCGTTAAACTAAAGTATCTCTCTCCCCCCCCTTTTTTTAAATTCTTTCCAGACCCCACCCACCTGCAATAAAATATACTGAGCCACAGTATTATAACCTAGCTATACCAAAATTAAATATGTTGGAATGATAACCTACATTGATCATAGGATTTGTTTACACACACTGTCTTCTTCATAGCTGTGGCGGAAGGAAACTTTGTGGCCGCGCTACTTTTCTATAACTGTCTAAATTTAGTGATATTATTAATGAAATGGAGCATACCTTGTTACTCATTCTCTGTTGAATAATCTAGAGATCTTACTTATTATTACACGATTCAGAACTATGGTATAATATATGCATATGCAACAAGTAACTTTGATTTTACATTTTCCCGACGCATCTTTTTTAATTTCTGCATTGCCCATAATGCGACGGTTTTTGGATATGTAGAAATGTAAAATAATTATTGCAAACTTCAATACAATATCTACTTCGGTTGTCTAATGTCGTGAAAGATTAACAGAAATTCCGAAATGATAACGGCATTAAAAAAATTAAATGCCACTGCGCAAAGTGGAGCTGAAAAGCATAATTTATGGTTGACGCTGGAGCTTTTTGGCTGCACAGGATTAACTGCATGTGTTGTGTACTTGAATACATAACTGTAGCCTTTCCAGTCAAACCCAGTGTTGTGACAGCTTTAAAAACGTGCTTAAACTGCACTGCACTGTTCCGTGGAGTGCAGATAGTTATGGTCCATACGGTATGAGAAGGCCACTTTCTGACAGTCAGTGGGTGGCAATTTGACATATACGAAACAAACAAAGTGCCATTTACAAACTCCTGTATCAGCTGATGCACGAACGAAGAAAAGTTAAAATTACGTTGGCTATTCTGAGTGCACTGTCGATGCACATCAGTAAAGCAGAAAATACGCGGATAAGAAAGAGTTATTTTATTTTACAAGGTCACAAAACAATGGTTGTTAGTGTTAAAAACTAAACTTCGTGATGGTCAAAATGAAATGTACAATAGAACGATACGACGTGGAAAAGTTTTCTGAAGTTGTGCTAACTTTAGAAAGCTTTTTCACGTCGTATCATCCCTCTCCAACCTCGTTTTGAATGCGGCCTTGATATTAATTCCAAAAGCATACAGAAATGTTGCATAATATTGTTGAATTTTTTTTTCTAATAATTTGACGAAGCGACATGGATTTTAAATATATTTCCAGCCCGTAATATAAGAACTATCAACTTTAAAAAATATGCTATCTGTTCCAAAAAAAGGGTTTCTCAAACTTCGCTGTGACGTGCTGTGCGCGCCATCTGTCGGATATTTTGCGAGGTATTACCAGACAGAAATGAACCGCTTTCCTGCGCGATATATAACGAATTTACAAACAGATGCTAATAGTTATATTTTTCCACAAGCTCTGCATAATTTTTAAAGTAACATATATTTCATGTGCAACGATTTGGAGTACAAGTAATTTATATTCGGCTGGTAATCGTTCGTCTACGTAAATTATACGCCATATTGTTCTCTCGAAACCCATCTCCTTGTTTCCGAAGAAGTGAGACACGCGTGAATAGTTTTTAAGCAATTCTAACGTTATTCCACGTCACATATTTCCAACCCGTATATATTAGCTATAATGTCCAAAGTGTGATAATAGATACAACAGACCGTCTCGCAAATGTTAACCCAAATTCACTATCTCGGACATTTTAAAAAATAGTTAGCAAATATTTAATTATTTGTAACATTTTATATTTTTACTTTTATAACATACTTATTTTTTTTTAGACAGATGTCAGTTTTAAAATATCTTAAAATTTGTTTAGCATTGCAGTACAATGGCAAGTGGATTAGCTGACAGCGTGCTGATAAAAAATACAACCCCGACTTGACGAACCAGCTGATGGCGGGAGGATACGTAATCAGATGTAAACAGTGGCGCTACTTTCGCCGAGCTGTCAAAAAGTGGCCTTCTTAGATGGAATAGAATATATACGTCTGCAAAAACTTTCTCAGGATCCGCGTAGCAAATTGAAGGCTGTGGAAGCAAACGTGATAGTAGTTTGTCATTCTGACGCTAGATGGCGTTGCTGTACACGAGAGGTTACTGCTGCGCTCTAGCGTGCGCGCGCGAACCTTTTGGTCCAACGGAAGCTGGGAAACGCAATACCGTGACTTGAAACTTGTACTTGGAAGGAAGGACGGGATAATTTTTGGTGCGTGTCCGAATTTTACGGTTGATTCGATATATACCTGCTTGCTAGAGAATTCCATACACGCACTTTTCGTTCAACCGTCGTCAGTTTAGGAATTAAGTATTTATCAGACTTTTTTTATTTGGAGTGGGAGGAGATGAAAGTACGTGTGAACTGTAAAATAATAACGCGATGAAGGAGTAACTATACAACTGTGTATGCAAAAGNGGATAATTTTTGGTGCGTGTCCGAATTTTACGGTTGATTCGATATATACCTGCTTGCTAGAGAATTCCATACACGCAATTTTCATTCAACCGTCGTCAGTTTAGGAATTAAGTATTTATCAGACTTTTTTTTATTTGGAGTGGGAGGAGATGAAAGTACGTGTGAACTGTAAAATAATAACGCGATGAAGGAGTAACTATACAACTGTGTATGCAAAAGGATATTTTCATAAAAATATATATATATGTTGTAATGTAACATGCACTAGCCTAAATAAAAATTGGGAAAAAAAAAAACGATTTTGCCAGAATAACAGGCGGTTTACGTATAGTTTGATTCACATTTACGCCGATCACGCCAAACAGAGCGGATAGAACATTTGGTTATTGATATATATAGTCTATTCACGGTTTATTCACACTTTCCCAATCAAACCGTTGAAAAATCACCTCGCGTATGACGTGTTCAGTTGTTTCCTGAATATGTTTCATATCACAAGCGTTTTATACTTCTGTTAACATAAAGTAATGCTATTTTTGTTTAAACGGAACTTTTAACATATATTTTATTTATAAATTATATTGTTTGGTTTATAATCAACACGAATATAAACAGGGAGGGAAAAAAGGCGTATTGGTAATGCCTAGTAAGAGAAAGTTCTCATGAGTAATATAATTAAGATGAGTGCGCACGAATGCGGTGCGATGTCCTTTTGGTGTAATTTTCTAGACTTTGTTGTGCTTTGCTTGATTTGAGGCGGACAGTAAAACTTTAACAGCGCTTCCGAAAAATGGGAAGAAACCGTGAATGGGCTATAAGCAGATTTTCCTATGTTACTATTTTGCTATTTCGTTCGTTTATTTAATACCGATGTTCTAAAATAGTGATGGACAACAAACTAGACGCTGTCATGTTTCTAATTTGTGTTGTTAAACGACTTTGTACTAAATAATTTATAAAAAAACTGTAATTTAGTTTTATACTTCCAAAAATACGTCACCCGTTTCTGCTGTCGGTTCATTTCCAAATTACATTTATTTAATGCAAGCGTTGAATAGAATTAACGTTTATGTTCACTTATTTCGTTATAAATACATACATTGAACTATAATACTGTTAGACCAATTACACGTTGATTATCCAATAAATTAGTCACATAGAAGATGTGAACCAACTGAATTCTGGGAATAATATTGGCGAAATCTGCTCTTTTCGCGAGCGGAAATTTCGGCGTGAGTTAAAAGGCCCTTACATAACAGAAAACTTTAACATTTAACTATACATTTCCTTTCATTTGACGAAACCACTGATACACGATACAGTAGTAAAGTCTAATTTCAGACAATTGAAAATCGGTTCTGCAATCTTTGAAAAAACTTTTATCTTGTCATGTAGGCCTAAATCATTATATTTAGTTTATCTACTAGATATGCATTTTACCTACCCTATTTTAAAATACGTTTAAGCATTTATGTAAAAAAATTTCACATTACATTCGTTTGTCATTTCCATTGTCCCGGGCATGCCTAACAAACTCTGTTCCACTGGGGGCAGAAAAACTCAAATGTACCTGCATGTGCTTGAAGTTTAACTTGTCCTCAGTGGAATTCGTGAAATTTCCGCGCCTGTAAGTATCGGTTGCAATGTCTAGTCATAACTTGGTTGATAACACATTTGTGTGTAATTTCGTGTTGGTTTCAGTTATAAAACAAGTGTGCACAAAATAAACTTAACAAATTTGAAATTGTCTGTTACTAGCAGTAGTGATATTTGACACGTGTATGCACAAGCGCTGTATATTTAGGAATGAAATATTAGTCCTTTAGTTTGTGTTTTGGCGTGTGCATGTGGCGAGGCCGGTGGGAGTGGGGGAGGGGAGCACGAGGGAGTGATATATATCACATGAGAAACTTTCGGGAATCAGTCTCTCTCATATTTCACTCGCAACACACAACACATGTTGCTAGAATATTTTTTAAAATAAAAAATTGTATTTTTAATGTGTGGTTATTCCTACATTGGCTATAATGGCCTGCAGCAGCCGTGTTCCCAAGCGCCTCCAAAAACGTTTCTCGTTTAATTGGTTAAACCCAAAACTTTGAATCGAAATCAGTGTACTTTTGTTACGGAAGGCCTATAGTGCAAATGGACTTGCTGTGTAATCATTTGTTTATCTTTGCCATAAGGTATAAAACTGAACGTAAGCTATTGGCAACATCTTTTTCAGAAACTGATTAAGTCTCGGAGTAGAATTACTTTTCGTAGAAACGTAGCCACGAAAATTTTTCTAACCATAAGAGTGAAATCTGACAAATGTTTCCTTCAGTTTCCATGGGGTAATTAGTTCCCGACGTTTTGCAGTTCGACAAAGTTTAGGGTGTCTGCCTAAATATCTTCGGTGGCAAAACTGCTGATTTATATGAGATTTTGTCATAATTAAGTCCTGTATGATACAAAATACCAGTGAAAATTTGG
Source organism: Clitarchus hookeri (assembly GCA_002778355.1). NCBI lineage: Eukaryota > Metazoa > Arthropoda > Insecta > Phasmatodea > Phasmatidae > Clitarchus > Clitarchus hookeri. Next base: position 335,924 of record NQII01000799.1, on the reverse strand, counting down.
ACTTCAGTATACATTTTGTAGGTGGAGAAACAGTTACTACAAAGAGGCAAAATGAGTCCTATTTAACTATGATGTAAATGTGGTTAGAGGCTGTTCACGATAAAATGAGCACTTTTGAAAGCCCTGCTAAGATTTACTTGTATGCACGTTGCGTATTCTTCCACCTTACGTAAAATCAACATTACCATGGGCCACATCACTTTATCTATGCGTAGGTCGATTGAAACTGTGAAATTATTAGAAAAGTAAATGGTCTACAAATCTGCTCATTTTTACACTTCGATGCATTTAAAAAATAGAAAGCGAAAGAAATAATTTAAGTTAATACAAATTATTACCTAACACTTTTAATTCGACGTTAAGATATGGAACTACTTTCCATTCATCGTTACCAACTTTACTCGGTACATGTCACTCAGTACGCCCGTTAAAATATGTACAAACAGGGACAGTGTCTTCTTTCTAATGTTGATTTCAAAAGTGCTCACTTTATCGTTAACAGCCTTTAGATACATATTACAACTCATATCTATCAGATACCTTATAAGTGTAGTTGGATAATGGCTTAGCTTCTACGTCTACTTAGAAATGCCATAATCTAGGAGAATCAGGCTGAATGATTGTTCAGTAACACAAACATTTGATTACACATTATGGTTGCTTGGTTGACATGGTGCGTGAACATAGATTTGAGGTTTGTTCAGTTGGTGTGCATTTACTACGAGAGGCGCAATTGTTTTCCATACTTTTGCGACATTTGGAGCAATAAATACTGATGGGGAATCTATGAAATTAGAAAATTTAAAGAACTGTGTAGATAAATGAAACCTTGGTCCTATTTAATTTAACAAAAAAAAAATAATAAAAAAAAAATAAAAAAAAATCAACACTTCTGTACCAAACCTCCCTGGACCTTACATACTTGTTTTTATTGTGCATAGGTTAATCTCTGGAGGCAGGTAGGATTTGTGTACAACTGATGCAAATTTTAACGGACGAGACTCATGCTGTGGAATTTTGGCTTCGGGCAGTTGAACAGGAAGATAGTCTTTCTCTAAAACTGTTGCATCATCGTAAACACTGCAGACAGTGTTCGTGAGTAAAATTTCCGATGAAACTGTTGCATTCCATTTTAAAATGCTTTATGTTCCAACAGCAACACAAATTAACATTTTGTGCCTTATTCAAACGCAATAATGTCCTAATTTTATGAAACAGTCTGGGATTTACACCCACTTGATTAGTAATAATTAGAAATGCTGAACTATTAGCTACTATTTTGAACTGATTACGTTATCTAGTCACAAGTAATAGTGATCGTTTTAAATTTTATGGGACTCGTATGGTTATTAGTCGGTAATAAAAATGCCACACAACCAGAAAAATGCCGATTCTTTATAAAGCACCTATAGTTTTCTTTTCACGTATTGCATTGTGAATCCCATTACTTAGGGTCACATAGTATTTTGAATTATATTTTTCGTGCTGTAGTTTTGACTAATATAGACCACTGTACTATTTACACAAAAACAGTCCATCAGAACACTATTTATGTATCCAGGTTTTGTATGTACTGAGGCATCGATAGCCAGATGTATTGCTTTGTGTTGCAGTCAAGGTCCCTCAGATCGTGAAGATACTCCAGAACAAAAGCGCAGAAGGGCTGAGTATATGCAGCATTTTGCTGGATCTGTTCGCCATCACGGCCAACGTAGCCTACCAGTTCAACATGGGCTTCCCTTTCAGGTAAGACTAGCTTTGATTCACTAGTTGACTGATTTGTTCATAATAATCATGACCATGATACCCTATCAGTAGTGGTAATCACCATTCTAGCAATAGTAACAATGGACTTTTATTGCTGTAAAGCACTATACACGTCCATAAAAAGTATCGTTAACGCCATATTTAAGACATTTTTTTTTTTAAGTTACGCTTCTTTTGACGCGTTGAGGGTAAAATTTTAATGTGCAACAGAAGTTGCGTGCGCACAGTGTAACGAAATTCAACAGTGAACATTGCAATCAAGGAGAGAATACACGCTGTTACATAGCAACCAGTATTTGAGGTTAAGCGCGAAAATTTTACTTTAATCACGCCAAAGAAGTATAACTTTTAACGTGCGTACATAAGTACCCGCACCCCCATTTTTTTTGTTACACAAGTTTTAACGAATATATACAAGCAGACCCAAATAATACGCTATGACATATTGTGTAGAAGTACCCAGTTTTTTTTTTTTTACATTTTATTATTTATGTTATTTACCTTTTCAGGAATACTTTTAGAAAAATTTTTGTTTTGTACTTGCAAGAACATCTCGGACAAAGCTGACATTCCGAAATTTTAGTACATAAAAACGTTCTCGGATATTTTTGTCGCGAAGTTGTAGAATGCACTCTTTCGTTTTCGTCCGTAGAGCACAGACACAATACATATTAGCATACCTTTGTTGAGGAGTGTCTCAGAATGTCTCCTACGTCAGTTGTTAAGTAATGTCACAGTTGAAAGCTCTGTAGAAATGTTTGGTAGTTTCTTTTTTTTATTAAACACCGTGCACCGTGGCGCTGGTTTAGAGATCATACACACACTTTCAAACTAGAATAACACAGCCGAAATATTATTATTTTGAATATTTAACTTATTACTGGATTTTCTTCTCGGTTTTTTTCAGTCACATCATTCTGCAATCGCGCTGCCTGAACTGTACCCTTGACGTCACGCTTTTCCCCACCATATTTACGTCACTAAGGGTGTTTTAAAAAATGGATCTCTGGTTAAGCACACTATAATTTCAAAAAGTGATGTTATCAGAGTGCAACGGGATTTGGAGTCAGGAGTCTCAGGTTTGAATAGTTTTCTAGACCTACATACATGCTTTCCCTTCCAGGCGAATTCGGATACACACTTCCCGTGATTTGCTCTAGTTTCCGCATTAAAATCGAGCTTGCTCAGTTATTACATTTACACGGTTGACTCCATTCTTTATCATTCCCTGCTCGACATCAGACATCTATATGGTGAATGGTGTTTTCCACGGGATTTCCATTCGCCCTCGTTTCATAAAAATGTAGGTCTATTACTTTTGTGTATCACTTCTATCTTCTCTGTGTTGGCTGTAAGTAAAATTAACTATAGTTTCTCATAATATTTTCTTTTGTCGGACGAAGAGAATTGTTTCTGAAATGGGTTTTTTTATTGGTACTGGTTGCGTGTTTGTGTATATCGCATTGACACTCTAAGCCTGAATCAGTGAAATAACGTTCACTGAAAGTCAGTTAATAAGCTACTGCCGACTGGCAAATCAAGCAAATGAGCCGTGAACAAGTGACATATAGCAGTGTAATTCTCGACATTCAGTGAGAATCACAAATAAATCAGTGAAATTCAGCCATCATATTAGTTATCAGGCACTGATTTATCAGTCGCTCAATTTTCACTATTTTCTCTGATTTGGCTTAATTCTCACTGTTACAGGTGTAGAGTGTAAATGCGTAAACGTGTACGATCGATAAAGTCATTGTGTTTCTTGATCCTCTGCAATTACTATTTTTACAGCATTAATTTTTTTCTGGAAGTTACTAGCCGATGGAGCTCTTGTTTTTCTCGCTCTTATATTTTGTTTGTATAAAACGTACAGTTTTTTTGTAGCCGGTGTAAGTTTGGGTTTTTTTTTGGTTGTTTACTTCGGGAACACTGTCGACAGCTTGATCTCTGTGCCTTTTATTTTGTTGTATTTATACTTCGGTTTTCTTTTGACCGCTTGCACCCACCCATCGGATTACCTAATTGGCTCTGTTCATTAATGTTTCAGATGTTGTTTTTTTTTTTAATTTACGAGAATTTACTGCCTATCTTGGTTATTCCCACCCTCCTCCATCTCCCAATATTTCTACCGTGTAGTCGTTTTGTATCACTTCCTTGCTTGATCAAGGCAGTGGAAAGTGTCCAGGATGAAATTCTTTGGGGCTTTTGCCGAATCGCTAAGGCTTGTGACGAGGATGTTCCGCTATGGTGATGGCTAGAAACCTACGCTTTCCACGACTCAGAATTTCAGCTCCAGGTAAAAAGGAAAAGTAGTTTGGAGCCCTTCGTGATCCATAGATCCTTGTCGCCTTCAATCATCAGCCTCTGTGCGAGTCTTCACGCGTCGTAAACTCCAGCACACCCGCCCTGCAACAAATTCCAGTGAAAACTATTCGTTATTACTATACGTTTTGATCAAATGTAAATCAGTGTTGTAATTATTACAGTGCCACGTTATTATATGCACCTCAAATAAAGTTTTGCACCGCCTGTAAGTTGGTTGCTCGTGAAGGATGTTGGCTGAAGGCGCATTGCAAAGTGGCATCGGGATAGCATCCATGGTATTCCGTGTATACAGTGCATGTTTCCATCGCATTCCTTCGTTGGGGCCGTGAGCAAACAAGTAATTCAGTAATCCCGGTGGTGCGAAACTTTTTTTGAGTGGTTTTTGAGTTTTATGTGGGAGCCATTTAGAATAAAACATCACTCGTAATGACGACTGAAAGTGACGGTCACGGTGGGCTGCAAACAGTTTTATTATATTGACTCGGTGCTCGGAAATAATGCAGTAATGATAATTAATGGTTGTTCTCGATGAAGTGAGCACTTTTGGAATCAACCTTTGAAAAATGTCACTGCCCCTACCTGCATATATTTAACGGGAACATTGACTGGAACGCACCCTCTAAAGTTGGTTACAACGGAGAGAAAGTAGTTCCGTTTCCTAAAACTGAATTAAAAGTGTTAGGAATACATTCGAGAATACTGAAATAATTTGTTTTACTTTATATATTTTTAATGCATATAACTAGCAAAATGGTAAAATATTCATTTTTCTAATAATCGCACGCACAGTTTTACTTGATCGACGCATGAATGATGCGAACAGGCCCATGGCAATGTTAATTTTACTTATGGCGGAAGTATACGGAATGTGCATACAAGTAGATCTCAAGCAGGGATTTCCAAAGTGCTCACTTTACCGTGAAGAGCCATTACTTTTGTTGCTGTACGACTCGGCGTAATACACCTGCAAGCATTGCCTAGTGTTGGCGCCAGGACGCGAGCCTTGTATACAGCGGGGGAACCTATCAGATAAGTCGCGCTGCATCCGCCGGCCGCTGCCTCGGCGTACTGTTTTTGTTGTTTGGAAATTAATTTGGAACCGTTGGTGGAGTGAGAAGGGGGCGGGAGAGATTATCCCGACGGGGAGTTCGGCACCAGAAACTCGATTCATCATTAGTTTGGCGAGGCTGCGGCCCGCCAGGGAGTCCCCGGGTGGTTTGTGGAAGGGGAGGGGGTGGGGCGCCTCCCTTTCGTCAAAAGCCTCGCCGACACCTCCTTGCACCTCTGCTAGCGTCACGACGGCGAGCCGTCATTTGCCGCGGCTGATGAGTTGTTCTCTCTCTCCCCCCTCCATCTCCTTCAAATCTCGTCCTTTCCATTCCACCCTATCGGGTCTTCCGTGCGGCAGACGAGAATTTACACCGCCCTAGGGCACGTCCCAAGAAGTTCCGCATCTGGAATCTTTCATTTTTCCGTGTAGTTTCTAGTTCACAGCGAAGTGCACTCAGAAAAAAAAAATAGGCTACGGCTTTAGGAACCAAATTTTTGTAGCCACATTCTATCTAGACTCTTAATACATAGGGACAGCAATCAAGTGGGTTGTTGGTAAACTGTGCTGTGGCTTTGTTCGTGATTGTATCTGCAACTATACCTATACAGAATGATTCAAAAGTCACCATGTATAGTGGTTAAATGGCTAACAAAAATATGCCATTCATAGCACACAAGGAAAGTATGTTGGAATGCAATTACAAAACATCAATTCCTCCCCCCCCCCTTCTTTTTCGGTGGTTGCGAATGCACGTGTCAATGCGCTGTACCCATTCAACTTGCATGCCATGCACTGTTTGAACAGGAATTTGAGCACAAGCATCACAAATGCGGCGTTTCAAGTGCCACGTTACCTAAAACACAGGAACAATCGATATATTATTTGAATGGTAACTTTGGGGGCACAAATAATATTTTGAAACATTCCTATGTATGGAGACTTTAGAATCACCCTTTATGTCCTACAGCATAGCTATCTGTTTATTACTTCAGAACAACAGCGTGCTTTTACAACAGAACAACTTCAGCAATATTTGGATTGTTCCCGCAACAAACAAAATTCTAATAAACGAATCTGGTGATGGTACTGAAGTTTGGTTGCAGCTACCCTTCAAACACCGTCACAGTACTGTTTTGTTGTCACTTCTCTGGTTATTCATTTTTCATTGCGAGATCGGTCATCCCTGCCGAAGCGAGGTCGTCTTTGCTTGGCGTTTTATTGATGTCAATCCTGACGTTTTCGGTTAGGTAAAGTAGTTTGAGAATGATATATGTGGGAGTGGAGAAGTTGGGTTAGGTGGAGCACCGAGAGGGGGGAATCGTAACACCTTGAATATATATGCAGTGCGCAAAAAAAGTTTTGCATTACCGGGATTTGAGAAATGCTGTGTTGGTCACGACCCAAGAGAAAGGATGGGATGAAAATACACACTTTCTGTACAGAATATCACGCCTGACTTGACAACAAACCAAAGACAACGAGGAACAAAACATGATCTGTGGCAACGTGCAACAAAATTACAGGTGATGGAAAACTTTGCTTTTGCGCACTCTACGTTCCTTTGCCTAAACGATAATACTTTTCTGGGTATTTCTTAAACACCTAACCAGAATACATACATTAGTCTTGCATATAAGGAGTGGACGGATAACACTGTTTTCAGTTCATTACTATCGTAGATATTTCGTTACTATACAGTCCTACTTAAAACTTTCGCAAGCTGTGGGTGCAGCCAGGTTCTTCATTCGATGGAATTTTCATTGTCGGTAAGTAGGTAAACAAACCTAGTGTTCTTACTTAATTACGCTGTCAACCAAAATAAAGCTACTGCTGGACAATAAAACTAAGTCCCGTTATTCGGTTCGGCTGTGCACATTGCACAGATCAACGCAGTACTAAATTTTTCTTTCGCCTGAATTTTGACGCCTTTTCCGTGTCCGTTGCACTGTTAGCAGTGTCCACTGCACATCTGGAAGCACCCGGAGCAGGTTGCTTAACTTCTGCACAGTCAAACCGTATCAGCCATTCGCCGACTTTCCGTGCACGACCCGCTCAGCATCGAAGGTAGGCGCCACGTGGAGCTCCAGATTTAATCCCGATGCTTTGGGGCCGCGGTGGTGTAGCGGCTAGAGCGCTCGCCTCCCGCCAAGGTGAATCGGGTTCAATTCCCGGCGGGGTGCCCCCGGGTTTTTCGCCGAACGATGCTGACGGTTGGCGTGTTTTCTCGGGGTTATTCCGTTTCCACCGTCCTCGCATAATGGCGCTGCTCCATTCCCACCTCGTTTCACCCTCATTGACTCTCGAGATCTCGTCAAGAGCCGCTCAAACTTCTCAACTCCACCTGACCTTGCTTTATGCAATCTCCTCGAAGATTTTTCAAACGTATCGCACTTATATACGAAAGGGGTTCGTGTTTCTGGGATCGAAGTCTCGCTCCTTTTTTGACAACGCCAGAAAGTATTCCCGCATAAGAGCGAACGTGTCGAAAACAACGGTGCACCACATTTTATGATAATCGGGACTCGCAGTTCAGACCCCGGCTGGGGTTTTCTCGGGGATATCCCGTTTCCTCTGCCCGCTCATTCCGGCGCTGCTCCATACCTCAATCACCCTCACTGGCTCTCAAGACCTCGCTGTTAAGAGCCGCCCAAATCTCTTCACTCTTCACAGTTCAGAGGGCGTGAGATGGGATCAGTTATCGTTACAATAGTTAGTTAGAAATCTTAACAGCTAAAAATAATTTCCAATTTTTTTGGGGTTGGGGAAGGGGGCAGATTAAAATAATACATTCCTCTATAATGCGAATTATCATAAAATGTAAAAATTTTAGTATGACATTCAGTTTGGACTGTTTTCCCCCTTTTTTTCTTCTTCTTTTTTTTTCGGACAAACACTGTAAATTCACCGCTACCACTTAGAAGCTTTTGTCTGAAGTAGTTTGGGGCAGAATATGTTGAACGGGTAATGGCTGTAGCTATTTGTGAGTGCCTACCCGATGAAAATGGGTTCGGAGCCCATTATCATCCTCAGATTGCGTTTACATGTAACCTTACGACGATTTTAAACTTTTATTATTCCACATCTCGGGTTATTTGAATTATTAACTTCGTAAGCAAGACAAGAGCAGTGTAAAATGGCGAACATAGTACAAAATAGACTAGAAACAACAACCAGACTTTTGTCCTTGGAAATTTACAGTTGTAAATATATTGTAGAAAGTGCCAAATATTTGATTTTTACAGCAAAATTGAAGAAACTCTTATGCTATTTAGGCTGGCGTGACATGTAAGTTTTTAGCTTTGAATTTGTGGCATTGCATTTATTACTTTTGTAAACTGTCGTTCAGAAATGGTAGCTTATCTAAAATATAAAAGTCATTTATTTAAGCACCTTTAATGAGCAGGCCGTAGAAAAGACTTCGCAAAGGAGGGTATTTGAAATCGACGAGGAAATAAGTTACACTGGAATGTTTTTCAAACCCTAACACGTCAGTGAACACTCATTGTGATCACTGATTGTGATCTTATATAAAAATGCGTTACTATACGTCTTTAATCTATCTATGTATAAATAGTTTAAATTAATGAACACATTTTAACTGAGAAGTTGCTGGAAATTTGGAAAATAAATTCCAGTGCAAAAACATTTGGAAATAAATGTACAGAGAATTTATCCAAACAAAGTTTATTGCGGCAATTAGCGGGAATTATTATTTTCCTTTCCTGGTACTGTTGCATATTAGTAAAAAAATTGTGGACATGAATTGTAATAAATTTTTTGAAGCAGTGGTTTGAATCCACTAAATCCTTTTCTTACATACCCTCTCATAGTGATGGTGATTGTGAACTGAGAATCTAAATAAGATGGGGGGAAACCTAACAGCGTGTTAAAACTAAGATATAATTAACTCGCTTATCAATGTTTAAAATTATTTGAAAGTCGACAGAAAAATATAGAAAATGCTGCAAAAAGAATTTGACTGACTAATGGGAACATTAAATAGCCTGTGCATTTCTGTGAAGGTAGATTTTTTGTGGTTTGGTGCAGAAAACGATATTATCGTACAAAATTGTCTCTGAAAGAGAATAACTAGTTGCTCATGGTCCCTTCTACGTTTATGTTTAGTAAGTATTTGCTAATGCTTTTATTAAATCTTTACTTTTAAAAGAATTCCGTCCCAGTTTGACAGTGAGCAAGAAATAACAAAACCTGCCCCCCCCCCACTATTTACCACTTCTTCTTTCCCTTGAAAAAAGATCGTTAGTTCAAAGAATTGAAGTTAGTGTTTCTTTCGCATGGCTATCCGCATAAAATTTAAAAATTGCACGATCTTCAAGGTTATAGTAAGCAGGTCGTGATAGCCTAATAGTTGAGTGGAGAGATTTGAGCGGCTCTTAACATCGTGCTCTTGAGAGCTGATGAGGGTGAAGCGAAGTGAGTATGGAGCAGCGCCGGAATGCAAAGGGCGGGGGAAACAGGAGATCCCCGAGAAAACCCGCCGACCAGCGGCATCGTCCGGCTCGATTCCCACATCCCACCTGCGAAAATCCGGGGGCGACCCTGCTGAGAATCGAACACGGTTCGCCTTGGCGGAAGGCGAATAGTCTAAGTAAAACACCTCCGCGGCCCCTGATTGCTTAACAGAACACGTGTCGATATTATTTCTCCGTTTAATCGTAACTATTGGGATTGTTGACAGCAGCAAATTGCAGGGCTGTAAGACTCATGATGTGGCAGGACAAGGCGGAAAGGACTGTTCCCTTCAATTATTATCAAACTGAACATATGAACAAAGGTTTCGTAAAAATACCTTTATGCAGGCTGATATTGAATTCCATCCAGTTGGATCTTCCGTAAATTGTCTTCGATTCGTTTAAACTGTATTTTTTTGTGCCGTTAACAGCATAAACAGTATTTTGCTGTAAGTTTATTTCGTCTTAGCATTGTGACTTTCCGTAGTTTATACTCTGATTTCCGTGATATTTCGGTGCCGAAATAAGGATTGAAGTAAAAATAGGTTTCTAAATTTAAATTTTATGTAGTACGGATTTGTTTCCGTACATCTCGCAAAGATACTTGGAATGAGGACATAATATGGTTGGTTTATGCGTGGGTATATTCTTTTTTATTCCCCGTCTTCAGCTATATTCTGTAACTTCGTTTATGTTGGTGGTCTCGTTAATTTTTTTTATTAGGAATCGATTGGAAAGTTGTCTCTTGCAAAGCGTGGCCTTTATCTGAAATGCACATATGAACTATCTTTACCATCTTCCTCTACTGAAAGTGACATTTTTATTAGCGCAACAGCTTAGATATACAGTACCCTATTCACGGTTAAATGAGCACTTTAAAAATAGTTTGAAAAATGCCACTGCGTGTATTTTAACGGGCGAGGGAAAGTATTTCCAGGTCTTAACGGCGTTTGGTTATTATGTGTGAATACTGAAATTATTTCTTGTGCTTTCTGTTATTTTAACGCACGTAAGTGTAAAAATAAGCCAATTGGTAAATTATTTGTTTTTATAATAATTTCACAGTTTCACTTGAATGACGCATGGAAAAAGTGACCATGCCCATGGCAATGTTAATGTTAGACAGAGCGGGAGAATACACCATGTGGGTAACAACTAGATCTTGAGCAGGGCTTTAAAACAGGCTCAGTTTACCGTGAGCAGCTTTTCAGCACTTGAAACGCATTTCGCGTGTAAAGTGAATATGTGTCCCAACATTGAGCTGCTTTTCTGCCAACACTACCATCATAAACGACGTGGATAGGATTTGAGAATAGAACACTGTTTAGCAAACATAGTGTATTGGGATGTTTGAATATTTCGTCTAACCATTTTGTAATGCAGTTTCAATTCAAATTGGTAAAGGCATTTTATTCATATGAAAGTGCTTGTCTTTTGGAAAATTAAGATACAAACAAACATGTTCATCAATGTCGACCATGCGACTTTCGTAGTTGTGTTGGTTTGGGGTAGGTCAGTGTTGGGTAGATGCGCAGAAGATGAATAATCTGTCCAGCTCATCGTTAGTCCATGGTTTCGCGAAGGCGCGAAAGTGATCACGGTTAACGAAGCTTTGTGCCGGGGATATCGATAAACAAAAGGGGAAGCGAATCGAGGCACGGCGGAGCACGGGAAGTGCATTGGACGATCCAGGAGCAGCGATTGGAAAAAAGGCGTGTGTAGTGCGAGAGGGGTGGCAGGGAAGGGCGTTGAAAGTTGGCAGGGCGCCGCGACGCCGTGTGGACGCCCTGATTAATGGTCGTCGGGCCAGTCGGCGCTTTGCTCCGTTTGGTACCTCCGCGACCTCGGTGGGGAGCTATGACTAATGATGCCGCGGTGACGACAAGCCCCGACACCATTTACAACGACCCCCCAGAAAACTGGCGCAGCGAGGAAAAAAAATTAATACACACACATATATATATATATATATATATATACATGTACACACATACCTCGAACGCGGCCCCAATTTGTTTGCGAGGGACGCTGCTGGTGACCTGTGCCATATAGTCCATTCATGGTTACATACAACTTTACTGAAGTCCTGCTGATGTTCTACTTTCAGGATATTCCTCCGCCTCATGAAAACATGATTTAACGGAAGTCTAAATACACTGAAGAGCCAAAAAAAACTGGTACACCTGCCTAATATCGTGTAGCCCTCCCCCTCTCCAGCACGCAGAAGTTCCGCAAGACGACGTGGCATGGCCTCGACTAATGTCTGAAGGTATGCAGGAGGCAACTCACACCATGAATCCTGCAGGGCAGTCCACAAATCCATAGGAGTGCGAGGCGGTGGAGATCTCTTCTGAACAGCACGTTGCAAGGCATCCCAGATATGCTCAATAATGTTCATGTCTGGTGTTTTAGGTGGCCAATGGAAGTGTCTAAAGTCAGAAGAGTGTTCCTGAAGCCACTCGGTAGCAACTCTCGAGGCGTGGGGTATCTCATTGTCCTGCTGGAATTGTCCACGTCCGTCGGAATGTACAATGGACATAAATGGGTGCAGGTGATAGGACAGGATGCTTACGTATCTGTCACCTGCCAGAGTCGTATCTAGACGTATCAAGGGTCCCATTTCACGTCAACTGCACACCCCTCATACCATGACATTTGCCTCCACAAGCTTAAACAGTCCCCTGTTGATATATAGGGTCCATGGATTCATGAGGATGTCTCCATACCCGTACATTTCCATCCGCCCGATACAATTGGAAACGAGACTCGTCAGACCAGGCAACGTGTTTCCAGTCATCAACAGTCCAATGGCGGTGTTGGCGGGTCCAGGCGAGGCGTAAAGCTTTGTGTCGTGCAGTCAACAACTGTACACGAGTGGGCCTTCGGCTCCGAAAGCCCATATCAATGATGGTCCCTTGAATAGTTCGCACGCTGGCACTTGCTGATGCCCCAGCATTGAAATCTGCGCCAATTTGAGAAAGGGTTGCACGTCTGTCACGTTTAATGATTCTCGTCAGTCGTCGTTTGTCCCGTTCGTTCACGATGTTTTTTCCGGCCGCAGCGATGTCAAAGATTTGATGTTTTTCCGGATTCCCGATATTCATGTTACACTCATGAAATGGTCGTACGTGAAAATCCAAATGTTATTTCTACCTTGGAGATGCTATGTCCCATCTCTCGTGTGCCGACTATTACACCACGTTCAAACTCACTTAAATCTTGATAACCTGCCATTGTAGCAGCAGTAACCGATCTAGCAACTTTGCCAGACGCTTGTCGTCTTATATAGGCGCTGCCGACCGCAAGGCGTTACTCTGATTGGTTCCATACCTCCGTTATTTGCATACGCACGCCTTTACCAGTTTTTTTTGGCTCTTCAGTGTATAATTACACCAAAAGGACAACGCACCGCATTTGTGCGCACTCAGTTTAATAATATTCTGCGTGAACACTATATCTTACTAAGTTATACTAACGCACCAATTTTTCTCTGTTTTATTCGGTTTACTTATGAATGAATTATTATATATATATATATATATAAAATATACGTTAAAATTAAAATTTAACCAAAAAGGTACTTTTACGTTAAAAAAACTATAAAACGCTGGTAATAAGACATATTTAGGAAACGATCAAACAGGTCATACATAGTATGATTTTTCAAAGGTTTGATTCAGAAAGCATGAAGATAACGTGAATACACTATACCACTGCATCATTTGTAGACCGTAATTTGGGACAGACTGTGCTCGATGCACGTACCTATTGCACTTAAGAAATCCTTTAAATCAACTTTATTTTTTATTTAGTTTTTTTTTTACCGACAAGATCGCTTTCATACTTAACCTAGGGCGATGTTAGAATTGACAGTATTTGAAAACTTGACCTTCTATTTTTTGTGAACGTGTGTAAGTAATTTTTTTTGCACTGTATTTTGTTTGCGATAGTAGGCTGTTAGCGTTTATTTGAACACTTTTGAAAGTTTTACTAAAGGGAGAGAAATGGAAATCATGGTGTTGCCAGGTTTTGAGACAAAAATATATTCAGCATTTATTATTAGAATTTCTTCTTCAACAAGGCATAGACGATTGAATATTTGTGTGAATAATTGTAATATCAATGGACTTCCTTTATTTGTTCACTAGTGGAATAAATGGGAATTAATTAATATATACTGAAAATTACTACATAAGCAATAGCAATACAAGAAATGAAATTATGATTGTCTCTAAATTATAATTAAATTATATTCTATGCCCTAACAAACTCACATTTATCAAAAATTAATCCGAAACATAACTAATGTCATAAATATATAAATCCAAGATGGCTTCCAACTCTCCCCCTTAAGAAATACTTTTTACATGTGTTGTAACCTTCCGCCTTAAGCAAAATTAGTATTGCCATCGACCCGATCAACTATATTCATGCGTCAAATAATTTGAAACAGTAAAGTTTGTGGGATCGTAGCGTAAATGTACTATTAATACGCCAGTTATTAAATTTATTATATAAGTAAATTTATGTGTCCAGAAATTTAAACGTCATAGCTTTACTGCGACATTAATACATGGACCTACTTTTCCTAGATCACTGTAAACTTCACTATGAGCAGGGGCGTAACCAGGGGCGTGGGACTGACATCGGGACCTATCCTCCCCCCTCCCAAATGAAAATAAAGTATTTTAATATAAAATTTGAAACTAAAAATGCAAATTTAATTTTTTTAGTATAAGAAATGTGTTATCCCCCTTGAACATGAAGTATGTCTATAGCATTTTGTTTTTCCATATCTGTATATTAGCCTGTTGATTGTAATTTTTTTTTTAGAACTTAACATAAGTTAACTCATATCTGTAATTTTTTCACATATGAGATATTTGCATTCCCCCTTGAACACGGATGAGGTTTATAGCATTCTGCAGTTCTGTGTCTGTATTTTTGCCCATTGGTTGTAAATAATTTTTTGAACTTATAATTTTTTTCCTTTTCCGAAAATACGTCTTTGACTGGGAGCACGTTACCATGCTGGTCAGTGTTTCTCAGTTTTTCGTGAACAGCCTATAATTACGCATTTTTGAAAACACTGTCTGAATTATTCTTTCACCCCAGTCTGTATCATCCCACTGTACGTAAAAATTAACATTGTTACAGAGCTAATGAACTTTATCCTTGAGTCGGTGCAGTGACGTAATTAAATTATTAGGAATAAGATGTGTGATAATGTTACTCCAGTTCTCTCTCTCACACACACACGCCCGCGCATACATTCCGTAAAAAGGTTTGCTACCAATTTAAATGTCACCCTTCTTATAATTGGTATTTACTATTTAGGGCAAGTCACTATTTTTACTTACTTCGTCACGATGTGATATCGAATTATTCTGTTCAGGCCGTTTCATATTTTTGGGTTGATGTGTTTATTTTTCACTGCTTGATTAAATTTACAGTAGCTTTTATGTTTTACTTTATTTAATATTTATGTTTATATGTGCATTAAGGTATACCGGTTCTGTAAATAGGGGCATTACATAAGAAAACAGTAAATTACAATACATTTATATTACTTTACTCGCTGTAAATTTTATAACAAGCAAAAGTTTAATTTATTTTTCTTAAAAGCATAGTATTGTTTATAGTTCCTTTAAATGGAAAATTTGGAGACATACGACAAAATAAAATTTCTGTCATGGGGTTTAAAGGTAGCAGAAATCACACATCTGTTCAAGAATCCTAATATTCTGTTACAGTTATCATTATTGAAGGAACGTCCTTTTTTACCTTAAAAACAAAACTTACTCTGCTGTTGGAGCTGTATATGAGTGTTAGTGAAGAGATTTGGGCGGCTCTTAACAAAGAGGTCTTGAGATTCTATGAGAGTGGAGAGAGGTGAGTATAGAGCAGCGCCGGAATGCAAGTGCGGGGGAAACGGGAGATCCCCGAGAAAACTAGCCGATCAGCGGCATCGTCCGGTACGATTCCCACATGCGAAAATCAGGGGGCGACCCCGCCGGGAATCCAACTCGGTTCCCACAAGGTGAGAGGCAAGTAGTCTAACCACTGCAGCACATTAGCTCCAGCTCTATGAGTAGTTGCAGATGCAACCTCAGGCAGGATGCAAACGAAGAGCTCTGTTAGTATTATTGTATATATCAACAATGTTTAGCTGGTGCAAATAACTCATGATTGGTGTGGTGTCGCTGTGGCCTTTAAATGAGTTATATGTACGAAAGTTTCGTTCCTGAAACTTTATTCTGTTGGTGTGTACAATATCAAGCGTCAAACTTTTTTAATTTTCAGCATTTCGTCTCGTTAGTGGTTAAACTTGTAGTACGCGGGAAATATATGGCTTAAGTCTAGCAGTTTCTGGTTTTAAACGTAACGAACATTTTCAGGATAACTCGTAACCTTGCGTGTGGGTCTCACGTAACAAATTGTGCATTATTTTCTTGAAATAAAGTGCAGGTAACTGGAAATCATCGCGCGCATGCAAAATTAAAACGGATTCTTTTTGCGATACTTTTAAAAACTACGGTCTGTTCGGTTTGTTTGTGGACACAATTCTTGTTATCTATTGGGATGCTGCCCAGACAGCAGACTTAAAGGTAAGGTAAGTTAATGTGGATTAACTAAGTTATACTCTGAAGTGTATCGGAAGAGGCAAAAAGGTGGTTATTTACACAATGACTTAACGTTATTTAAAGTGGATCCTGTGTAATACCATCAGCTTAGACCCCTAGTATTACTGATATGCATGGCAGCCGCAATTTTAGATTTTTGTTTTCCACTCGTATTATTTTTGTATAAAGATTTTAAAAATACAAATAATTTAATGGCTTTCCATCTATTTCCGTAACCCTGCAACACAAACTTACGACCTAAAATATTCCAGATTACGTTATAGGACAACACCGCATCGAATTTTAATTTTTGAATATGTTTGTTGTGTTTTTGAAAAGAAGTAGAGGAAAATGTGAATTACGTGCTGTGTCTCTGGAACCCGTAAACCGATTTGAATCTACTTCATATGGTGGCAGTAGTTAATCTTTGCATTAAATACACGTATTGATATCATTTTTGGTCTGAAAAATTTGGCATGAAAGTGTTTTAGAAAAATACTGAAGCCTACTTTATAATTTTATTTTTCAGTTACAAGGCGTTCCTAACTTTTTAGTGCTACATACTATATCTCTGGAACCATTAAACATGTTTAAACAAAACTCAGAGAAAATACTGTTAAAATTTCCATCAGATGTGATGTAAAACGTATTCTGCTGAATCGAGGCTTTAAACCCCTAGTTTATTTTATCTAAACTTTTAAGAATCTCATCAAACTTATTTGAATATAGAGGTATTGAAGAAAATAACCATTTCTTCTCTGTTGACTTGATACTCTGGCTTCATTCGGAAGGAGTACAATCGTGCTTGGCCAAACTCGTCCACAATCGTTGACATGTTGCAAATATATAGAAGTCATGACCAGTGCTGTACACGGCAAGGCACCAGAGTCCAGTCTTCCTTGAGGCGAATATGATGCGTGGTATTTTCTACACCTGAGCGACATGAATGGTTAATGCCAATAGCATCGAGTACGCAGCTCGTTGTTCATTGGCCGCAAGAAAAATGCTGATCACAAGTACAGTTCATACCAAACAATTACGTGATTTCAACACTTCAATTCTGAAATTAATTTTTGACCGAACGGACTAAAGGGCGAAACATGTTAGCTAATTTAGTTTATTTGCCTTGAGATTTTTTGGCTGACACTAAACGGGAAACAACTTTGCCGTGTTTAATTTCATTGTTACAAGGAAAATTGATATTGCTGAACGAAGATAGTTTTCTGCACGTGGTTTTCAGTAACAGTTCCAGAGGCCACGGTGGTGTAGTGATTAGACTACTCGCCTACCACCTAGGCGAACCGGGTTCGATTCCCGATGGGGTCTTTCCCGTAATTTCTCATGTGGGAATCGTGCTGGACGATGCCGCTAGTCGGCGGGTTTTCTCGGGGATCTGCCGTTTCCCCCGCCCCTTCATTCCAGCACTGCTCCATACTCACCTCGCTTCACCCTCATCGACTCTCCAAGACCTCGTTGTTAAGAGCCGCCCAAATCTCTCCACACTAGTAACAGTTTCTTAAGAATACTGGCCATTCCTTTGTTATGCGCCTTTGCATTTACTGTCATCTCAGGTAACCAGGTTACTATCGTTTACACAGTGAAATGATTGTTTTGATCGTTATAATTATTGCTGTTTCAGACTGTGAGATTGGGAACGGTGTCCAAGAAAAGAAGGCCTGTGTTTCTGTTCGTCATAATGTTTTTTTCTGAAGCGGCATTAGTGCGTTTTTCTACATTCGTTTATTTTTAAAAATATGTGCTGGAGAGTTTGTGCGCAGGGGGGAATATAAAACAGCAGGCATTTGAAGCCTCTCAAATGGGTTTTTCCCAGCTTGACGCGAGGCGCGGCCTGTGTGTACGTGAGGGGTGGGGTACGTGGGGAGGGGAGTTGGCGTGATAGGCTGGGATTGGAATTGGTTCGGACTGGCAAACGGTAACGTATTCTTCGCCAACGTCCGACCATACGGTCCTCTTCCCCTACTACTAGGTAATATTCACTATCCGTTATTTGAATGATTATTTCGAGATGGGTAAGTATTTAAGTGAAAAATTATTATTAGGGACGTAAACCATCAGGAGCGTACGAATCATTATTTATCTTAAGAATGAGGAGAA